>VMDO01000039.1:32023-567379 GCA_007922755.1 Pedetes capensis
AGACGCAGTTTGGCCATTTTTGCTTCCAAGGAGCACTCTGGTTGTACCTCTTCTAGGACAGATCTGTTGGTTCTTTTGGCAGTCCATGGTATATTCAATAGACGTCTCCAGCACCACAATTCAAAGGCATCAATTCTTTTTCTGTCTCTCTTGTTCAATGTCCAGCTTTCACAACCATATGATGCCACTGAAAATACCAAGGCATGAGTCAGACACACCTTTGTCTTCAATGTGACATCTTTGCTTTTCAATACTCTAAAGAGATCTTTTGCCACAGCTTTTCCTAGAGTAATGTGTCTTTTGATTTCTTTACTGCTGCTTCCATGGGTGTTGATTATAGAGCCAAGCCAAGCAAAATCTTGGACAACCTCAATCTTTTCTCTATTTATTGTGAAGTTGCATGCTGACCCAGTCGTAAGGATTTTTGTTTTGTTGATGTTTAGTCGTAACCCATATTGAAGGCTATGATCTTTGATCTTCATCAGTAAATGTTTTAAATCCTCTTCACTTTCAGTAAGCAGAGTTGTGTCATCTGCATAATGCAGGTTGTTAATGAGTCTTCCTCCAATCTTGATGCCACGTTCTTCCTCATAAAGTCCAGCTTCTCGGATTATTTGCTCAGCGTATAAATTGGATAGGGTGAAAGTATACAGCCCTGACGCACACCTTTCTCAAATTTAAACCACTCAGTGTTTCCTTGTTCTATTCGAACAACTGCCTCCTCGTTCATGTACAGATTTTTCATGAGCACAATTAGGTGTTCTGGTATTCCCATTTTCCAAAGTGTTATCCATAATTTGTTATGATCCACACAATCAAAATGCTTTTGCGTAGTCAATAAAACATAGACATCTTTCTGATATTCTCTGCTTTCAGCTATTATCTACCTGACATCAGCAATGATGTCCTAGTTCCCTGCCCTCTTCTGAATCCCGCTTGATTTTCTGGTAATTCCCTGTCTATATACTGCTACAGTCGCTTCTGAATGATCTTTAGTAGAATTTTGCTGGTGTGCATATGGAGGATATATAAAATAGTGGCTAAACATCTTTGTCTACTAATTTCATTATTTGTTATCTCTATCATTTCTGAATCTTTTTTTAAAAAAATACTTGGGGGTCAAATGCAGGACCTGGCCTATGTGAGCCAAGTGTTCTACCACTAAGCCCCACCCCCAGCTCCTTTTTATGTTTCATTTTCAGACAAGGTTTTACTAAGTTGCACATATGACCTCTGATCTTAAACTTCCAATCCTCCTGCCTCAGCCTCCCAAATCCCTGGGATTACATGTGTGCACCACTGCATCCGGCTTCTGAATCTTTTTCAATTCATTGTTTTTAATCCTGGTTATGGTTCATATTATCCTACTTCTTTGCACCATAATAATTTTTATTGGATAGTAGACATTATAAGTTCTATAATTTTAGGTTCTGTATTGTTTTATTCTGTTTGGCTTCGAACAAATGACCAATTAAATTAATTGGAGTTCTTCTGGTCCTCATGGATATATTTATCCTGTGCTGGGGGCTCCAAAAGGGTCATAATTCCACAGGTAACATAGCTCAACTGTGATGGCCCCAGAAGGTCCACACCTCCACAGGAAATTTAGTCCTATTGTGATGACAGTTGTCTTCTAATGTCTCTACCAATTGCCTCATATGTTACAAAGTCTTTCCATGCTGGTACGAATGCAAACTACCCCAACTCTGTGTGAGCTTTGGTGATTGTTAGCCCCATACATGCAGAATTGAATATTTAGCCATGGATTCAAAGCCAGAGCCATCCTGTCTAGTGCACTTCTATTAACGATTCAACCCTATAAACTCTAGCCCCACTGAGCTTTGATTTCTGTCTCCCCTTCTATCTCCAGTATACCTAGGCAGCAATACTTGGCTTTTCCCTCCATCTGCTGTAGTCTCACACATACAGGAAGCTAGTTGGGCCAAACCTTGGTATGTTTCCTGCTTATTGGGATGTCAAGCCTGCCCTTGCTGAAGTCCAGTGTCAGTGCTATGGTTTGAATATTGTCGTCTATTGAGATGGTGTTAGCAGGGAGACCTTTAAAAGCTGATCAGGCCTCAGGGGCACCACCCTCACCAAGGGATTGATCCTTTGGACTGGGTTTGCTGTGAATGAGTGAGTCTATCCCCTTTCTCTCTTGCTCTCCTTTGCCCTTTGGCTGTCTGGTGCGTTTGGCCATTTTATGACCCAGCAGGAAGGCCATGATCAGATGCCCACACATGGTACTCAGCTTCTCAGTGTCCAGAACTGTAAGCCAATGTATTTTTGCTTGCTATTCAAGACCCAGTCTGAGCTATTCTTTTATAGTAGCATGAAACACGGTCAAAAATTGCTTTCTCTCGCTCTCTAATTTTGTGGTTGCTTATAGTGGAAAGGCAATTTCCCTAGCAGTTAATATTTCAAGTGAAGAACTGGAAGTCTCAAGCACAGTTTTAGGTATCACACCTGCCTTCTGGGATCTCCACAGCGATTCCCTGCAGAGGATAAATAGCAGCCTCTCTTAGAGACAGTTACTCACTATGGACCCTGAGTCTGTTGTTTGCTAAGACAATTTTCTTTCAGTTATCTAACAGCTACCATGGGTCATATATCAGTCTTTCCCATAATCAGCATACAGAGCAGCTAAGGAAATCGGATAAGTCCAAATCAAATTACAACAGAAAGCAGAATGTTCTTCCCTAAAGTATATGCACAAATAAATACTAATATTATTATATTCGTGTTATAAATGAAGACACTCTAAGAAAGTTTGAGTAACTTTCCTGTGATCATTGATCTGGAAAAGAGCAAGTCAAGAGTCCAGCTTAGGTTTGTGTTCTAAGCCTGTGCAACACAATCATATTCTTACATTTTCCCAGTCACATTTCCAAATTAATCAGAAATAAAGATAATTCATAAAATCTAACTCACTTGAAACTGGTGTGCCTTTAAAAACTCATTGTTCTTTGATAGTTTTGTCACTGTATTTTTCTTGGAAAAGCTTAGGCATTGCCTTTAAAATCTCATGAAAAATGAGGTATTTGATAGAAAAATCTTTTTTATATCCGCTTTTTACTCTCTGTACCACTCTGCCCACTTGGCTAATAAAATTATAATTATTTTGTTGTTGTTGTTGTTAGGTGCCGTTGAGTCAGTATAGGACTCATAGCGACCCTTGTAGGGTTTTCAATGGCTGCCTATTTCAAGATTGCCTTGGGAGTGGATTGCCAGGTCCTTCTCCCATTTTTGCGGTGCTGGGAATTGAACTCAGGACCTCAGAGACTGCAGCACAGCACTCTACCAACTGAGCTAAATCCCAGTCCGTAATTATTTTAAAATCTGATATAAACAGAGGTATTTTAACAAATGTTGGCTTAATTCCTTTTTTTTTATTGGAAGTTGTTCATGTTGTTACAGAAGTGGCCTTCGCCATGTTTTGCACTCAGGCAAGGAGCTGAGGAAGAGCCCCTGCTGTGTGATTGGAGTCACCCCTGAAATATGGAGCACATAGTCATAGGAGGCTTTTCCCCTCAGAGTTCCTGTAGTAAAAGCTAAAATCAACAATTCAGCCGATCACAATGGCAATGATGTCAGACTTTCTCATTAGTGAGTACATCACAAATGGCATCTTATGTCACCTTCTCAGTGCTCCTGTGAGGGGCAGTCCTCAATCCAAGACATGAGAAAACATGCCCAAGAAGGTTAATTAACTTGGCTGCCGCTAATTACATAGGGATAAATTCTAGAGTCTGAATTTAAAGCCATAACTGATGGCTCAGAAGCCAAAACATACTGCCTACTACCATATTATTTGCACCATGTAAATAAAAGATGTAACATTTACACAAGGCAGAGTTTAGCAAGCCAGAGCTTACACAGGCTGATTCAACCAGAATTGAATACATCTAAGACATACTTTCAAGTACCTGTGTTATATCCAAATAGCTAACATGCACCAAACAGTAGAGTTATCTTTAGTGAAGTAGAGGTTTTGACTGCATATTCTCAGAAATATACTTGAAGTAGTTCAAATATATATTACCACATAATTGTATATTATGCATAATTTATTAAATATGATATATAAGGTAGTAGTATATAATTTATCACCTATATGATATATAAAGATATGTTGGTATATATTTGAAACAATTCGGTTATATTCTCATCACCTCAGATAATAGTAACATCCCTTAGATACCATTACTCACTAAAGACTCTGTATTTGCTAAGCAAATGCAACAATCACTTACATCGTCATCTATGTGGGAACAAGAAGAGAGAGAGGTTCTCAGGACTCTGGAAGACTTTGTTAAAAAAGATCCTAACTCTGATTTGAAAGACATTTTGAGCCTTAATGAGTTATTAAAATTATTTTTCTCTTTGTATTGCCTCCATAAATCTGTGGGTATAAAGCTCTATCGGTTTAGTGGATGATGGAGGAATGCCCCTCCCAACCCACTTAATAGCTAGGTTCTAATTCACCATCATCTGATTTCTCAGCTTCTGGATGGGTGTATATGTGCATACATATGTGTGTGTGTGTGTGTGTGTGTGTGTGTGTGTGTGTGTATAGTTGTTGTTGTTGTTGTTGTAGGTGCCGTCGAGTCGAGTCCGACTCATAGCGACCCTTATAGGGTTTTCAATGGCTGATTGTTTCGGGATTGCCTCAGGAGTGGGTTGCCACATCCTTCTCCCATTTTTGTGGTGCTGGGAATCGAACTCAGGACCTCAGAGACTGCAGCGCGGTGCTCTACCAACTGAGCTAAATCCCCAGGCCCATATATATATATATGTAATGTATGTATGTATGTATGTTTGGACAGCCAATCTAGAATAACAGTAAAAATTATTTGGTACCATTAACAAACAATATGTTATTATTACTCAAAAATAATCTATTTTATGAAGTAGATAGAAGTTCCTATACAAAAGGCAATGCTATTGATACATCATTGGTAAGATAAGATGTACTGTGAGTTATTTACCCAATTGTAGAAATAGGTTTTTGTTATAACAACATACATATTTCTTATTGCAAGTGCTAACAGTCTTTGAGTTACGGTTTATGAATATTCTCTTTTAAGAGTTTGTATTTTTCTTCAAGTGAAGATAGTTCTGTTGTATCAATAGACTCCCATCTTCTGTTTTTAACAGTACTAACATAGGGTCATTATTGTAATTGCTTACCAGGAGAATGAGCTGACATCTTCTCCTTTTTGATGCTCCCTCCCTCCATCAAAACCTTTTCCCAATCAATTCTCAATGCTGCTGTCAACCCTTCTTTTTACCTATCGCTTTGATCTCAGAGTAGCTTTCACTCTAAAGAGAAGCAAGTCTAAATCCTCACTCTTTGCTTCAAAGCCCTTAACTAGATCATCCAAGATTTTCAAGTTTCTTCTGCTTTCATTTATTCCTACTCAGACATTCTAGTTAAATAAACTCTGTGTCCTTGAAGTGTCTGGGCCCATTCACTCCCCTTTCTCTCTTCTGAAACTTTTCCTGGCCCCCTCCCTGACTGTGAAATGTTCTGCCCATGTATCTGGCCAATTCTCAAGGCTCTTGCCAAGCTATAAATTATAAAGCAAGTAAACAAACAACAAACAAATAAAACTAGGTTACCTTATTAAAAAGGAATATGGAGATTTTGCCTTTAACTCAAATCCCAGTACTCCCTTTGCTATCTCAAATCTAATCTTGCCTTATGTAGACATGAGGTAAAATACCATGCCCATTTTTTTTAGCATCATAAATGTGTGCTCCAATAGCCTGGGCTTCCTGTTGAGCTCAGCTGAGCAGAAATTCTTTCACATGCTGTCTTGGGCAATCTGCCTCTCATGCAAATACTTTTTCTCATGTGTAAAATAGTCATAATAATACTGACCTTGTGAACTTATGTAAATGTCTGATAAATGACATACACTGTTTCATTCATTCTCATAAACACACTGGATTGCTGTAATGTCTTCCAAATTGTATTCTATTGAGTAGATTACTTTTCATATTTCTTCACACTGACCATCTAACACCCAATTTCTTTCTTCTCTTTTCTACGAAAACTCAAAAAATATGTAGATGCACTATCCTTCCTTCCTTGCCTCCTGTTCCAGTGTGACCTTCAGTGCTAATACCATCCCCAAGGTCTCCAATGATCCTCACGTCCCCAGCGCAGTGGTCCTTTGCTTGCAGGATTTCTGACTGAACAACTTCACCTGCATTGCCCTGCTGGCTCCTCATCCTCTTCCCTCCCTCAGAACTGAGCAACTAGGTCCAGTTTTAGAACTTTTCTTTACTGCTGCCCCTTTTGAGGTAATGTTGTCAGACTCATGGCTTTATGTGCCATTATATGTAGATGCCCATCCAACTGATACCTCCATCCTGGCCTCTTCCTTGACTCTGACTTTGCATATGCAGCTACCCCCTGGATAGCAGGATGAGGAACAAGCATCTCAAATATTATGTGTCTAAACAGAACTCTCAGTACTCTGCCAAGACCCCAAAATTATATGTCCTAAATACCCTTACCCCGGTAGACCACTCCCTTAGAACATGGAGCCATGATATACCTAGATGCTGAGGACCAGGATCTTGGAGGCAGTTCTGACTTCTGTCTTTCTCACATGAGACTTATCCATCAGAAGATCCTATCGACACTTCCAGCTCAACCCTGAGTCAGCTCACCTTGCACATCCTTCTCTTCTCCCCTGTAGTTAAAGACACTATCATCCCTCACAGTCCCGGCACAGCAACCTCCCAACTGGCCCTTTACAGCTTCTCTTCAGCCTCTTTAATTGCCTCAGCTTGGCCCTAGCAGCCGGCATGATCCTCATATACATATCAAATATCTAAATTACCTCATGCCTGCCTGGCCATCACATGCACAGAACCTGAATCCTCACCACAGCTCACAGCACACTCCTGACTGGACCTGCAGCAGTGCATCCTGCTACCTGCAGTGCGCTCATGGTCTTCCCACCACAGAAGCTTGTAGACTCTTCCCTGAGCACCTTTTACTGAGCTTCTACATCAGGACATTTGTACTTGCATTTCTTTCTGCACGGAATGCATCCATTCCTTCAAGTGTCAGTTCAGTTGCCATCTTTTCTGAGATGATTTCCTTGACCACCCTCCTGACACACAGCATCCCATGACTCTGCTCTATTTTCATCTGGGCGCTTATCAAGGTAAGATAAGGTATCAGAGGTCCATACACCCTAGTCCCTGCCTAACCATCCAGTCCTGTTAACTGTAACTTACATCTGCCTTTCATATCAGTCCCTACCTCTCCACTTCTACTCCAGGTGGTCACCAACCCTGGTAGGGTAACTGCCAGTAGGTACCACACTGGTCTCGCACTAAGAATGTCATTATCATTTCAATAAATCTCCTTGGTGGTGATTACATTGGAACCTAGTACCCCACGTTAGATAAGATAGATATCACATCCATCTTCTAACTGGAAGTATTGTCTCAGACAATAATCCCCATATCAAATGTCATGGGATTATTAGGAAAAGACGTTTGCTGTGGAGTATTTTGTAGTGTGTGTATATACCTGGTCCCGGTTTGTAGGTGAATCTCTGGTCATTTCACTCATCTAATTTTTATTTGCCTGCAGCCATACCACTGTGATGTCTCATCCCATCAGATCTTGGAAGCTAAGCAGGGTCAGACCTGGTTAGTACTTGGATGGGAGACTGCCTGGGAACTCCAGGTACTATAGGTTAGGGCGAAGGACCTGGCAACTCACTCTCAAAAAACAATCAGCCATTGAAAATCCTATGACTAGCAAAGAAGCATGACAATAGTGTTTCATTTGTTGCACATAGGGTCACTGTGAGTCAGACACTGACTCAACAACACCTAACAATAACAATTTTTATTTAGTATCTAGCATATGTCAGACACTGTACAGACACTGAAGATGTGAAGTGTGTGAGTGGTGGTCTTGCCCTCCAGGAGCCTGTCTTCAGCCTCTTCTAGTGGGACTGGCTTCTTGAATGGAGCTCATCCTCTAGAGCTCTGTAGTCCCACCCCTGCCTAGCTAGTCTCATTCCCATTGCTTCACAATCCATCACTTTTGGAATCATTTGATCCCCTTAAGAGGTCATTTTCTCCTCTACCTGTTCACTTTTCTCATCTTCAAGGCTTAGCTAAGACCTAGTTCTTTGGTAGCTAATCCATCCACACTTCTGTTTTATCTGAGAATTTCTCTTAGCGTGTTGTCTATAAATCTTCTACCATCTGTTAACTTACCTCACCCCTCTGGAGCTGTTGGAGTGCAAGACCTCACTCCTCAGCTGCTCTGTGATGTTGCTGAAGGCTCACACTTCATGTGTCCTCGCCAAGCCCACTAGGTAACAGAGTCTGCCCAAGTGTTGTTGAATGGATGGAAGAATCCACAGATATTATTAAATTATCCTGTTTGGTTTAGGTCTTTATTAGGAGATTGTTGTTGTTTGTTGTAAGGTGCCTTCAAGTTGGGTCCAACTCATAATTATCCTATGTATATCAGAATGAAACACTACCTGACACTGTGACATGCATACAATCTTTTTTATGCTTAAGCCCATTGTTGCAGATACTGGATCAATCTATCTAGTTGAGGGTCCTCCTTTTTTGTTGACTCACCACTCTCCCAGACATGATGTCCTTCTCCAGGGATTGGTCCCTCCTGACAATATGTCCAAAATACATCAGACTCAGTCTAGCTGTCCTTGCTTCCAAGGAGCATTCCAATTTCACTTTTAGGACAGATCTGTTGGTTCTTTTGGCAGTCCATGGTATATTCAATATTCATCTCCAATACCATAATTCAAATCATCAATTCTTCTCCTGTCTCCCTTATTCACTGTCCAACTTTCATAAGCATATGATACAACTGAAAATACCCATGGCATGAGTTAGGTGCACTTTGGTCTTCAATGTGACATCTTTACTTTTCAATACTTTAAAGAGATCTTCTACAACAGCTTTTCCCAATGCAATGTGTCTTGATTTCTTGACTGCTACTTCCATGGGTGTTGATTGTAGAACCAAGTAAAGCAAAACCTTGGACAGCCTCAGTCTTTTCTCCATTTATCATGAAGTTGCTTACTGACCCAGTTGCAAGGATTTTTTTCTTTTGTTGATATTGAGGTGCAGTCCATACTGAAGGCTGTGTTCTTTGATTTTCATCAGTAAATATTTCAAATCCTCTTCAGTTTCAGCAAGCAAAGTTGTGTCATCTGTGCAACGCAGATTGTCAATGAGTCTTCCACCAATCCTGATGCCGTGTCTTTATAAACTCCAGCTTCTTGGATTATTTGCTTTATTTGCTCAGCATAGAGATTGAAGAGGTGCGATGAAAGGATACAGCCCCAATGCACACCATTCCTGACTTTAAACCAAGCAGCGTTTCCTTGTTCTATTTGAGCCACTGCGTCCTGGTCCATGTACAGATTCCTTATTAGGAGATTAGCAATGCAAAAAAATTCATATTTTTATATCTAAAATATATTAAGTATCTTTGGAAAAATTTCAATCTCTAAGTCTCAGCATATGTTTGCACCTACTGGCTTTTTAAAATTAAAATAATCATTTTCTCCTCCAGGTAGCAAGAAAGTAGCTCAAGGGATTGCAAAATTTACAGACACAGAAAATGATTTATAGATACATTATTTCACTTCTGGATCTTATTTCAACTCTTACCCAAAGAGCTTTGTTAATTTAGTCCCCAACCCCTTCCACATCCCTAGCAGTCCTAAGGGGAATTGAGTTGCTAATACAAACTAAGATAATACATGTTGCTTTTCACCATTTGCCACATTTTTGCAGAAACCTAGAAATGTTTGCTACAAAACAATGTGAGAGAAAGAACATTATGCAACCAAAATTCATTTGGCCATCATTGCATTCCCATACGTTCTGGTTGGTGCTTTAGCTGTGATTTGCTCTGTAAAAGCTTTCTTTCTCACCTGAGGCTGCTGCTCCCCTGGCTTCTGTGTATAGTGTGCAAAAACGTGACGCTCATGAAGTTCCTGTGTGTATAGTGCCCAGCACTGAATGCCTTCTCCACATTTTATTGAGCTGAACCGGGAAAAGTTGATCTAAAAATTCCAAGTATTTCAAGACAGATGCTGTTATCCTTGGGGGACTGCCTCATAATTACTGAATGCCATGGAGTTGTGACTATTTGGAGAGGGATGGGTTCTGAAATAGAAATGATCATGAATGAAATACGTTTCAGGAAGGATATTTTGAACTCTAGCAAATTACAACAGGCTTTTACAAAGATTATCCAAATGACAAACATTTAAGCACAATCATCATGGTTACAATATCATCTGTGTGAAAGGATGCATTCTTCACCATACACTTACAGATACCTTTCGTAAAATTCTGTGACAAAGATCAGAAAATGTAAGTTCAAAAGGACAAATAAGTGTTCTTGTATCTCATAGTCATTAAGAGGTAAATCCATAATTTGAATAGTGATCTTCGTAGTTCTAAGATCTCAGTTCTTTTCGACATATAGCAAGTGACTTTGTTATGTGATTATCGTACATTGGCAGAGCCATTTATTTTACACCATTACCCTTCAGGTCAAGATCCATGGGCTGATACTCAAAATATTTATCAACTGGTATGTTGTGGGTATTTACCTAATCTGAATGTACACTACAGCCTATCACAATGGACCTTGACCATACTTTACTAGTATTTTTGCCATACCAATGCATGATCATTTAGTATCAGTCTTGGGCCAGCTCTATAAGCCTTTCAAAAGGCAATGAGGGAAAATAGAATCAAAGTACATAATACATGTGTATGAAAATGTCATAGAAAATCTCATTTTGCATAATAAATATATGCTAATAAGAATGAATGGAAAAAGGAAAGATATGGAAAACTATATGTGTACATGTATGTATATACTTTTTCTAGGAAGAAATTTGATTGCATTAAATTCTTAGATTTTTGAACTCTGAAGATTGAAATATTCAGTTGAGTGGTAGGATAAGTAAATTGGTTTGACCAAAAAAAATTACATATACATATATTTAGGAAGCTGTATTAATATAAAAGAGAATTTCTGGGGTAAGAGTGTTTGCATTTGTAAGACAGTCTATCAAGGAGTCATGAAGAAGGCTGGGAAAATGTGAGCCATGGGCCCACTCCTGGGTGGGTGGGAACCACAGAGTCATGTGGAGTCTAGTTTGAGAGAGTTGTTGTTATATTCTTAATTATATTTCCCAAAGTTAACTGGGAGGTAGGTTTACTTCTCCTCTCCTTAATTCAAAAACCTTTGAAATTGTTGTTAGGTACCATGAAATCAGGTCCAACTCATAGCAACCCTATGTACAACAGAATCAAACACTACCTGAGGCTGTGCTATGCACACAATCTTTTTATGCTTAAGACCATTGTTGAAGTCATTGTTTAACTCCATCTAGTAGAGGATCTTCCTTTCTTTTTGCTGACCCGCCACTCTCCCAAATATGATGTCCTTCTCCAGGTTTTGGTCCCTCCTGACGCATGTCCAACATATGGAAGACACAGTCAAGCCATCCATGCTTCCAAGGAGCACTCATATTTTTATACTGGTTGTACTTCTCTGAAATTGTGAAGGTGATTTTTTTTTTTTGCCTTCTTTAATTAGTGAATAATATTTCCTGGTCTTGTAATGTTTAGCTTTATAATATAGCAGTTTTACCTTCAGTGTAAATATGATACAGGGGAAAACGTATTTTCCAAATGTGATTATAAACATCATAAATTGATTTCTCACAGTTCTGGAGGTTGGAACTCCAAGACCAGGGCACCAGGGGTTCCTCAGAGATGACGCCTCTCACTGTACTGTACTAGAGGAAGAAGAAGTGCTGTGCTCTAGTGTCCCTTTCTTTAAGACATTAGTCCTCCTTGTGGCCTGTGTACCACTGTGTCATTGGATCCCATCAGATCTCAGAAGCTAAATAGGGTCAGGCCTGGTTAGTACGTGGATGGGAGACCACCTAGCAACACCAGGTGCTGTAGGCTTGGGAGAAGGACCCAGCAACCCACTCCCAAAAATCAATCCGCCATTGAAAACCCTATGAATACAGAGTAGCAGTGACAATAGCATTTTGTCTGTTACATATAGGGTTACTATGAGTCAGACGCCTGCAGCTGTAGCCCTGTGGCATCCGACCCCGTCAGATCTCGGAAGCTAAGCAGAGTCAGGCCTGGTTAGTACCTGGATGGGAGACCACCTGGGAACACCAGAAGCTGTAGGCTTGGGAGAAGGACCTGTCAACTCCCTCCCAAAAAACCAGTCTGCCATTGAAAACCCTATGAACAGCAGAGAAGCACTGACAATAGTGTTTCCCCTGTTGTACAGAGGGTCGCTATGAGTCAGACACCAACTCGACGGCACCTAACAACAACAACAACATGAGTCAGACACTGACTTGATGGCACCTAACAACAACCACCTCCTACTTGTGTTGTGATTTCAGGACCTCATCACCTTGGTCTCAAGTCTCAATAAGGTCTCAACTCTTAATGATATTACATTGGTGATTAGAGTTAAAATAGGAATGAGGATACAGACACTCAGGTCACAGCAGGATCTATTTGAAAGTGACTTTAATTGTCTTTTAAATCCTTAGTATTTCTCCTTAGGACACTCAAGCATATGTATGTAACTGTAAAAGTAAAATGAATTTCCATTTTCTCCTGCAGTAAGCATGAGTGAGATGGTGGAGTTGGCTGGTGCCTTATAGATGCCTTCTAAGTTTGGCCTCTTTCCCCAGCCCTCTCATTTTTTGACAAGCATTATGATCTAGGTATTATTCTTATGCCATGAAAATCCATTGCCTGTCCAGACTACAGATATATTATCTGTCATTAAGTATAGTATATCTTTGGTCTGTGTGGCCTCTTGAAGATACATATATATGCAGAACAGGTAAAAGGACTACTCTAGTGATTTATTGTGATGACTTATCATCTTCATAGTTTCCGTGACTAACTCAACATATATATGTTTCCCACTGTATGCCAGGCATTGTTCAGGGAGTTGGCAATACTCTTATGCATGGAAGGGCTTCATGAGGTTCACTCTGGCACTGTAGGAGTTCACTGACTGCTGCAGCAAAGCTGGGTGAGGGAGGTAGAAGATTCTGGAGCACCTCAGGGCAGGGATCCCAAAGGAACTTGGACAATGGGAAGTCTCACTCACTATAGGACACTGAGTTGTTTAATATTACTCAACAGAAGAAGTTGTCTGAGATAGAGAAATTGTGTCACATGCAGAAGAAATAGTGTGAAGAGCTGAAAGTGCATATAGAGCTCTCAAGAAACAGAATTCTGCCATAGCTAGAGGGCCAAGAGGGAGGGGAGTGCACACTGTCTTTAATTGTTTGTAAGAATGCCAGTAAATATACCGAGGAAGGGTGATGGGATCCATGTGGATCTAGAGGGCTGAAACACTCAAAACATTTCTCTTCATTTGCCTTCTGTTTACAGAAATGTTTCTAAAATACAAGTAAAAACCAGTTGACATAATTTCTAGATAACATTTTAAATGCAAAAGTTTCTCTAGGAGTCTCCATTCACAATGCATACTTTATTTTAGTGTTTCTGCCACACCTACTGCTCTCAGTTGCTTCCCCAGCCACACTTTCTCAGGCTTTATGTAGGCTTTCGTTCCTAGGGTGTGAAACGAGGCTCCATGTGGCCCCTTCTGCTGTTAGGGTGGCAGAGTAGAGAGAGAGAACCTGCTTTTGGTATGTCTACAAATTTTGGAAACTTTGAGTCTTTCCATTTCCTCCAATTTGTATTTTTAAATCATCTCCTCCACTCTTTAACTCATGTCTGCTAGACGGTAATGAAGTGGATTATATTTTGAAAGTAGAAGTTGAGTTGTAGTTTGACACATCCTAGGTAACAGGCTTATGTGGAGTGACTGAGGCAAGTCAGCTGGCATTGACTGCACTAGGCAGGTAGTCAAAGTGGCAGCGTGTCCTGCCTTTGCAGCCGAGCACGAACATTGTAAAATTGATTTTGTTGCATAGTGCATTGATGCTTTCTGACAGGTATTTCAATTTATGTCTTGAAGTCCTTCAAACCTTATGCGAGTATCCATTATATTGGCTTTAGAAATGGACAATGGAAAAAGATAAAGAACGGGGAGCTTATAATTAAGCATGGCACTAGCATTGGTGCAAATATCTGGCCTCAAATTCAATAATTAAATATATTATGACAAGGTATGTATTGGAATAAATCTACATTAACCTGAATGAAGGTGAGTGAAATGTGGCTTGAGAGAAAACATGGGAACATTTAAAATGTAAAATGGGGGAACTTTCCAGGAGAATCTGGAAAGATGGATTATCATAAAAGAAATCAGTGATGGTTATATAGATATAGGAGTAATGAAGTAAATATTTCTTGATAGATCAGGAGAAATTCAAGTTTTAATTAGATACTAGAGCTCAAGAGAACTAAATATTTGGTAGCCAGTTTGAACCAGGATTAAAACTGGATTGGCATTTAGAGGTGAAGAGAATATTCTCAGAATGCCAGATAAGCATAGAATAAAATGTGTATCTAGTTCTCCAATGGGGAAAAGCTGTGAAAATATGGAATTTTGCCATTCTACAATTAACAGTGGCAATTTCTGTCATATAATTTGGGCTTTTCCTAAATAACAATAAATTGAGTGAAGCTCTAAAATCAGTCTGAACTAACTAGGCCAATTTTAGGCAGCCATTGTTAAAGGAGTCTGCAGCCATAGAACTCTGGCATCAGATCCCGCCAGACCTACAAAGCTGCGCATGGTCAGCCTGGTTAGTCCTTGGATGGGAGATTGCCTAAGAATACCAGGTGTTGCAGGCTAGGGAGAAGGACTTGACAACCCACTCCCAAGACAATCAGCCATTGTCTTGCCTATGAATATCAGAAAAGCACTGACCATAGTGCCAGGCATGGCACAGTGTTGGAGAGTGCCTCGTCTGTTGTACGTAGGGTCACTTTGAGTTGGACGCAACTCCACAGCACCTAACAACAATCGTTAAAGGATAAGTAAGCATCTTTACCGTCATTTGTAAAAAGTGAATTTCAATTCATATATGCAGTGTTCCATCTTAAAAACAAAACTCTGAGCAATTATTCAGGAATCACAAGGTGGTAGTAAGTGAACCCTGGTAGCATGTGCATAGGCCAGAGGACGTTTGGTGCTGCTTCCTGTATTCAAATGACAATAAGAACCCTCTGTCTTGGTCTTTGTTTCTAATTCTATCTCCTGTTGCGCATTCAGAAATACATGTAATCAACTTGGGGCCCATAGTTCACAAAGGACAATGCTCTGTCAGATGTCATGACCTACACCCACTCTGCTTCTGTTGTGCTCATAGGTGAAGCTATTTCTAGTTAATGAAAATAATCATTATCTAATAGGCTCTGACTAGGTTCATTGTGGTTGATAGGTGCCATCAACTTGAGCCTGACTCATGGTGATCCTATGTATGATATAACAAAACACTCCCTGATTCTGTGCCAGGCTCACAATCTTTAAGTCCAGTGTTGCAGACAAGGTGCTAATCTATCTATTTGAGGGTCTTTCCTTTTTTTTTTTGACCTGCCATGCCCCAAACATAATGTCCTTCAGGGATTGGTTCTTCCTGACAACATGTCTAAAATACGTAAGGTACTCTCACCATCCTAGCTTCTAAGGAGCACTTCTAGGACAGATCTGTTGTGTTTTTTGCCAGTCCATGATACATTCAATATTTGTTTCTAGCACCATGATTCAAAAACATCGATTCTTCTCCTGACACCCTTATTCAATGTCCAACTTTCACAAATGTATGATGTGACTGAAAATACCATGGCATGAGTCAGGCCCACCTTCATCTTCTATGTGACATCTTTACTTTTCCATACATTAAAGAGGTTTTTTGCAACAACTTTTCCCAAAGCAATGCATCTTTTAATTTCATGACTACTATTACCATGGTGTTGATTGTAAAACCAAGTAAAGCAAAATCTTGGACAACCTCAATCTTCTCTCCATTTATCATGAAGTTGTTTACTGACCTAGTTGCAAAGATTTTTGTTATGTTGATGTTGAGGTGCAATCCATACTGAAGGGTAGGTTCTTTGGTTTTCATTGGTGTTTCAAATCCTTTTCACTTTCAGCAAGCAGAGTTATGTCATCTGTATAATGCAGGTTGTTAATGAGTCTTCCTCCAATCCTAATGTCGTGTTCTTCTTCATAAAGTCCAGCTTCTCAGATTATTTGCATAGCATAGAGATTGAAGAGGTATGGTGAGAGGATAGAGCCCTGATGCATACCTTTCTTGACTTTAAACCAGGCAATGTTGCCTTGTTCTTTTTGAACAAGTGCATCCTGGTCAGATTCTTCCTGAGTACAAGTAAGTGCTCTGGTATTCCTATTCTTCACAATGCTATACATAATTTGTTATGATCCACACAGTCAAATCCCTTTTCATAGTCAATAAAACATAGACATCTTTCTTGTATTGTCTGCCTTTGGCTAATATCCATCTTACATCAGCCATGATGTCCCTGGTTCCAAGCCCTCCTCAGAATCTAGCTTGATTTTCCCACAATTCCTTGTCTCTGTACTGCTGCAGGTGCTTTTGAATGAGGTTTAGCAAAATTTTACTTGCCTGTGATATTAATGATAGCATTCAACAGTTTCCACATTCAGATAGGCCCTCTTTCTTGGGAATAGGCACAGATATGGATCTCTTCCAGTCAGTTGGCCAGCTAGCTATTTCCATGTCTCTTGGCATGAAGAAGTGAACCTCCCAGTGCTGTGTGCATTTGTTGAAACATCTTTCTGTCAATTCATGGAGCCTTGTGAATTCCTTCAAGGCAGCTTCTGCTTCTTCCTTCAGTACCAATAGTTCCTGATCATATGCAACTTCTTGAAATGTTGGTCATCTACAAATTCATTTTGGTAGAATGACTCTATGTATTCTTTCCATCTTCTTTTGATGATTCCTGTGTTATTTAATATTTTTCCTGTGTAATCCCTTGCTATTGCCACTCAAGAGTTGAATTTTTTTTCTTCAAATCCTTAAGCTGGAGAAAACCAGAGCATGTGCTTCCCTTTTGGTTTTCTATGTCCAGCTCTTTGCACATGTCATTGTAATATTTGATTTTGTCTTCTTGAGCTGCCCTCTGAAATCTTCTGTTTACTTCTTTAACTTTTTCATGTCTTTCAAGGGCAAATTTCAGTCTCTTTTGACATGAAATTTGGTCTTTTTAGTTCAGTTGGTAGAGGGCTGCTCTGTGCTTTCCAAGTCCCTGAGTTTGGTCCTAGAACTGTATAAATGGGAGAAGGACCTGGCAGCTCATACCTGATACAATCCCAAAACAAAACAGTCTGGAAATCTTATCAATAGCAGAGAACACTGACATAGTGCCAGACATGGCACAGTGTGGGGGAATGTTTTGTTATATTGTACATAGGGGTGCTATGAGTCAGACCCACCTCTGAGGCACCTAACAACAACCGCATTGACTAGCTTCATAGCAGGTGGTATTTCTGGCAATACTCTCCCTGTATTTTAAATACAGTAAACCATCCTTGAACTTTAAAGGAGCTAGACCAAGATGAATCTCCCAGTAATCATGTATCATTCACAGCTCATTCAACAGATAATTATGGAGTGTTTGCCTGGTATCCTCTTTGAGAGCTGTGGCTGTGCTTATACATTGCCATCCATTCTACCACATCCAATCCTTTGGTTTTTTTTCCTTTAAGATAAAATGTTCTTGTGTAGCCCAGACTGGACCTCAGCTTATAATCCTCCTGCCTCCACTTCCTGAGCACTGTGATTATAGGTGAGTGCTGCCACACTTAGCTCAATCATCTGATATTTGTGGCTTCGGCTGTGGACTGTACTAGAAGAGATGTCTCCCCATGACTGCTAGTTTTATGTGTATAAATGACAATTGTGGATATTTCAGTGAAGGGAGACAAGCAAAACAGGTTGGCTCTTGTCCCCAAATGTCCCTATGTTTAATTGTTTGCTAATCCTTTCACTTCCCTCTAGAGGAATTTCTGCCACTGAAGCTGTGTTAATCCCTTCAGCTTAAGTCTTTTGTAGGAAAAACATTGTCACTAGTAAAGGAAGATAGGACAATATTTACACGTTCCAATGAAATACAACAAAGTACTGTGCCGGTGAGTAACTGGAGAAAGGAAGAAGGCTAAAGCCGTGCTCCTGTGGAAGAGTGCTCTGCTTCCGAGGAGGCGCCCTCTGCAGACTGCGAGGCATCTTCACAGAGCTGGCAGGTCCAGAAGGTGAAGCACATGGAAGCAGTCTTTACCGGTTGTATTTAGGGATGTGCTACACGACGCTGGCAGCCTTGTTCCTGTTTCTATGTTTGCTAACTCTTGCTGTCATTCTTATTAAATCAGAACGGAGATGATGTGTCGCATTCCCACAAGACAGCTGGCAGGTTGGAAGGTGGCATTTTAGAGAATTACTCATTTTCCATAATAATTGTGCTTGATGGGAGCTGAGCTTCTCTGTGTAGGCATTGGACATAAGTGACTCTTCAGTCCCCTTCGGGCTCCCCATTCCGATGACTTTCCTGACTTACATGACACTTTGTTGAGGGATTTTCATCCATCCTGATTCATTCTTCCTTGACTAACCCCTATTTAATTCTCAGTCTCCTTAATGTAGATGGGCAAGTTTACCTCCTGGGTCCTGTCTCTGTCCTCCCTACCCACCCTGTCTTGTCTCACCTCCTTTAGAATGAAGTAGATGGATCTGAAGAGTACTCTCAAATCTGTATTTTTAATCCATTACCATTTTCTTGGACCTAAGACAGTCTGCACTTATCTGTGATGAATTGTCATCTAGTTATTCCTAAGACCCAGCAAATTCAGTACAACATGTCTCATAATCACATTCATAACCTCAACCTCTGTGCTCCATCCTCCCAGCCACAAGATCTGGGGTTATCTTTGATTTTTCCTGTCATTTTATTGCACTTCAAATTCAGATTCCCAAATTGATAGACTTTTCTGGCTTAATGACCACTCTTAGTAGTTTAGACTGTCTTTGCTGCTTGGTCCTTACCATGGAATATTGAACCTCCACACTTCACTGATTTAAACCCTGCTCCACCCCTTTCCCAGTCAGGGAAAAAGAAAGCCCAATGGGTTTGTCAGAGGGCATTTAAGATAGAGAATTTTTCATGGGATGCTAGAACATGGAAGGCAAACTTGGAGCACTCATAGAATCAAGAGAGGATGATATCAACACGCTGCCACCCCCAGTGTCAGGACCAGAGTGAGAAGGAGCAGGCTTGTAAGAGCTTGGAAGCTCACAATTGTTCCTCATGGAGCTTGGGTTTGGATCTTTCCAAGGCACCAGTAGACTGGGTCTCCTAGGTCAAAAGAAGCTTAAGGCTGGAAGTTTGACCTGGTGCTAGGACAAAGGGCTGCTGCTGGGGAGAAGCAGTCCACGTTGGCGTGATGCTCACAAGAATCTACCACACAGGAAGAAAGGACCCCCTTCTGCTTCCCTCTAGGTCTCCAGTGTCCTTGGAGTGCTTCTTTTGGACATAATCTAAAAGAAACCAGCTGGTAAAAGAGGTGGAGTACTTTAGTGCCAAACTACAACCCAAACATTAGAGAATAGCCTCTTCTAAAAAATTGAGGATGCAGTTTCCAACAATCATGCCATCCATCTCTGGGAGATGTTACTTTCTCTTTAGATTATTTTTAATTGCAACAGAATATCTTATACCCCAGAGAATAAATTAAATTATAAACTTAACCACACAGACACGGAGAAGGTAACTAGAAGTAAGGAGGGAGTATAAAACATGTGATTGCATACACACATGCATTTAAGCTGCATTTAGTTCATAACATTTCCTTTCTACAGTCCATTCTGTGTTACCTTTTTCTTCAGCCATGGTCTGTTTGTAGGGCTTTTATGTAATTGCAGAGGATGATCTAAATCTTCATTACTAAAGGCTCCAGATATTCAGCAGTCAAAATTTTATTTTTACTGGTTTTCCATCATTTCCACTAACTTTTACTAGTGGACATGGAAATGCTTAGAGTTGCCACTGGAATCTCATCTGTATCAGCTTTCTTTCTCCTTGTCACCACTGTATAGCAATCCATTTCCCTTAGTAATTGTGACCAATGTTCCAGCCAACCAAGTATTCCCTTTCTTCCCCTATGAGGTCATTGTTCAAAGAACTCAAAATGGCCATGTAGCATCTTAGCTTTTTATAAGTGGGACATTTTTGTGTCCTTCAATGGTAACCTCACCTTCTTCGGTCCTAAGACATCCAAACTGTTAGAGCCCACAGTCAAGAAGATGGAAATTAAACATTCTGTGAGTGGGTTATTGGGTACAGTAGTGAAAGTAGCCACTCCCATTTCTACCTCTTGCTTTTGGACATTTTCTTGCTGTGAGAGCAATGGCAACATACGTAGGTTGCTACTTCAGAGAATATGTCAGGCCACAGCAGGTGGACAGAGCCCCGGCTTTTCTGAATGTTGTCACTCACTGGCACCACAACCAAGGCTTTACTGGCTCAGGCACATTCTTTCAGGCCTCTGCTTCTGGAAGACTTACTAACATGGGAAACATAGAATGGACATAAGTCCACTGCCACACTTCCTCTGTGACTGTGTGTATGACCACCTTGTCACACCATGAGTAGGACATTCTATAACTCTGTGGACAGTGATGCTGCTAGAAACATGGAAGACAGGAAAGATAAGCCCATATCTAGAAATGCATCTCTTCCAGTGAGGACAAGCTTCCTTCCCCTCCGTAAAGTAAGGGTCCGCAGTCATTAACGTGACCCCTTCTGGGGAACGATGCCCTATCCCATGCTCCACATTGGTTTTTGCTGCTGGCAGATGAGTACTCCAAAGTGCTGGGAGCTAGGTCAGCTTGGCAAGGGGAAGTGACAAGTTATCTATGCATAGGTCTGTCTTTGCTACAGTGTTCTTTTGGTTCATAAGCCTACCCAGCGAAGACCAAGGTGAGGCCCAGAAATGAGGCTCATCGACATCCACAGAGCAGGTTGTCTTGGTGACCTGATTATTGAGACCCACCTTTAGTGAGCATTTATATGGGGTACAGATACCTTTACACTCTTGACCTAACCTTGAGAATTCCATAAAATGCTTTAACTTTCTAATTCCATTCTAAGCCCTCTGGTCATCCAAACCATTAATGATTGCCTCATAATCATTGTTTATCATACTTCCAATTATGTCAGTCTTGACTAAATAAACAACCAACTGCTGCATCAGCATTGTGAGTGGCAGTATATTGCACTGAGTTCTCTTTAACACGACCTGAGTATTTTCCTCTTCTATCATTTGATCATAAGCATCTCTCCCAGGAGTCCACAGGGGTGACCTGAGCCTGAGGGATGAGGCCGCAGTTCAGATCTCATGCAGTTCATGATCATGTCACATGGTCTTTTGATCTTTAGTTACTTGTATTTTATCTTCTGTCCAGATCCAGCAGGAAGCCACAGGAAAGCCTCTATTTGTATAAACACTTGTATAATTGAATCTGTTGGGTCACAGGCCTTGAGTGGCACTGTACCTTGTGATGTGGCCTAGACCCGCTGCGGTCTTCTCTTCCTCCAGCTCTAACTGAAACTCGTGGTCTTACAGGTTTTGTGATAAGCAGGTTGGAGTAGTTTAAGTAAGCTACAAAGACAAAGAGGCCCATGAAGTATTATGCTGCCATGTTAAGGGTGAGAGCTACAAGGATCAGCAACTCTGCTTTGAACTGAGGAGGCCAGATCTGACACACTCAGAACCATTGAGCCTCAAGGACTTCACTGAAACGAAGGCCCCTAGATTTTCATGAGCTTTATGTTCTACCAGCTCACAAGTGTCTCACTAAAATATGTAAGGCTTCTGCTATTTCCTGCTCATCTGTACTTGGTACATGATGTTAACATGGTTTGAAATAAAGATGATCAAGATTTCTGCCGATATGATTATGGCAGAGAGCAGGGGAATGGAGACTTGACATAGCCTAGAGAAAAGTGAAGGCAGTACTCAGACTCTGCCAGGTGAAAGCAAATGGCATCTGATGCTTCTTGAAAACTGTTGTTGTTGTTGTTAGCTGCTGTCAAGTCGGTATCGAACTCATAGCAACCCTCATAGGGTTTTCAATGGCTGTTTTTTCAGGATTGTCTTGGGAGTGGGTTGCCAGGCCCTTCTCCCATTTTTGTGGTGCTGGGAATTGAACTCGGGACCTCAGAGACTGCAGCGCAGGCCTCTACCAACTGAGCTAAATCCCAGTCCCTCTTGAAAAGTAGCATAGAATAATTTGTCTGATCAAAAGGCCTCTGTTTGTTCCAGTGAAGACATCATATTTAGAACAATGAATCAAAACCTAAATAAAATTTTGGTCATTTATAAGCATTGTCTGTGTCTAACTACTTTGTACATGGATCAACTAGGCAAGTTAAAAGATAGCTAACAATTAAATGTTGTTGTTGTTTTTGTTAGGTGCCCTTGAGTCAGTATCCGACTCACAGCGACCCTCATAGGGTTTTCAATGGCTGGCTGTTTCGGGATTGCCTTGGGAGTGGATTGCCAGGCCCTTCTCCCATTTTTGCGGTGCTGGGAATTGAACTCGGGACCTCAGAGACTGCAGCGCAGCAGTCTACCCACTGAGCTAAATCCCAGCCCAACAAGTAAATGAGACTTGCCTATTTCAAGTCTTGGATGGAGATGTGCATGTCTGCCACTCCCCCAGCAATATCAGTATCTCCTGGAGGGGAAATGATGCTTCAGGAGTTTGTGCTCCTCTCTAGTTTAATATCTCTTATTCCGAACAGCAGAGAGACATGGACATGCTGCCAGTTGCTGAATATGTCTATTGTACTTACACATTCAGGAATAGGAGGAGGAATCAAGTGATGATTTTCTAGACCCCCCTGGAGCCACTGTGAAATAAACTCGGGCCACATCCATTTGTCACCTTACTACTGTAAGCCTCTGCTCTGGTGACAAAAATGGCATTTTGGATACCATGAATTGACTTTACTTCAGAGTCAATAATCCCTGCAGAAGTATATATTTCCCTTGGCCCAGCTTACAGGCATGCCATTAGATGGCACAGGGCCCTTTGGGGAAGTCTTGGAGGAATATTTCACATGATTGACAGAGAAGAAATGCCAAGTGAAGCCAATACCTTGCAGACCAAGTTGGAATATTTACCTATAATAGTAGGAATGAGGACAAGAGTTATGGGATCCGTGGCTGGGAAGCTCAGAGAAGGAGAATCACAAATTCAGGATATGTGCAATAAACAAGGAATTTCTATGTTGTCCTATAAGACCAAAAGTTGTTTTTATTTATTATTTTTTTAATAACTGTAGGGCCAACTTGTGGAAAATTAGATCCAAAGAGTTATGGAAGTACAACAGGCTACAAAACTACAACAAAGTTCACAGATTTTTCAAGTCTTTACTGGAAAAGTTAGAGCACTTGTTGGTAAAACACTGGACACTGGGACTCATAGTGAATCATCTCAATCATTCAGATAAAAGTGACTTTCAATTCTTAAGTCTATCTGATTTTTCCCTGCCAGAAAAAGAATCCCTTCTCCCTTCTCTGCCTTCTTACTTGAAGACCAGGTTGCTACTGGCTCCTTAGAGGATTAAGATAAAGTGGTTTGGGAAAGTGCCAGCAGAAGCCAGGGGTAGAAACAGCAGCTGCCTTTGGAACAGAATGCCTCTGCTGATGTCTGGGCATACACAGCAACAGCCAGGGATTAGGAAGTTTCCGTCTTCTTTTGCATTCTGAACTCCTACCTCCTATTTTTAAGAGCTTTGAAAATCCAGCTGGCAATATAGGCATGGTGGTGCACACCTGTAATCCCAGTGGCTCAGAAGGCTGAGGCAGGAAGATCACAAGTTCAAGGCATCTGAATAACCCTGCACACCTTAGTGAGACCATGTCTCAAAAATAATAAAACTAAAATGGAGTTGGGGGTGCAACTTAGTGGTAGACCACTTGCAAAGTATGTACAAGGCCCCGGGTTCAGATCCTCAGTACCACACACACACACACACACCCACACACACACACACACACAAACACACACACACACACACTCAGCTGGCAAAGGACTCTTGGTAGCGTGCAGAGTTGCATCCACAGCATCAAGAGCACAATCCAGACAGGTGAGTCTGGAGTTAAAGTAGCCACATACCTGGGGGCACATACCTGGTGGCACTTCTAGGCACAGCACAGGTTGGCAGCTTATCCACAGTGCTTTCCCTGATTGTCCCAGGCCCATAGACTTCAAGTCCTATAGACTATGTGCCAGTTGTGTGACTACTAAGCACATGTATCCATATTTTCTCATAACTAATAGCATACTTTTACTTTCTCCAAGAGGAAGCATTCTATGAAGAAGAAGCGTGAATTTTCTTTGGATCTACCAGCATATACAACAACTTGTGTATTTGTCTATTACCATGATTAGAGGGCTGGGATTTAGCTCAGTTGGTAGAGCGCTGAGCTGCAGTCTCTGAGGTCCCAAGTTCAATCCCCAGCACCACAAAAATGGGAGAAGGGCCTGGCAATCCACTCCCAAGGCAATCCCGAAACAGTCAGCCATTGAAAACCCTATGAGGATCGCTATGAGTCAGATCCCGACTCGACAGCACCTAACAACAACAACCATGATTAGAAAAGCAACCCTGTATGTGCTCTAGAGAAGAAGCCTGGCAAAAGAGAATCATCTTTTGCTCAAAGGACATGAGGACAGGGGGACAGGACTCTGCTGTGTCTGTGCTGCTAATCCAAGTGTTGATTTCCACAGGAGCTCTAAGAGGCTGAGAGAATTTTAGGCTTCATTTTTTTTTTTTTTGGTAATGTACCACATTTTCTTGAAATTTAATGTGTACTGAATATAACTTATAGGTATCATTTGTTTACAAATATGAAATAAAGGCCGGGCACGGTGGCGCACGCCTGTCGTCCCAGCAGCTTGGGAGGCGGAGGCAGGAGGATCACAAGTTCAAGACCAGAGGAAGTCTGTGTAACTTACTGAGACCCTGTCTCAAAAAATTTAAAAAAAAAATGAGCTGGGGGTGCAGCTCAGTGGTCCAGCACTTGCAAAGCATGTAAGCATCAGGCCTTGGGTTCTACCCCTAGTACTGCAAAAAAAAAAAAAAAAAGAAGAAGAAAAGAAATACATTCATGTATAATAGTGAAAATTGGGGAAGCATTTAATAGCAAATAATACAATATACTATAAACTGCATCTATTTCTTTTTACTACGGCCATACAGATTTTTATAATTCAAAGCTTACATGAAAATGTTTATTTTTAAGGAAAATTTGATTGTGATCACTTGATACCATATTGAATGCGTTTTCTGTAGCAAAGTGGAATATAGTACAAGTCATAACTTTTGGATATTACCCTACTGTGAAATGATTTTTGCAAGGTTTACACACGAATAAATCAGCGCATTCCCTCTCGGTTACATTTCCTCTCCACATGCAGAGGTTAAAGGCTTTTGCACCAGCCTGGCTATGAAGAGAGCACAGCCTGGGTGGGAGTCCTTCCCGCAGCCCTTGTTCATGCAGACTGACATGAGGGTGAGTGGATCAAACAGCAATGGAGAGAGAAACCTGAGGTTATAGTCATCCCAAAGCTGTTGTGAGGGCATAAGGAGTTATGGATGTACTAGGGAACCTTGTCAGGGATATGGTCCATACGGGAGACTTGGCTTAGGAATGTACAGATCTTTCTCGCTGTCTCATCCAGTTTTATCTTGCCTGTAACATTGAAGGCGCAGGAAAGGACTGTGGTGTGGATGTCTGTGATACATCAAACCCTCTGTGAGGCACTAAGCCAACTAGACAGCAGACATATGGGTATCTCGTCCTGAATATGACTCTTATTTGAAGTCCCATAACTCTAGAGTTGCTCATAGGAAAACCATTTACGTGCGAGACCACTATGTGCAGCACTTATCAGCTTAAAGAGATTTAAAATCATTCTTCATTATGTATTTTTAGCCTTACCTTCTTTCCTTTCCCACTTCAAGAAGTCTTTTCTTTGCCTCCACTGTGTTTGTGATTTAATGTAGTGTTTATGTCATGAATTATAGCTGGTTTCCCACAGTGATCTACATTTTTATGGGTTACTCAGAAGCTATCCTGGACAGTCTGATAAAACATACTTCATGGAGCAGAAACTCTGACTTCTATCCTGTTATCTTATGCACTTCAGAATGGATACTGTCACTCAGTCCCCCCCCCCAAATCCTTCAGTGCCACTCTGATATATTCAAAATAAATACACAGCCATGGATCTGCTAGTTTTTGATCTTTCCAGTGTGATGCAGTTTTACTTTCCAGCATTGCCCACATTCAACTATATCACTCAAAACTGTCTTCTTCACCCCTCTACACTCCTTCAATGACTGTGCATATCTCGGCAGCTTCACTTATTGTAATGGATTGCTCTCTGTATTTCCTAATCTCTGCCTGGCTAGACTGCAAGCATTTTGCATGGAGTTATTTGTTTTGTCTTTGAACCTAGAGTGACTTATGGTATTGCAGGGCAAGTATATGTTCAGGCTCAATGTGTAGCATAAATGTATACATGGACTGATGAAAACCCTGGGCCCTCATCTGCAGACATGGTGAATGGTTATCAGTTTTGGATTATATCAAATGGAAAAGGATGTGATAGAAAAAGCACCGAGGCAACCTCTATGTCTTATATGCATCTTCATGATATCTTCTCTCACCCAGAGAGAGATTCACAATTAGGATGCAGAACTTGATCAACAACTGAAATTCTATCTGTACTAAAGGAGTGAGATTTGGCACACCGAAGCAGGGATTGTTTACATGCTATGATCAATGGATCGTCCATGAATTTTTCCATTAAATAAGTCACATATCACCAGATCCTTATTTGGCCTACAGTTTACTAACCAAATTATCTTCCTTGGAATGGATTTGAAAAGCTTGTTAAATCAAGTAAGTTGAAATGTTTGGTGATTATTCTGTGATTACATCTCTGCTCAAGGGTGATGTGCCAGTGGTGCAATTTGCTGCAGGACAAATAAGGAGGGCTTCATATTCGTCTGAATCCTTATTTAAAACTTCTAAAGTATGAGTGGCAGCACTCCTATAAATTGTGACATAGCTTTTTATAGAGACAGCAATTAAAACATCACTGAATTCTCAGTAGAAAACAATGCTTGGAAGGTACACTTCACGCTTCAAAGTAAATAGATTACAGAACCAAATATGGTACATTCAGAACCAAAGGATTCTCTGGCCTTACAAGGTTAGTCACAGTTACAGCTGAGTGCTAAGTGATCCACTCAGACCTCTGCTTTATCTAGTCAGAGAGTCATCCTGACCCTCCTGGGGCTCTTTCCAGCTGATCTTTCCTGGGTCTTACATCATCCTCTGAACATGTAAGGCCACAGCTTTGGACACATTTCCTTATAACACCTCCAGCTTTCCCTCTCTCAAAGTCTTCTCTCAGCTAACACTTTAAGAACATCCAAGAGTCTCATCTGAATTTTTGATGATGACTAACGTTAGTTACTAGTCCTGTGGTATTTTAAAGAGTCCAATACTTTAAGCCTGCAGCCATAGCCTTGTGGCATCTGATCCCATCAGATCTCAGAAGCTAAGCAAGGTCGGGCCTGGTTAGTACTTGGATGGGAGATCACCTGGGAACACCAGGCACTATAGGCTTGGGAGATGGACCTGGCAACCCACTCCCAAAAATCAGTCCACCATTGAAAACCCTATGAATAGCAGAGAAGCACTGACAATAGTGTTTCGCCTGTTGTATGTAGGGTTGCTATGAGTCTGATGCTGTCTTGGCGGCACCTAACAACAACAACATAATTTAAGCAAAAGAAGTGTTTATGGTTGACTTACAGATATAAAACAAAGTTCAATGATGACAATTATGTACACACACAGACACACACATGCACTTGCAAGTTGTATCTACATGAGCTAGACTCCTTTTGTCTTCTGCTGACCAGAGGGTATGTTCATGTTTAGGGGGAGGGTATTGTAATGGATGTGAGACACCTAAGAAGATTGTCTTTGCACATCTAATACCTGGCATCCTGGATCATAATGCTGACTTTATGGGAAAGGAGACATTACCTTCTAATGAAAAATCTGCTGTGAATGAATCATTCATAATTTTCTCAATAATCATTTACACTTGACTGCATTTTATAGTGTTGAACAGAATGTAATCTTGCTTGATGACCTTTAAACATTCTTTTAAAATGGGTATTCCTAAGTATCATTTTTACTCAGCTAAGTCATGAGATTCATATGGCTTAATACATAAAAATGATCAGTCATTTAAAACACAACACCTCCTTCTATACAAGATGTTAGATTCCTTGTAAAAAATTCAGTGGGATTTATATAACATTACTTTAAGTATATTGGAATATTTTTATTTACGTTAAAGCATAAAATCAGTTATTCAATTCTCTAAGAGGTAAATACATGCCGGATATCATCTTAGGACCTAGTTCCAGTCCACATGGTGCTTATAATCCAGGGTAAAAGGGACACAGATCCAACACAAGCTTTATATTTTACTGATGACAAGGACTTCTAGTAGGTACTATGTTGGTTCAAATAAGGAAAATCAAACTAATTCCTTTGTGACTAAATTGTTTTTTATCTTTTTTATATGTAGTATTTAAATGAGAATCTTCAAAAATATGAAAAACATAGTGTATGTGAGAAAATATTAGTGTATAGACATGAATGCTCCACAGTTTCTATGTCTCACTGTAAATCCTCTCAAAATATTAGACTGGGATATGACTTTCCACAGGAAGAGATTTGCTCCATAAGAATGTCACTGCAATATTTAGCAGAAAGTTGAATTTTTAAGTGGATTTTGAAGGCAAAGTGATACGTGAAGGTTGCAAATATCATTCAAGTTTTCATATCACTTCTTCAAATTTTCTTATGTGGAAATATGTTTTGTGTTAATACAGTATGTTTGAATATAAAAGTATGGAAGGTGTTGAGATAAATAATTTGACTTAAAAGTTAGAAAACTAGCTTACATTTATAACTAATAATGTATTGATTACTAATATTCCTGATGACTTTTAGCATATCATTTTGATTCTCTGTGCCTGGAACACAGTTTCTACTTTCATAAACATTGGAAAGAAACTTTGCGTTCAGTAATTGGTGGTAGAATTCTACTGGAAGTACAAAAGTGAGACTGTGAGCTCATGAATTAAAACATGAACTTTAACAGAGCTGTAGCACACTGAGGAGTGATTTCTTGAATTCAATTAACAGAAATTTCTGGTTACTTTCCTTTGCTCTCTCCAGCAAAGATTTTCTCCATGTTGTATTTTTTGAGACATAAAGCGATAGAAAAATTGATAGTACAACAGTCATCATATTTCAACTTGATTCATTATTTCTTCATATTTTGACCAATTTTCTTTCTTTCTTTTTTTATTGGAAATTTTTAATGTACAACTTAATGGCTATCATTCTGACATGTATTTCATTGTGACCTTTCCATATATGCATTTCATTGTACATTGCTCACATAACCTCTCCCTTACCCTCTCATGACCCTGTTCCCCCATCCCCTCCCTCCACCAATGATCTCCTTTCTACTTGTATGTCTTTTTGTGGGAATATTTATCTATATATGTGCATCCCAATTTTGATTTAAGTCTAAACTTTTTTCTGTAGTGATCTGTCTTTTTACGTTCTCAGCAGTATTACATGAGTGATCTAATCTGTATGCATTATTCCCATCCTTTGCAATTATTGGTATTATTATTATTATTTCCCATACAAATAAAGTTGAGCTGTTTACATTGAGGTTGACCTCTCCCCACTTCCTCCCTGCTCATTGGCCCTTCTCCCCCTCCCATCTTCTCTCATTACCACTTTCTTTTGCTAGATCCCTCCCTCCTTCTTTCCACTCCTTAAATTGTCCCTATTACTCTAAGTTTACATGAGCTTTTTATTATGTTCCAATTTATGTGTAGGATTTTTTTCCTCCTTTTAAGTTTGGTTCACCTCCCACATATAAGTGAGAATATATGGTATTTCTCTTTTTGGGCTTGTGTTCATTCACTTAAGATAATTTTCTCCAATTCCATCCATTTTGCTGCAAATGACATTATTTCATATTTTTTAATTGCTGAGTAGTATTCCATTGTGTATATGTACCATAATTTTTTAATCCATTCTTCTGTTGATGGGCAGAAGTTGATTGGTTGATTCCATATCCTTGCTATTGTGAAAAGTGCTACATTGAACATGGAGATGCCCACACTCCCCACATGCAAAAGCCACATGAACATGAGACAAATGTGCATAGGTGTATGACACTATACATGTATGTATATTTTGGGTTGATTTGCTTGGAAGTAAGTAGCAGATATTATACCATTTTAATATTTAAATACCCCTATATTTCAACATTTGTCTGAGAAGTGCAAATCATTCTCTTACATCATCATCTATTGCATCACATGAGTTTAACATTGATTCAGTAATAGGATTTAAAGTACAGACCTTGTACAGATGACCACAGTCTCTAGTCATCTCCAGATGTCCTATATGGATGCTCTGCTTTCCTTATCCATGGTGAGGCAAGATTTCCATTTGGCTATCTGTACATGTCAGCCCACATCATGTTTCTTAACTTTCAAATCTAAAACCAATTCCTGCCACTTTTTATTATTTAGGACCCAGACATTTTTTTAAGTCTACAAGCTAGTTATCATTTAGAACACCACACAATCTGGATTTTCCCTGATATTTTCCTTCACAATTATACTCAGTTTAAATGTACATGGCAAGAATACATCCTGAGCCACGTGTATTTCACATCAGCAGGCATAAAACGTCAGGTCCTCTCACGACGTTTGTGATCTTGGTGAGTTTCATACTTGATGAAGGCGCCCATCTCTCTCCCTTGTGAAGGAAGACTTTCCCTTGCACGACTAGCAAATGAAAAGCTGGAGCACTACTTCGAGACCATATGAGTATCTCATTCCCCAACAATCTTCTTAAGGATCCATTTACATTCCTACTCAAATCTACTAAATATATTAGTGCATTTGTACTTGCAAAATATAATTCTATTATCCTTTTTAAATCTTTACTATTCAGCATTTTTTTAAAGAAGAAATTGGCCAGCACAAGCCCCTTTATGTCAGTGCCTACATTTCTGGTATACCTATACTTGTCTTTGAGCACTCCCTGCTAATTTGGCATATATATTCCAGACTCAACTTGTTTATCCTATCCTAGGATCTGGTGAGCATATTGCTGTCATGTCCTTGCTTCTAGATAGACCACATTTTAGTAGATGGGGGGGGGGAGAGAGAGGGAGGGAGGAAGAGAGAGAGAGATGGAGGGAGGGAGGGAGAACTTAGAAGTTCATCCAGATGACACTAATTCGAATCCAACACCAGAGAGCTCCCCCATTTGTTATTCATACTTGCTTTCTCCAACTTCGGGGACCACATTGAGAACCCACATTACCAGGAACATCAAGGCATTAATTCATCTGTTTTATCCCAGAGCAAACACAAAAGAGTTTCAAAATTACTAAACCCGCACCACTACCAACCACAAACTCATGAGCAGATTTCAGCACATGGTTAAGTCAAACACAAGGATTTATGGTAAGGTTTCACGAGACAGTGTTTGGTGAGTGAGTCATAGTGCATAATGGTTATGATGTTAATTGACTTTGACAAGAGAAACAATGCTTGATTTGAGGGTGAGGATGTTGTACAAGCTTCAGATCTTGAGTAATATGCAGTACCTGATGACAACCACTGCTCAGGGAAACAGCTTGACTTGCTAACAGCCAAGAAGGCAGTAAATTAGGAAAAGCACTCTTTGTCTAAAGGTCTTTTGCATACTGGAAAGTATTTATTGGGTCACATGCACAGACAGGAAGGAGCCTGGACCACACAGCCCCTCTACTAGTGCACCAGACTGTAAATAATAATCGGGCACCTTCAGACCGGAAGTTCTCCTAGCAGTTGAGGACAGCAAGCAAATAAGTAGACAAACACCCTCTCCCTGGTGAATCTCATGGGGTCGACTCTATTCCTTCCCGTCTGTGGCTCTCCTTCCATTGTCTGGAGTCCAAGGAGCTGTGGCTGGTCTCATGTGCCATTGTTCCTGACTGCCTTTGTCCTCACTCATTAGCACTTGTAGCAGACCTGACTTTCTGCATCTGTAGGTTTTCATCTTCTGCCATTGCTAGGGTGGGTTGCGTTTTTCACTGAGCCTTGTAAAGTACTTATTTCCTCAGGATGCTTTCTCCCCTACTTTGTGTTCTAGTGGCTCTGCAATTATCTCCATCCTCATACTATAGTCATGGAGTTTCAGCCCTGCCACAGCTGCAGTAGCATATATCTAATTCACTCCTGGATCATCCTGTGAAGTCTCACTTCGGGACTGTGCCTGAATCTAAGAAGATCCCTGGAGTGCTAAAGAATGCCCCCAAATCCTCACTTCCTCTGCCCCTTCCTCATCACTGAGATGAGGATCCTGCCTGCTCCTCTGGCTTCTTTTACTCCCTCTGTACCCACTGCTCTACTGCCTTTTTAATGTTACCTATGTGGTAGATAAAGATCTTTGGAAACTGCTATAATTACAGCTTTTAAGTACTCTGCGATTGGAGTTCCTGTGACATTCTGACTTTTGTTATTTCTACTATGGGGGCATAGGAGACACTGACACTTCATGAGATGTGTGTTTTGCTAAGAAAATGGTTTTTTAATTCATTTCAGATTAAATATGTGTAATTAGAGCAAATGTAAATAGGATCTGGATGTGATAGCTCAGTGCACTGATTCCCAATGCGTTTAGTGATGTTCAGTTACTGGAAGCAACAGCAATCCCCCTAGAAAGCTTGCAGAGGAAGGCTCCATGGGCCTCTGTAACACAACATTCTTCCCTTTCTCTTTTTGCCTGTCATTGGCATGAGGAATCATTTGCAAATATTATCAACATTCAATCTATGGTGGCCAACCTTCCCCTGTGAAGCACAGGTGCAAGTTACAAAACCAGGTACACACTGGAAAAAAATTGAACATAGGTGTTCCCAAACCAAAGAACTTCAAATGGACTTCCTTGAATTAACAGAGAACAATACATACATAAGACATAATATTGTTGTTGTTGTTGTTAGGTTCCCTCCATTTGGGCCTGACTCATAGTGACCCTACATACAACAGACAAAACATTCGCGGACACTGCCATGCCCAGCACCATGTCAGTGCTTCTCTGCTATGCATAGGGTTTACCATAGCTGATTGTTTTGGGATTGTTTCTGGAGTGGGCTGCCAGGTCCTTCTCCCATTTTTTTCAGTGCTGAGGATCCAACTCACGGCCTCAGCGTGTGCAGAGCAGGCACTCTATCAACTGAGCTGAACCCCAGCCCCAATAAATAGCATAATGTGGGTTAAATAAGAGTATAATGTATTAAATATACATGAATATGTAGTTCTTTCCTTATTCTCTTCCTTCCTTTAACAGTATTGGGCTTGGAACTTCGCTACTATGGAGACTTGATTTAGAGTACAGATGAAAGACTAGTGCTGCCTTTGGGAAAACCAAGAACATGGGATTGGAAATATTTATGGGAAAGTTGGACGGGATCCTTTGCATCAGAGATTCACCTGCATTTGTAGACATGTCTTTGTGTGTTTTCCAATAATTTTACAACTAACTGCACCTAAAGCCAGGTTCTAGCAACAGGAAAAATATAACAATAGCACATCAAAGGCACCTTAGCAATTTAACAGCCGCAGCTGCAGCTGTCTACAAAGGAAAATCCCTCGCCTAGTCAGTGTCATAAAGTTGCTGACTTGACCTCACTTTACTCTCCAAAATAAGAAGCTCCTTTTTTCTCTTTCATTTAAAACAGTAGTTATTTGCCTTATAAAATAACTATGGTGTGGTGCAGCCTCTTATTTTAAGCAAGAATCTCAGTGTCCAGTCAGGTCCCACAATGGATAAGGAACTGTGAGGAATTGTTTAAGTGAAAAACTGTTTCCACTTTATCTTCTAAATCTAACCACAACTCTGAGGTAGACTCTCGTACCACAGAAATTATAGGTCCAACCCTGCTTAGCTTCTGAGATCTGATGTGATCGGACTCCACAGTGGTACGGCTGCAGGCTGAACAATTAATGTTGTCGTTAGGTGCGATTGAGTCCTGTCTGACTCATAGCAACCCTCACAGGGTTTTCAATGGCTGATTGTTTCGGGGTGGCCTTGGGAGTGGATGGCCTGTCTTTCTCCCATTTTTTGCAGTGCTAGGACTCAAACTCAGGACCTCAGAGACTGCAGAGCAGCACTCTGCAAACTGAGCTACATCCCAGCCCCATGAACAATTAATAGTTCAGCACATTGTACCTCATACCTCTTTCCCCACTCCATTCCTATCATTAACTTACCCATCCTTCAACTCATAATTATTTGGTTGCTGCTAAGGATATGAATGCCTGCAGCAGTACCACTATGGTGTCTAATCCTGTCAGATCTCAGAAGCTAAGCAGGGTCCAACCTGGTTGGTACTTGAAAGGGAGACAGCCTGGGAACACCAGGTGCTGTAGGCTTGGGAGAAGGACCTGGTAACCCACTCCCCAAAAATCAATGAGCCATTGGAAACCCTATGAATAGCAGAGAAGCACAACAATATTGTTTCGTCTGTTGTACATAGGGTCACTACAAGTCAGACACTGACTTGATAGCACCTAACAACAACGAAAAAGGGTATGAAACAAACCAGATCTCTGCCTTCTTAGAACTTTCTTTGTGATGGTCAGATGATAGCTGGCATTCATATTGTAATAGAGAAGATTATTTGAATAATATACTTGAAGTTTTAGTTATCCAACAAAATTTGATAGTGTCTATTTAGTCATTTTCTAGGGGACAGGAATGAGTCTATATATATTTTTCATGACCACTCCCCCTCCCACCACCAAGTTCTGTGAGCTGTTCCATTAGAAGTACATTGATAAAGTTTATGAGATTTGTATTATATTCTCCTAGTGAAATTTTCCATGCTTTGCCGATATGTTGATATAAAAAAATGGAAAACATACTGCAAGTACTGCATACCAAATTTATCCTCTGGTTGGATCCATGAAGAAGAAATTATATGCCAATATTCCTCACTTTATACCAATCAATATTAATGTTTCAAATATCCAAGTTCAGAAAGGATATCAATTGCTAAAAATTCTACTGTATTTTGTATTGCTTCACATTTCAATTGAAGTTTTGCCTTTTACATTTTTTCTCAGAGAATCTGAATTTCATTTTTGTTATTGATGAAAAAAGCATATGGCTTCATGTTGAAATTAAGAACATTTGTGTTTCTAGTCACAGACTTTGTCACAGAATCTACTTTCTCCTTGACAGAATTCTTCGTGGATTTACTCGGATTTCCTATTCTAATTTGTATCTATTTCTTTTTATGGACTCCTCTTTCAGTCTGCTGTTTATTTTGTTGTATTGTCCTTCTAATATCTTCTGCTCCCTTAGGGTTTTGTTTGTTTGTTGTTTTTTGAATCAGGGTCTCTCTAAGTTGTGCAAGCTGCCTCTAGCCTCACACTTGAGATCCTCCTGCCTCAGCCTCCTGAGTACCTGAGACTACAGGCATGTGCCACAGTGCCCAACCACCCTTTAGTGTTTTTTATGTTTTGCTGAGAAAAACTCTCGGTTTCTTTTCTTTTCCTACTGGGTTCACATAGTGGGTCAACCTTCTGAAAATCGGCTCTTCTTTTCTGTCTGGATCCCTCCTGGGTCAGGAAGAGTGAAGGCAACAGCAGGCTGACCAGACTCCTCTGGTCCCAAGCAGTATACACAGAGGAGGAGGAGTCTCTGCCTCTGCCCTTGGCTGTCTTTTGGCTCCTTCCAGGGAGAAGTGTGCGGAAAACAGAGAAAAAGAGTGTAGGGAAATACAGGTGAGAACGTGGGGCTGTGTGACTTATGAGATGACTCACTCTCGTCTTTCAGTCCAGGTGCTTATCCTTCAGGACCTGGCCTACTGTCTGGGGCATGGGCCCCTCCCATGCTCTGCCCCAGCCAGGGTACAGCTGCTGGACCACAATGACTTCCATGTGTATTGTCTTGACTTCATTTGCATTTAGCTTTTCTTGGTTTAATGTCACTGTCAAAGCTGGGCACCCTTTTGCACATACAGTACAGTTTTCACACACACAGGACAGAGAAACAGTGGGAGGGAGAGAGACAGAAGAGAGAGAGGGAGGGGAGACAGGGAACGATCACTCTGACCGCTTCTCCTGCAAATACTAACCTTACTTTTCATCCCTAAGCAAGGCATCCTTGCCTGTAAGTCAGAGTGAGTATTCTCATGAGCACCTGAGGGTGCTCAGATGCTGCAGGGATGGCCACACTAAGCTCAGGTCGCTGTGCCGCCCAGGGTGGACGGCTCTGCTCCTCCATGGCTCAGGCCTGCTGCTGCTGGGGCTGCTCGGCCACGTGGTCTGTCAGTCCCAGTAGCTGCATTTCTGTGAAAGCTCTAATATTTTGTACTTGTATTTTGAGCCATAACATGTTGTGAGGCAGGGTCTTTAATCTGGACACCCTATGGACTGGGTTAGCCTAAGCAGCAAGGAGTGGGTCTCGCTTCACTACGCTTTTAATAACTATTGATACCCAGGTTCACTACCATAGATTATGACCCCAAGATTGGCCTTTTCAAAAGCCACCCAAATCATGACCCCAAGATTGGTCTTCTCAAAAGCCACCCAAATCTGACTCCACAGCTACTCTGATCTTTACAAACAAAGATAATACCCTCATTTCAAAAGTATATTCTCCCCTCTGTTATTTCTATTTTATTCAAGGATCCCTGTTAGTAGTTTTACTTAATTTTGTATTACTTTTTGATTTTGCTTCTACTTTTTAAAAGCTCTTTTTTAAACATTCTCTCCTTGTCTTCTCCTTTCCCCACCCCCACCCCCCAGACTTGGGCCATTTCTTGAGTTTATTTTTTAAACCTTTACCAGGGAAAGTGTAGAACAGGATCCTCCGGCAGCTGGTAGAAATGCAGACTCTCAGGCTCTTCTGAGCCCCAATGACCCAGATGGAGAAATTGAGTGGCTGCATGAGGCCCTGCTGAGCTGAGTGTGAAAGCCAGGCAGCCCTGCCCCCAGCCCACATTTCGCCAGGCCCAGCAGAAGCCTGTGCTGCCACAGGGCTTCTCCAGTACGTCCTAGCCGGGCTGCTTCCTGTGGACTCTGAGGCTCCTTTGCTGTGTATGTGGTGGTGGTCCGCTTCCTGTTGTCATCCACAGAGTGCACACAGTAGGTCCGCATGCAGGAGCCTTGCCAGCTGCAGGGTGGGGCTCTCTGCCTAGCTTCAGCGCCACAAGGCAGGCTGTCTCCACAGCCTTTATGCTCTCTGGAGATAGTGATCCCTGTTTCAACAGCTTGGGCCACACGAGGAAGAAAACGAGCAGCTGCATCGTCCTTTCAGAGAAAGCCCTTGAGCAGACTTGCACAAGCTGCCAGGAGCCTGTGGGTGGGTGGGGGCACGTGGTGCCCAGGGTCTGACCGCCCTGCCTGCCTTACAATCCGTAGTCTCCTTCCAGGTGGTGCACTGTGACAGAGAAACCCACCCAAGCTAATTTCCAGGGAGAAATATTTATTGGAGGTTTAGGGTTAGAGGGCTGGGGTTTAGCTCAGTGGGTAGGGCGTCTGCTCTGCACTCTCTGAGAACCCTCGTTCAACCCCCAGCTCCTCAAAAATGGGAGAAGGATGTGGAAGCCCACTCCTAAAAACAATCTGAAGCAATCAGCCACTGAAAATCTTATACGGGTTACTAGTAGTCCTACTCGACCAATGGCACCTAACAACAACACCAATGGTTAGAGAATTTCAGTCCATACAGGGGGGAGACAGTGGGGGACAGGCATGACAAGAGGCAGCACAGACCCAACACGTGGTGGCGAGGAGGAAGCAGAGCACAGAGTCCTGCCTCAGAAGTTCCACAGCCTCCACAGACCACACCACCAGCAGGGGACCAAACGCACAAACCCGTGGTCTTTGGGGCACACTTTAGATTTGTACCCTAACACTTGGTTTCTCAGTCTGATCCTCTGTGATGTTTTTCTTTAAAAGTTACAGTGCAGCTGTCTGAAATTTCTCCATAAATCAACTTTTTTGGTGTTGCAGTTTTTGATAGATTGGCCTTATTAAGTTGGATATTTCTATTCCTGGTTTGCTATTTTGTCTTGTTTTGTTCTCTTCTAACATAAAAAGGTGCCAGATCTTATTAAGTCATTGTGTTCTTGTTGAAAAAGATAATTGATCTCCCTTTCACTGTATTCATATGTGAAGTCACATTGGTGTGGACTTTTGAGATGATAAACCATCCACATTCTGGGTATAAAGCCTAGTTGATAATAGAGCTTTATTTGAAATCAAGATTTTCACTTACATGTTTATAAGTGAAATAGAATCAGATATTTGTTTTCTTTTATTCCTGTTTTATTTTGAAATTAGTATGGTGAACTGAGCAACATTTTCTCTTTTCCTTTTTTTAGGGGGGTCAACATAGAAAGGAATTTCAGTGTTCACCATCAGTTTGATGGAGTGCACTTATAAAACCCTTTGAGGCTGTTTCCTTATATCGTTTCCTTTCATATAATATATAAACATTTGCACTCATTTTTTTTTTCTGATTTTTTTTTTCCTACTCTGATTTTCACATGTTATCTTCTCTTCGGGAATTTATTCATGCCACCTAGGATTTCAGGCACATTAGACGATAGTTCCGTAAAATCTGTGCTTTGTCTAGTTATTTCTCCTCTGTGGTCTGATTCTGTTTGCTTTGTCACTTAAGTCAGATGTCAAAGGCTTATCTACTTTAGTAATCTCATCAAAATTGTAATTTCTGGCACTAGGTTTTTCTATTTTAAAATTTTAAAATTTATTTTCTGTACTATTTCCCTCTTTTGGCAAAATCTACATGACAAAGTGCTATCATGAGCTTTCCCTCCTCTAGACAAATTTTTAAAGCTTAGACTAAATAAAAACTCTGCAAGACCCCATTGCTTATAACTATGCATAGGAGCAATGGTCAGCCCTGCTCAGGGTCGAGTCGATTGTTTCGACTCTTGTGGACAAATCTTGGTTGAACATGCATAAATTACCAAGTGACTAATTTTGGATCAGTCTAAGGGATTCATTTATAATGATCAAAATGTCTGTAAAGGATATGGACCTATTGTTGTCAGGTACCATCAAGTCAGCATCTGACTCATTGTGACCCTATGTATAATAGATGAAACAGTATTGTCAGCACTTCTCTGCTATTCATAGGGTTTTCAATGGCTTATTGTTTTTGGGGGGTGGGTTGCCAGGTCCTTCTCCCAAGCCTACAACACCTGGTGTTCCCAGGTGGTCTCCCATCCATATACTAACCAGGCCTGACACTACTTAGCTTCTCAGATCTGACAGAATTGGACACCACAGTGGTACAGCTGCAAGGTGTGGCCCTGTAGTGAAAGTTTAAATCCACATTCTAAGAACTATGGAAGGGGAGACTGACCAGCCCCCTGCTTGGAGATGTTATGAGAAGTCCTTTGGCGTCAAATATTGGTGGGAAGAGGTAGACCTTGCAGAGTCTCTCTTCCAATGCTAAGATGCTGCAGTCTTGCTTCCGATGCTGAATTGACTAAGGGATCTGTGATGTGGAAAACTTGGTAGTATTAGTTGGGTCAAGATAATCAGCTGCTTTTAAGACATTGAAGTTTTGTGGTATGTACAATATTTAAGTCAGGAGGCTGCACGCAGCTCCTGTTTATCTGTTATCAGCTGACTGGATTTGTGAGGAAGCTCATCCTGTACTCAGTCTAGAAATTGGCTAGATATGGAAGCTATTGGAGAATGGAAGATTGTCTTGGACATGTTTCAGCATATCAAATGAAGGGAGAAAATAGCTCTGAGCTACTCCTATTTAAAATACTTTATAGTGCTATCTACATGAGAAAAACGTCCAAATGTCACCCTAATCTTACATAAACTTATCTTTCCTTCTGCTCTTCAGCATCATGAATTAAGAAGCTGGCAAGCCAGAGAATAAAATCTATAATGAACTAGCAGTAAATGTGTTATCTGTTGAAGAGACAGTGGATTTTTCTCTTCCTTTTCATTAATCAGAAGTAAACAACACAGAAAAATGGAAAAATAATTGTACCCAAAATTTGAGCTGCTGGCTTCTGTAGAGGCTGACAATATTATAATCAAGAGAGCTGGTGGCAGGATAATAAGCATTTTTCTATGGAGGCAATGCTGTTTAAACAAGTGTCTCCATAATGGCATCCAACTAAGATATGATGAAATAACAGAAGGCAGATTCTAAAGGACAAGAAGGTGATAAATGCGAGGCAGGCAGGAAAAAGGTGTGCTGTGTCTTTTTGTTGAGATTGGGCACGTTGTGGGTGAATCATAGATTTGGCTTCAGATCTGTGGCTCACAGACCTGCTTCTAGCCCTCACTGATGCACATGTGGCTCTTTTGCTCATTGCATACAAGTGTGTCCTGAGAAAGGAGATGTGCTTTGAGGTCTTCATCTGGCACACATGCAATTGCTGTTTCCTCTATAATTAGAGAAGTCAGTACCCAGGGTCTTCTTATTTCATAGTCTCTCAGTGCTGCAAACAGTTGCTACATTATTATTAGAATAAAAAAGTACCTGCTATGAACAAAGTGTTTATATATCTTCAAGGGGTAGAGCAAATCTTGATTTATATACTTATTTTTAATTTAGAAACCTACTTATAGCAAAGAAAAATGGGTGATACATAGCGAAATTTGAGAAGGAGTCTTAAAAAAATATTCATTTCCTGCCGAGATTTACCTATGGTTTTCTTGGCACCTCAGTGAGATTCTAAATATAAATAATTCTGGGGCCAAGAGGAAGGTGAATTTTTCCAAGAAATATCTTTCACTGAATCTTTTTGTGTCTTTGTCAATAGAAATACAGACTTCTTCTGAAATTTGTTATTTTTAATTAAGAAAAAACAGGGCAGAAAGGATCCCCAGGCTGTCTTTGCGTGCACCCAGTGGGATATTCCCTGCCCCCACTGCCTTGCTCCGAAAGCCGTAGAGCCAGTCCTGTCAAGACTTGGGTTCCCATCCTTTGCATTTTTCTTACATGCCAATGTCAATGTAGTTGATGCTATCGGAAGACTCGCAGCAAGCGTGGGGATGGTACCCAGGGCACAGGTGTAATTTATGGTTCCTTGCAGGTCTTGGACACTGCACTGTAAATAAGCCTTGGTATTTCAGGAAAAGGGAGGGTTAGGAAAGAAATTCTGCCTTCTTGGCTTCTTTAATTTGTATTTTTTCATCTTTGAACTTGTGGTCCCAGGAACGCCTATGGCAAATGCTGATAATTTCAATAAGAAATTATTAGATCTGTTGTTTCCAACTTCTCGTGTTCTTCATCAACCACTGTCCACGGCCTCTATTTCTTCCAAAAACGTAACTCTGGTTTGTCAAACCTACAACCACCTTTCTAACTTACTAGCTGAAAGAAGGCATGAGTCTTTGAGAGGCAGTAAGTGTGTGTAGTTTAAAAATATTGTTTCAAAGATTGTAGACTTCATATGGAAGTCCAAGAATCTATGTGCCAGAGTTCTCCTATGTTAAGGAGTAATTTATTTTCCCTAATTTTTAAGGTTTTTAATAGTAAGGATAGTTTTTCTAATCGATATCTAGCAAAACTTAGATTAGATGGAGGAGAAATTGTTGGTGATTGTTGTTAGGTTTTTTGTTTTTGCGGTACTAGGGGTTGAACCCAGGGCCTCGCACTTGTATGCTTTGCAAGTGCCATACTACTGAGCTCTATTGCCAGCCCATTTTTTTTTTTTTTTTACTTTTTTGCAAACAGAGTCTGGCTAAATTATACAGACTACCTCTGGTCTCAAACCTGTGATCCTTCTGCCTCTGCCTGCCAAGTTGCTGGGATGACATGTGTGCACCACCATACCTAGCTGTTGTTAGTTTTTATAGTTTGTCTACATGAAAATTTAGTCAAACCTGAAAGAGGCATGATAAATACAAAGCATGGTTCTCAGCTGATTTCTTTTAGAATAAAGGACATAGTTGCAATAATTGATATGGGCCATGAGTATTATATGGTAGTAGTATGTCAGTGTTAATTACTGCTCTGGATGAATGGACTGTGATAAGGTAGAACAATGTCTTGTCTATAGGAAATACATACCAAAGTTTACAGGGATGATGGGACATAATGTCTACCACTTGTTCTTAAGAAATGTTTCTTTAAATACAACTAGAGACATCAAACTACTTGTCTTCAAAATATACTACCAAGTTATAGCAATCAAAATACCTTGGTGCTGGTATAAGCAGACACAGACCAATAGAACAAAATAGAGACCCCAGAAATAAATGCGCACATTGAAGGTCAATTGGTTTAAACAAAGGTACCAAGAACATACTCAGTATCAACTGAATATCTTCATTCATAAGAATGAAATGAGATCCTTACCTAATAACATGTGAATAATCAAAATGGATCAAAACCTTAAATGTAAGACCTGAAACTATAAAACTACTAGAAACAGCTGGCTGCAGTGGAGCATGCCTGTAATCCCAGAGACTGGGGAGGCAGAGGAAAGAGGATCACAAGTTCGAGACCAGAGGCAGTCTGTGTAATTAGTGAGACCCTGTCTTAAAAAGTAACAAGGTGGGCAGAGGATGCAGGTCAGTAGTACAGCACTTGCAATGTATGCAAGTGCAAGTGCAAGGCCCTGGGTTCAACCTCCAGTACCCGAAAAAAAAAAAATACTAGAAGAAAACATAATAGAAGAGCCCCATGACATTTGTCTGGATAATGGTTTTATTTGGATATGAACCCAAAAGCACAGGCAATAAAAGTGAAAATAGATAAGTGGAATTGCATCAAACTGAAAAGATTGTGCAGAGCCAAGAGAGTACAGAGATAACCTAGATAAGGAATGGGAAAAGCATTTGGAAGCCATACATTTAATAAGAGGTTAATACCCAAAATATATTGAACACATTTATTGTGAGGTGCCATGGAGTCGGTATCCAACTCATAGTGACCCTGCGAACAATAGGCGAAACACTATTGTCACTAATTCTCTGCTGTTCCTATGGTTTTCATTGGTGGACTGATTTTTGGGAGAGGGTTGTCAGTTCCTTTTCCCAAGCCTACAGCACCTGGTGTTCCCTGGCAATCTCCCATCCAAGTACTAACCAGGCCCGATCCTGCTTAGCTTCCAAGATCTGATGGGATCGGATGCCACAGGGCTATGGCTGCAGGCCAATTGAACACATATAAGGAAGTAATTCAGTCATAAGAAAACAGCTCATTTAAAACTGGACAAAAAGTCTGAGTAGACATTCTTCAAAAGAAAACGTACAAATGACCAACCTGTATATAAAATAGTGCCGCAGGTCACTAATTGTCAGAGAAATGCCAATTAAAAACATTAAAAATTATGGCTTCTGTGTGTTTGCATATATGCAAGGTACTGGTGAGTCACGGCAGAAAGTGCTGGGTGTGCGCCTCACTCAACATCCATCCCGGGCTCTCCTCACTGCTCTCCAGTGATGGGAAGCCCTCTCTCTCCTCCGAGCTTGCAGGTATAAACTGTTTTCAGACCACTCTACTGATGGATCAGTATGGACAAGTTAACCTTTAATTCTCACAAATACATGGCAAGATGTCTGTACCCTCTCTGGTATAAGATGGGAGTCACTTCTGATCTGATGTTTACAGGATAACTAGGAATAATCTAGAAATGGAAAGTTAAGATAAAATGAAGGAGGGAAGGATATTGCAGGTAGGAGATAGCCTGAGGATAGTCATGACCCTGACAGAGTGGATGCAGACATGGGAAACTGCAGACAATTTTGGTGATGTAAAGAGTTTGAGACAGAAGCTAATGAGAGATTTATTGGGATAAAAGCTTAGACTTTTCCTGGGCTCCCAAATAGACTGATGCATTCCAAAGGATATGCAAAACATACTATCGGTATGCAGGAAGAAAATACTAGGACTTTTATTCATATTGAATCCAGGGCTTCACACTTGCATGCTTTGCAAATGCTATACACTGAGCTGCACCCCAGCCCATGTTTTTACTTTTTGAGATAGGGTCTCACTAATTACACAGACTGCCTCTGGTCTCGAACTTGCGATCCTCTTGTATCTGCCTCCCAAGTCTGTGGAATTACAGACATGCGCCACTGTGCCCAGCTCATACTGGGTTTCTAATCTAAGCAAATAGGTGGAAAAAAAACCTAATACTTTACTTACTTTATAATGTATTGGTTGATATTGACATTTCCAATTGTCTGCATGTTGCAGATGGTCACAGGTAATGTTTGCAGGATACTGTGAAGGAGAAGCAGACATTCCTGTGTATCAGTGGTGACTTGTTTGTGTCTAGCATATAGCAGTGTTTTGGAACTGACATGAGCATAGTTATGAATAGAACCTGGTTTCAACTTAAGTAACTCACAAAACGTGTTAAGGTGCATCTGCCTTGACAAGAACTCATCACTAGCCACATTAACAAATGGAAAACTGGTGGCCTAATCAGATATGACAAGAATTTCTGGAATGAAGAGGCACTCCTTGAAATAAGGGTTCACACCCACACTTGTTAACCAGGAACTTGTTATAAAGAATTACTGAGCATTGCAAGGCTGGCTGATGATAGAACGAGACTGGAACCATGAACAGGCTCTTATCAAGGAATCATCCAAAACTTGAATATAATTTTCCACAAAATTATCAGTAATTTCTGGGCGTGGTGGCGCACACCTGTAATCCCAGCAGCTCGAGAGGCAGAGGCAGGAGGATTGCAAGTCTGAGACCAGAGGCAGTCTGTGTAATTTAGCGAGACCCTGTCTCAAAAAAGTAAAAAAATGGGCTGGGGTGCAGCTGAGTGGTCCAGCACTTGCAAAGCATGCAAGCGTGAGGCCCTGGGTTCAACCCCTAGGCCAGCAAAAAAAAAAAAAAAAAAAAAAAAAGCAGTAATTTATAAAATTTCTGTAGTATGAATGATAACTATCAGAAGCTTCTAGTCTTGTTTCTCATTCATGAGAGGAAAAGAAATAATCAGATCCCAACATTACAATCCTCCCATTTGGATCTCCTCTTAAAATAGTAGGTAGTTTGTATTTTGTAGTGCATCTAATTTCCTAATGCAGTAATGTGTGGATAGTGGTTGTGAGGTACATGATAGGTTTTCCAACATACCAGATAGTCTTTCAAATTGTCTTTTCATAAATGGTGCCTTTATGTAACTAACTCCCAACAACAAATATTTTGAGAGACAGTTTTAACATTTTGCTGCAAAAAAAAAAATCTCTCCAGCAATAGTGGGGCTACTCATGGAAATATGAATGCTTTTTAAGTGAAGCACTCACCCAAGATGAGTTGAATTTTGACCTGCTCTAAAATGTTGATTAAAGGATGAATTAGAAGAGGTTGGTTAAAATATTTTTGTTTGTGCCTCTATAACCACACAGGATCAGATAGACCTGGAGGATCAAATGTCAACACTTTTAGCTAGTTCTTACAACTCAAGGGAATGAAGTGACAAGCAGTGTAGATATTTCAGAAGGCTTTGGAGGTGCATTGTAAAGCACAGGAAAACAAAATCCTCAGGTGCTGATCACTCATTCATGATCCAGAGGTGCCAATCTTATAATCTATAAGTTTCTTTATAACCTTGTGGCTAATATTGTCAACTTCTTTTTTTTTTTTTTTTTTGCGGTACTGGGTATTGAACCCAGGTCCTCAAGCTTGCATGCTTTGCAAGTGCTGGACCACTGAGGGGCACCCCCAGCCCATTTTTTTACTTTTTGGGACTGGGTCTCACTAAATGACACAGATTGCTTCTGGTCTCGAACTTGCGATCCTCCTGCCTCTGCCTCCGGAGTTCCTGGGATTACAGGCATGCATTACCGCATCTGGCTCAGCTTCCATATTTCTAACTCGTCAGGTCTACATACAAAATAGTCATCCCAAAGGAGTGAGCACATTTACTTGTCATGGACACATTTTTCATTGTAAATACGCTATTCCATCTAATAATAGCTACTACTTTTTCAGATGGTGGGTTGGCAAGACACAATGTGTATGGATCCAGAATCTTCTGTAATATATTCTCTTAACACATAATTCACATCTCCATATAAACTTTTTAAAAAATGTGTCCATAAGAAATACAGCTTTACGAATTGACCACTACTTAGAAAAGAATGTCTCAAAATACCTGGTGTTTGCCCTACCAAATTCAAGGTTGACAAATTTGTACTGGTCAGCTTCAAGCAGCCATTTACCTCCAAGACACCTCCCCACCTCCCCACCTCATGCCACAAAGAGAAAGAAAAAAATCCTGGATTCCACACATCTGTTCTTCTTGATTTTTAGGGAAATATGGAGAGGTGTAATGGGTCCCGTGAGGATTAATGTATCTCCGCAATGACAGGTTTGTCACCAGGACCTTATTTCTTTAAAATATACTTTGATCAGACCTCTTGCAGAGATAAATTAAAAATTATTTCAATAAAGACATGTTGCCATTAGAATCCCCTCCATAATACCCCCCCTGCTTAAAACATACTTGTCCCATATTTCTTCCCACTTTCACAAGCGCTCTGGAAGTCCTCCTTTGTGAGTGTCTATAATCGTGCTGTCATGGCTGCAGCAGTGTGTTGAATCAATTCAAAATGTTTACCTTTCACGGTCGTTTTGACTTTGGGGAAGAGCCAAAGTTACATGGTGCTGGATTTAGTGAATAAGGGATGAGAACATGCAGTGGTGTTCTTTGTTGCTGTTATTGTTTTCTCTTTTGTTTTATGATGCTGGGGGTCTGAACCTAGAGCCTTTTGCATCCTTTGTAAGTACTCCACCACTGAGCTGCACCCCCAGGTCCTTATTAAATTTTTTGTCTTGGGCTGCCTGTGGCCTCTAACTTGTGATCCTCTGATCTTCCTGTCTCCACCTCCCAAGTTGTGGGATTACAGGTATATGCCACCATACCTGGCACAATAGTGTTTTTGTTGTTGTTGTTGTTGTTGTTGTTGTTTGTTGTGGTGGTGGGCTTTTGTAAATTTGCCAAAAATTAACATACCAGAAGCAATGTGTGACATGGACTGTTGTCCTGACAGAGGATGAAACTAAAGATACTCACAAAAAAGAACTTCCAGAACTGCTTGAGAAAATGGCAAGAATGATCGGATAAGTGTATTCAAAGCCAGAGAGAGTATTTAGGGAGGGATAAATGGCAATGTGCCTTTTACTCTCATAAATTTTTTAAAACTTAAACATTCACTGTATTTTTTGATCACACCTCCTATAGTGGGCATAGATTTTCTCCCATTCTTTGGGCTCTCTCCTTACTCTATTAATTGTTTCTCATGCTGTGTAGAAGCTTTTTAATTTTATCCAATCCCATTTGTCAATTCTTGGTACTATTTCCTGGGCTGCTGGAGTCCTTTATAGAAAGTTTTTGCCTATGCCTATATCTTAAGGTGTTTTCCCTATGTTTTCTTCTAGTATTTTCAATATTTCAGGTTTTACATTAAAGTCTTTGATCTATTTTGAATTGATTTTTGTCCAGGGTGACAGAGAGGATCTAGTTTCATTCTTCTGCATGTGGATATCCAGTTTGCTAGCACCATTTGCTAAAGAGCCTATCTTTTCCTCACTGTGTGGTTATTGGCACCTTTGTCAAAAATCAAGTGACTGTAGCTGTGTGAATTTCTTTCTTGGCTTGGTCTTCTATTCTATTACATTGGTCTACAAATATATTTTTGTGCTTAGTGCCATGCTGTTTTTGTCATTATGTCCCCGTAGTTTCTGTGAAGAATGTCAGTGGAATTTTGGTGGGGATTGCATTGAATAAATAGATTGCTTTCAGAAGTATGGTCATTTTTACAGTATTCTGCCTTTCAATAAGTGAGGGAATCCTTCCATTGTCTAGTGTCTTATTCAATTTCTTTCTTCAATGTTTTAAAGTTGTGGTAATTTTCAGGTTACTTTATCAAATGGCCTTTTCCTGCTGGCTTTGTATAAAATAGCATATTCCACTAGCCCATTCTAGGCATGTTCAGCCTTTGATTTTCTTCCTAGTGTTTATCTATCTACCTATTATCCATCTATCTACCTGTTTATCTGACATTATTTATCTGTCTTCCTTCTAGGTATCATCCATATCTCTACCTATCATCTATCACCTATATATCTGCTAACTAATCACTTATTTCGTTTTTCTATTATCAAATATCAGTAGATATCATTATTGTCATTCATCTTCATGACCACATTCTAACTTATCTCCCCAAGTGCCTAAAACTAGGCCTGGTTCATAAAGTTCTTGGTAGGGCTGGGATTTAGCTCAGTTGGTAGAGCGCTGCACTGCAGTCTCTGAGGTCCTGAGTTCAATTCCCAGCACCACAAAAATGGGAGAAGGGCCTGGCAATCCACTCCCAAGGCAATCCCGAAACAATCAACCGTTGAAAACCCTGTGAGGGTAGCTATGAGTTGGATACCGACTTGACGACACCTAACAACAACAACAACAGCAGATATTATTTAAGTGAATACGTATACATATTCAGAAGTAAAAAGTCTGGCCTTATACAAGTTAAAATGCCTCATAATGTTTCTTTGAATAGGAAGCTTCTCACTATATTTAAGAGATTAAAATTTCCCTCCCGAGTTTGCATATTTCATTTCAAGAATGGCTTAAAATGTACATAAATTATGTTGTAAATGTTAGCTAAATTTTAACATAATTTGTTTATATTGAGTTAAAGCTAATGATACAAAATAAAATAATGTTACCAGGAAAGCTAGACAACTGAGATATTGTCATGGTAAGAATATGCATAAATCTTTCTGCTCACTTTAAAAACACCCTATTTATGAAGTTCTTCAAACAGGATAATTTCCCCAGACTCAGGGCTCTCTACAGAGCTCATCTTTCCAAATTTTAAATGGGAAAAATACATCATTGATCAGTTAGGTTTTTCTCTGGCCATCACCGTGAGACCTGTCTCTATATCCACCCTACTCTATAGGCAGTAGTAGCTAATCTGTTTGTAAATCCCAGGGGGATGTTATCCTTCGTTTGGCTTCTGGCCCACTAAAACACAGTAAGAATATCTCTGGATAGAATGGAAAGTAATGATCCACTCAATAAATATACAAAATTTACTTTGAGCAAAATCTAGACCTTCATGAAAGATGTGTCAAACCCCTGCCCTTCAAATAATTACAGATAAAACAAAGTAGATAAAATATAAGTAAAAATAGCTTTCTTGTCCACAGTCAAGTCTGATGAGTTAATATGTGGGACTTGCTTTTCTTAGCTTCTAGGTGTCTTTGCCCAAGGCAGCTTATCTTCTGAGTGATTCTGCACAGATCCAGTAGATAGTGTTACTGATTCATTTAAGATATAATTTACCAATGCTTTCATTTATTCACTACACATTAATTAAGAGCCTGCTATATGCCAGGATTGGGAAAGATAGGAGAATGCCTGGCATTATCTCTGCCCTCAGGGAAACAACTGCCCAGTGAGAAGCATGGGTATGTAATGAAACCATTAAGAGTCATGGGGGACTTAAAGCTAACTTCCTAGTGTTTCTCAGGTGATATTTATTATTTTTGTGCTTGTCTGTTTATTTTAATTAAATGTGGAGAGGAGGACAAGAGAACACAACCACCTTTCTACCGAAAACAAGGTCCACTCAGGTACACCTGTTTGGAGATGAAGTCTGTTTGATCCACAGTAACGAGCTAAATTCTATCATTTGATCTGTGCCACTCTGACCATGGTGTTTTTCTTAGAGAAAGGTTCACAGAACAAGGTGGGAGGACTTTACTGGAAAGGTGGGAAAGAGAAGAAAAGTGCAAATCCACGCGCACCAGTACTAGACAGACACTGAAAATTGATTCATAACTACTAGAAAAGAAAGTTGAAAATGCACTGGCTCCAGTTTCCTGTTCTCATAAGGAGTGTGGCGCTGGAGTTACTGATAGGCAGGAGGAAGAGGAAGTGCACCAACAATTTGAGGATATTTTCTTACACCTTTGCCAGTCTCTTTTGCAGTATAAAAGCATTAGCAGGAGTGACAGGAGCAAGTTAGGAACCGTTTATTTAGGCTATCTGCAAGGATTTAATCTCACTTGGGTCATGGAGTTGAGTATTCTCTGGGAATTAGGGATCTTATGATAGGCCCTATCTGAAGGCCTGGTGTCCAGAGATAAGAGTTTAAATCCAGCTGGAATTAGAAGCAACAGAATTACTGGAATTCAGGATTGTAAGCCTTTTGGGTTGAATTGTGAGATGCCTCTGGACAGAGTTCCATCTGTCTGGGTGGAGTTTGGGTTCTGGGAGATGAACCGAGACATTGGTGACATTGAGGACCTTTCTCTAGTGTGCATAGTGAGTTCAGCACTTTATGATGCTGTGTACACTTTTTATCCATCTTTTGATTCCCTTACAATTTTGTGTCATCAGCATCCATTTATTTATTTATTTGTTTATTTATTTATTTATTCATTTAGCGGTAGTGGGGGTTGAACCCCGGGCCTCACGCCTGCATGCTTTGCAAGTGCTGGACCACTAAGTTGCACCCCCAGCCCATTTTTTTTTATTTTTTGAGACAGTGTCTCACTAAATTAGGAAGACTGCCTCTGGTCTCAAACTTGAGACCCTCCCACCTCTGGCTCCGGAGCCGCTGGGATTATAGGCATGCGCCACCACGCCCAGCATAAGTTTATTTCTTAAAAAGATAATTCAGAGAAACTTTTGAAATGCCAGTGAGTTTAGAATTTTTCAAGTAGCTTTGTGTCTAACTTCCATCTATGTATCACTTAAAATAGCAGAAATAGAAGTTATTAAGACATAAAACGGCAGACAAGGATGACAATACTGTATTTCTTATTTGCATATGACTATCTCCTATAACTGTATCATTAAAAAATATGGACTGTGAACAACATGTTTGTTTATTTACTAAATTTAAGACCAAAATACTAATACATACAGTTAACAGATTGGCAATAGCCTTATGCTAGGATGGGAACTTAACAATAAATAATTTAAACTCAAAATCTTTTTCCTTATATTTTATATTAATCACATACTACAAATATAACTTCACCAAAACAAAATTTATTACTTAAGTGTTAATAGATAAATTCCATAGCCTTTGTTTTACTACCACAAAATTAAACAAAACACACTATACAACAGGGTGTAAGAAAAGATCCCAATATACCTGGATTCTGTTTTCAATCAAGGTGAACACTTTGGCTGCTTGAACTGAATACTTCAGAGAAACAATCCTATCAATTCTTGAGGAGGGTCAGAGTGCATTAGCCTCCCTTTGATACCTTTGTTTTAGTGAAAACATTGTCCAGTAAGCATTGCTAAGGGTTCCTGTCAGGTCAGTCACTTAGGTCCTGGGCCTGGACATTTTAATAAATCTAGCCCGATGGTATGGGAGAAGGACCTGGCAGCCAACTCCTGAGACAATCTTGAAAGAATAAACCATTGAAAACTCTATGAATAGCAGAGAACCACTGACATAGTGCCAGGCATAGTGGCACAGTGTTAGGGAGTGTGTTGTTCTGTTGTCCAGAGTTGCTATGAGTTGGACCTGACTGGATGGCACTGTAATGGCAAGAAAGCCCTGTGGTATCATATGTTAACCTGATGATCTTGATAATTCAACTTGAGTATTTAAAAGGCATTGCAAAGTAAGTGGGGGAGTATGAGACCCAGCAGTAAACTGTTATTTCCATCTAACAGCTCTCAGTTTTCTTCTCATTTCTTTTTTGTTCTAAGCAGTTATCTGATGTAAACAGCATTAAGTTATATGACTTTGTTGTTATTAAAGAATTCTTTAATTATGTCTCCACATTTGTTTTTAACATTTTCTAACTACAAAATAGGTCTGGGGCTTAGCTCAGTTGGTAGAGCGCTGCTCCACACTGAGGACCCAGGTTCAATCCCCAGCACTGCAAAAATGGAGGAAGGAAGTGGCAATCCACCCCAAAGCAATCAACCATTAAAAAACCCAGTGAGAGCTGTTATGAGTTGAACACAACTCAATGGCACCTAATAACAGCAACAAAATATAGTTGGATTGTGATCCCTTCTAAAACTTAAAAAAAAAAAAATTGCAACCACATAATAGTCACTTCACATTAGTGTATTATGGAAAGAAAATACAAGGAAAGAAATCTTTAACAGAATAGGATAATATTTCTAGCAAGATATATATTACTACTGTTTTTTCAGGAAATCTCAGGAGACCTAGCAAGGTGATTAAAAATGAAGCCACATAATTACTTAATAATCTTATGGTATAATGGCAATTGTAATATCTAGAAAGCATCCAGGGACATGGTTATATGGCATGAATGGTCAAACAAAAGTAACAGCATGACGTTTGTCTTTTTAACTTCACTATGAGTCAACAAATTCCATAGTAAACCACAGAAAGTCTAGCATTTTCCCAGCCTTGAGCGTAAGGGAGAAACACATTCACGTTTTTGTTTCTCTAGAAAGAAATGTCAGTTCTGGTCATATTCTGCCTTTCTGCCTCATTGTGTCACCAACATTGTCCCAAATCATTGTAAACTTATCATGGTTCTTAAAGTGTCACAACATCCTAGTGTCTTTCAATGAGACATTTGGATAATTAAGTTATATAATTGTGTAGGTAGAGCTTTTGTGATGTCCTGTATTCAGAATTGGCTGGAAAGAAAATCACTAGATTATAAGATGAAAATAAGAGAAATTCTATCTTCTCCATATTTAGTTCAGTGGATAACATACAGGCACAAGTAAGTGAAATGTAGACAGAACCATTTATCTTGTCGGTAATGTTATTGCCCACTGTGTTTACTTTTAATTCTGGTCCTTACTTTTTGCCACCCAGAAAAAGTAGGTAATTGAATTTGTTACCAGTCAGCCCAGGGATCTTTTGCTCAATTTGAGATAGAAATCGCTAAGAGGCAAGCAACTCCAGTCAAAGGAGGCTTTATCGGGGGCTTAGGCTCCAGCAAAGGGAGATAGCACAAGGGTAAGGGCTCTCGGACTGGCTTCTTATGGAGGCCTTGGGTGAAGCTTTCCTAGCCCCGCAGCTGTCCTGAAGTGGTGCATAGATTTCTAGGATTTCTGCACACAGGTGTGTCTCTTTTCTATTCCAGGGACCAAGGCCTACACTTGACACAGCAATAAGCTCTGCATACTGAGTACCTCTGCACTTGCAAAACGTGAAAAAGTGACAGAGTTGCCCACTACTGCCACCCAGGAAAGTCATATATTGGTCAAAGTTGGGCATTCTGCACATGTGGGGGTTATAGGAAGTAACTGCAAGTAATAGAAAATCAGCAGTCCCTTGACCTGGTTACCCCAAAACCCTAAACATCTTGGAAGAACGTTTTATGTTTAGAAGAAAAATTCTGTGTAGAAAAAAACCTTTATGTTGTAGAAGAAAACTCCCTATTCTATTTCTAGTTTGAACCTTGTACTATGAGCTAAGATGCAGAAGTTCTAGAGTACTTTCTACTAGTGCTGATTAAGAGATGAGTATTTTTAAATGAGGGCTGGGATTTAGCTCAGTTAGTAGAGGGCTGCACTGCAGTCTCTGAGGTCCCGAGTTTGATTCCCAGCACCACAAAAATGGGAGAAGGGCCTGGCAATCCACTCCCAAGGCAATCTCTAAACAGTCAGCCATTGAAACCCTATGAGCATCGCTATGAGTTGGATACCGACTGGACGGCACCTAACAACAACAACATTTTTAAATGAAATGAAAACAATTGTTTCCAGAAATAAATTCCAACTGGCAAACTAAATATTTGCTGTGTCTAAAAATATAAATGCACTATTACTTTTATTGCAGTGTAGTAACAATGTCAGACCTTTCTGGGCAGAAATTCTTATACACACACACACACGGACACACATACATTTTAGGCAATTCCTCAGCATTTTTAGGTTGGCTTATAGAATTTAAGAAGCTATCACCTTAAAAAGATGACAGTTTTATTGATATAATTTAGCTAACATTAAATTTACCATTTAAAAATATTTGGTAGTTTTTAGTATATTCACATACATGTAAAATCATCAACACTAATTTTAGAATACTTTCATTGTCCCCTAAGGAAGACCTGTACCCATTAGCAGTCACTTCTAATTCTCCTACCACTTCCTGTTTCCCCCAATTACTGACTACCACTAAGCAACTTAATGTCTCCACAAAGGTGCCTGTTTTCTACATTTTGTATAGATGTAAACATGTTATTTGTGGCCTTTTGTGTCTAACTTCTTTCATGGTACATTGTTGTAGGGTTCATCCATATTTATAGCACATATCAATACATCATTCTCATTGCAAATAGTATTCTATTGCATGAATATACTGAATTTTGTTTACTCATCAATTGATAGACATTTGAGTGTTTCTACTTCTTAGCCATTATGAATACTGCTATTATGGCCAACCACATACAAGTTTTTGTGTGGACGTGTATTTCATTTTACTTTGTCTTGGATATGTGCCTTGAAGTTGCAAGTCATAAGATAACATTGTTTTGAGGCATGGTAAACTTTTTCAAAGTGGCTAAAACAATTTATATTTCCACAAACAATGAAGCTGTCAGTTTATAAAATTCATTATTATTTGTTTAACTTTTAACCATCCCTTATCTCATGGCTTTGACTTGCATTTCACTAATAACTAATGATGTTTATCATTTTTGAAGTGACTTTTGGGCCATGTGTACATATTCTTTGGAGAAATGTTCATAAAAACTTATTTACATATTTTTAACCCTTAACTAGTATTGGGGGTTCAAAATAGACCTCCAGGTGGGTGCCAGGCATGGGGTGCTGTAGCACTTAACCTAAGTGTGAGTATATGCATTGTGCGGTCATATGTGATCCCAGAAGCACAAGGCACAATACCACTTAAGAGTTAATTGAATTGTCCTTTTATTGTTATTTTGTAAGATATGTATATGGAGAAGGACCTGGCAACCCCCTCGCAAAAATTGGTCTGCCATTGAAAACCCTATGAACAGCAGAGAAGCACTGACAATAGTGTTTCCCCTGTTGTACAGAGGGTCGCTATGAGTCGGATACTGACTCAACGGCACCTAACAACAACAGTGTGTGTGTGTGTGTGTGTGTGTGTGTATGTGTATGTATGTATGTATGTGAATATATATGTATATATATGTGTATGTGTATATATATATATGTATATATGTGTGTGTGTGTATGTGTGTGTATGAATATATATACTCGTGACCTCGTGACCACTGAGATGACCAACACAGGTGTTTGCTCCTGGAAGGCAAAAGCGCCTGAGGCTTTTCCTTTCTCCTGTCTCCTCCAGGGTCCTCAGGGCCACAGGATTCTGCGCCCCTCACCCGAGGGTCCCGAATGAACTGTGTTTAGTATCTGTGTGCATGGCAGCACCGCCCATCCGAACCTCCAGGCTGGACCAAGAGGCGCGTGCCCCACATAGAGTTGGCACCCGAATGTGGGGCCCAACATAGTTGAATGTGTGTGTGTGTATATATATTTATATACACACACATACACACACATACACACATACACACATACTGGATACAAGTCCCTAATGAGATATATGTGATTTGCAGATAGTTTCTTCCATTTCATATTTATCTTTTCACTTAATTGGTAGTGCACTTGGTAGTAGGAAAGTTTTACTGCAACATACCTAGTTTTCTTTGTTCACTTGTGATTGTGGCATCATGTCTGTGAAACCATTTCCAGACTCAAGGTCACAAAGATTTATTCCAAAGAAATCTTCTAGGAGTGCCACAGTTTTGTCCCTTTCATGTAGTCCTCAAATTCAGTTTGATATAATTTTTATGTATATAGTGTAAAGCTGAGATTCAGCTATACTCTGTTGCATATGCCATTTGTTAAGGGGCTCATTTTCCCCCCTTGAATCATATTGGAAATATAACAAAAATCAATTTAATATTTGGATGAATCTATCAGTGAATATCTATGGACCTGGGACTTTCTTCTTAAAAGTTTAAAAATTACTAAGTCAATGTCTCTACTTGTTATAGGTCTATTCAGATTTTCTGTCTCTTCTTGTGTGAGTACTGATAATTTGTGGTTTTCTCAGAATTCATTCATTTCATCCAGGTTTTCTGTTTGTTGGCATAATCTTACCTGCTTTCACAAATGAATTATCAACATCCACATTCAAATTTCTGTTCATTTCCTGAGCGAATACACCAAATACTTTTTCTAATACAATCTAATTTTTCCTAATGAATGTAATTCTCTTAGGTATTAAGAATTAGAGAAATGTGATAGTTGGAAAATTGATAAAATATCCAAGTAATTTTACAATTAGTCATGTACTATCAGTTTATAGTTTTCCAATGACTGAGGGAAAAAAAGCTTTTTCTAGTTTCCCATTAATTCAGTAACTGCTGCAAAACAGTGAGGTCATGGAGTGCATCTAGATGCCATGCATCACACCCCTGCAAGCCTTAGGAATTCTGACTTATTTGCCTTGTTTAATTATTATTAGGAATCACAATCCATAATCACTACTTTTTCTTTTGCCCAATTTCCTTTGTAAATTATATAAATGTGGGTTGTATTTTTGCTGGGATTTAGCTCAGTTGGTAGAGCGCCACTCTATAGTCTCTGAGGTCTGGAGTTCGATTCCCAGCACCGCAAAAAAATGGGAGGAGGACGTAGCAACCCACTCCCGAGGCAATCCCGAAACAATCTGCCATTGAAAACCCTATGAGGGCCACTATGAGTTGGACACGACTCAACAGTACCTAACAACAACAACAATGAATGTTGATATGGGGCAGGTTAATGACTTTGGACCAACACTGAATTGTGTCTCCCATGGTCCCAGTTTGGCTGCTTCCTCCATCTTGTGTTCTAATCCCTCTGCTTCATTCAGGGGACTCTTGGAGGGCCTGGCTGAGAAAGCTGATGACATGTAAATTCTAATTGCATTGCTATAGTCTAGAAGTTAATCTTCCAGCACCAGGAAGTAGAAACCATACTTCATTCACAGTGAATCAGTTTCTTGTATAGAGTAAGTACTCATTTCTGAACCAAATTGAAGTAAAAAATAAAGCTTCAATCGGTAGTAGCTTCAAACCTATATTAATGAAGTTCAAATGTATATTTGATTTTTCTTTGAACTGCCTGGTTCTTACCTTAAGAGTATCCTACACTCATTTCTTTTACTAAAACTGGTTTTTCGGAAAGTTTCTGGTATAACTATCTATATTGGCACTCGAATGCAATTTTAGTCATTATATTACAACCAGTAGTATTCTATTTGAAGCATTTTCTGATAGCATGGAAAGAAAGAGGCTATCCATAGGTGAAAAGGGAAGTGAAATTTTATATTAAAAATTATGTTTACAAAATTAAAAATACAAAAATATATCCTGCCTTGTGGATACGTTTGCATTTTCTTGGTCCATAACAGTGGATACCTGAGCACTGGACATCTCTAGGGTCTTAGAGAAGGATTCGTAAGGAAATGAGACCAGTCAAGTGAAGTGTGGAATTAGGAATCATTCTGACATCTTACTAGTTTCAACAATTCATGCTTCTTTCCTGACATTTTCATGTCTTTAATAAAACTGGGGCTTGACTTTCACTCAGGTGTACTTGCCCATCCATTTCATTCAACAAATATGAATTATGCACTTGTTTTATGCATGATAGTGACCAGCAACTGAGATTTAGACTGAAGAAGTCTGTTTTATCTGGGAGCTTACATTCTGGTAGGAGAGACAAATTTTCTGCAGGTGATATATATATATATGATTATGTACTTAGGATGAAGACAGATGCTACCAAGGAGAAGTATTTTCGGGCTGATGGGGTTCCCCTGAATGTGGCTGTGAAGGTGTCCTTTCCAGCTAGTCAACAAACTCTCTTCTAAAGTAAATGACTTTTTCCTGAGATGCTGATCTTTGCCCAGGGATTTAGTCTTAATCCTCTGTTCTTCATTTTGACTGCTCCTGGATTTGTCTTTGATAATATAGAAAAAAAATCTTAGCATATTCTTGAAGTCTGTGATTTATAGTACTGGCATTACTACTATGGTAACAGCTAATTACGTTGCCCACCCGTCTACTCCTCTTTATCCCTTTCCATTGGCGCAAAAGGTGCTAGCCCGGACACATGTGTCTGCCTTGGAGATTTTGTACTCTGAAATAACATGCTGGTTTTCTCTTTTGCTCAGATCCCTCATCTTTTGAAACAGCCAGATCTGGTGTCACAAAGAAATCACTCATGCTCCAGCTTATAGAGGTAGCCAGACTTGTTATGAACACATTAAAATTTCAAGATCGTTGATAGGCAACTGGGGTGCCCTCATTGTAAACATTGAGAAGACTCTGTACTGAGTCATTTGAAGTAGCATAATGAAAGACTATAACTTCTACTGAAAGAAAATAGTATATATTAATTGTGAGTCTGTTATTTATCATATAACTATGGAAATTCTCAGAATGATGTAAAGAGTTGAATGGAGAAATTTCTAAAGCCTTGACAAAGAAACATTATTAAGGGGACTAAGTAGATGAAGGCTGGGAATTAGCTCAGTTGGTAGAGCACTGCGCTGCAGTCTTTGAGGCCCCGAGTTCAATTCCCAGCACCGCAAAAATGGGAGCAGGGCCTGGCAATCCACTCCCAAGGTAATCCCGAAGCACTCAGCCATTGAAAACCCTATGAGGGTCGCTATGAGTCGGATACCGACTTGACGGCACCTAACAACAACAACTAAAGTAGATGAATGGGGAGGGTAGAATGACTATTCTAGCTCACAGGCACTGTTATGGGACTTTAATAATGCTTATCATTTTCTACTGTTTTCCCTCAATCACTTTTATTTTTTGTTTTATTATTATTATTTTACTATTTTTTGCAGTATTTGGTGGTTGAATCCAGGGCTTCACACATGCTTTGTAAATGTTCTACCACTGGAATGTACCCCCAGCCCATTTAAATTTCGACATATTGAGCCCTTACCCAAACCTGAACCCAGTTTTCCCAGGTGTGAAGCCATGTTTTGGATGCACAGTGGGCCCTGAAAGGGTCTAGTGTTGAAGGGTTGGTCCCAGCTGGTGGATCCAGTTGTTGAGAGGTGACTGGATCATAAGGGCTCTGGTTTCTCCGGTGGCTTAATCCACTCATGGATTGATGATTCCATGGCATTATTGGGAGATGGGGCATGATTGGAAGAAGTAGATCTCTGGTGTGCGCCTTTGAAGAGTGTCCTGTCTCTGCCCCTTCCCGTCACTCTGTCCACTTCCTGGCCTCCATGAGGTGAGCAGCTCTGCTCCATCTCTCCCTTCTCCCATCATGCTGTGCGTCATCGTAGTCCCAGAAACAATGGAGCAAGCCAACCCTTGACTGAAGCTTCTGGAACTATGAGGCAAAATGAATCTGTCCTCACGTATTTGTCACAGTGACGAAAGGCTGAATAGCACAGGTGGTATCTCAAATATGGTAGCAGGCCTCTTGATACTCCTCAGATCATCTCAGCTCTATGGAAATCTAATGAGATCACAATCTGTAGCAATTTTCTACATGTAAGAAAACCATTTATCACAGCCTTGTTGAAAGAAAGTAGCAGCTTAAATCTTACTCTTGTCCTACTGCCACAAACACAGCCTCTTTGGGACTTGCTCCACAGAGTTGATGCCAAGCAGCTGGCTTTCCAATGCATAGTTAGATGTTAAGTGGCAAACTTTAAGACTAACTTAAAGAGGTTTTACGATTTGGCTTTAGAGCACTTAACATTAAATTCTAAATTTGGGAAGAAAAACTTTGACCTACCCATTCAAACACTTTGGAAAATATGAGTATAATGTATTATATAGCTTTCATCTCTGTGAAAAACTAAGTTGTTGTTGTTGTTGTTGTTGTTGTTAGGTGCCACTGAGCCAGGTCTGACTCATAGTGACCCTGTGTACAACATAACAAAACACTCCCTGATTCTGTGCCAGGCACAAAATCTTAATTATGTTTAAACCCATTGTTACAGAAATTATGTCAATCCATGTAGTTGACCTGTCACTCTCCTCCAGGACTGATCCCTCCTGACTACATATCCAACATACCTAAGATACAGTCTAGCCATCTTTGCTTCCAAGGAGCACTCTGGTTATACTTCCTCTAGGACGGATCTGTTGATTCTTTTGGCAGTCTATGGCATATTCAGTATTTGTCTCCAGCACCATAATTCAAAAGCATCAATTTTTTTCGTTTTCCCTTATTCAACATCCAGCTTTCATAACTATATGATGTAAATGAAAATACCATGGCATGAGTCAGGCACACCTTTGTCTTCAATGCGATTTCTTTAATTTTCAATACTTTAAAGAGGTCTTTTTCACCAACCTTTCCCAATGCAATGCATCTTTTGATTTCTTGAGTGCTGCTTCCACAGGTGTTGATTATAGAACCAAATAAAGTAAAATCTTGGACCACCTCAATCTTTTTTCCATTTATCATGAAGTTGCTTACTGACCCAGTTGTAAGGATTTTTGTTTCGTTGATGTTGAGTGGCAATCCATACTGAAGGCTGTGTTCTTTCATCTTAATTAGTAAATATTTCAAATCCACTTCACTTTCAGCAAGCACAGTTGTCACCTGCATCACACAGATTGCTAATGAGTCTTCCTCCAATCCTGATGCCAAAGTCTTCATAAAGTGTGACTTCTCAGATTATTTGGTCAGCATAGAGATTGAAGCAGTACAGTAAATGGATACGGCCCCCTGCACACTTTTCTTGACTTTAAAGCATGCAACGTTTCCTTGTTCTGTTTGAACAACTGCCTCCTGGTCCGTGTACAGATTCCTGATGAGTACAATTAGGTGCTCTGGTATTCCTGTTCTTCACAGTGATATCTATAATTTGTTATGATCTACACAGTCAAATGCCTTTGCATAGTTGATAAAACTAGGTATCATAATTACAATTTTTTTGTTGAAATTTATGTGTATTTCAAACATTTTAATTCTTTAAAAAATTTTCAATTTATTATAAACTTCTTGGAATATCTCAACAAATATTAATTTTAATAGCCATTGGTTCTTAATATTATGGGAGAAGGACGTGGCAATCCACTCCCGAGGCAATGCTGAAACAATCAGCCATTGAAAACCCTGTAAGGGTCGCTGTGAGTTGGACACAACTAAACGGCACCTAACAACAAGGAGAACAGTTCTTAATATTAAGCCTCAGAAATGTGAAGAAATGTCAACTTCCCTATTTTTAAAATAACATCAATTGATATACAAATGACACATTTATATGTGCTTATAATAAAGTATGTAAGAATGTCTTGAGCAGTTCCTATAGGAAGAGAAAATTAATGGATCTATAATTTTTTGTCAAGAGCTCTCAAGCATAGTCATATTAATGATCTTGGATAGTTATAATGATAGACGGATTATGACCATTTTTAATTCCTAAAAAGATAAACTGGATCTGTAGAAGATGATTTGATGTTCTATTACTAGGAAAGAAGCTACATATAGTTAATGATTTGAAAAAAATTCTCTTTTTTGAAATAATAACCTCAAATTACAATATGAAATATTATACATGTTGCTCTAATAATACGGATTTTCTGCAAGATTCTTTTGCTGTGGCTTAATACAGAGAAAATAATAACACTGCCCTGGTTTTAAGTGTAGAAAAGCACTTTTCACAATTTTTGTTTGTCGTCAGATGTTTTAAGAAAACGTTTGAGTTATAAAGAGCTCATATTAATTCTTATTTTATACCTAGAGAAATTTGTTCATTATAGAATTTAAATGACTTGCCCAAGTAAGTATGCAAAGTAATGAGTCTGGAACTTAGGTGCTTTTATTCTAAATTTGACATTTTTCTATTGCATTCCCTCTTAGAAAGAATCACAACTCACTGGATTCTAATAAACATAAGATGGTAGGCATTATTTGGTAGTCTCATTTGAGGTAGGGAATATTTCATTCCATTACCTTCAACAGCTGGGAAGGAATCCTAGGGGAGCACACTTGCCAGGAAATATCAAGCAGCAAAGCAAAAGGTGACAACCTAGACGTTAAGATTTATGTGTTCACAATAGGCAGTAGCAGAGAGTGGGGGAAGAAAACGTGATAAAGAAACATTAGAGTTTGCTTTCCAATAAATAGAGCTCCAATCCAACATCATCCTGGCCCTATAAACACTTCAGTATTATTAAACACTTTCCAAGACCTCCTACCTGAAAGGCACTAGAAAGTCAAAGGATTTCCTGAGTCAATAAAAGTTTCAAGAAGATTAAAAATGATAGGTAACTCTATATTTCATTATAAATGTCTGTAGGTTTATATAGATAGAGTGGCAAGAAAATGGGCTGTGAGATGGGAAAGGGGAAGAGCAGTCAGATGAGAAAGCTGTCTGTGAGCCATGAGAGGAAACAGCATAAACTGTGGGAAAGAAGGGTGGAGCCACTGGGGGATTTTAAGAAGGAGATGGACAGGTTGTTATTTTTGTTTGGAATATCTCCTTGGCTGGCATGTGGGTCCTTTGAGGGAGCTGAGATGGGAGAGTGGAAAACAGGTTAACAAGTTACTCAATTATCTGAAAAAGTGTGAGGTCTCAAAATAAGGCTCTGGCTTTGGGTCTAGAAAAGAGAATATAAGTTTGCCTACCAAAATTTACAAAAATGAAAACTATTCAGAGGACAAGACTTTGAGAGTAAGAATTTATTTTTGAGTTGGAAAATGGAAAAATCTGGCTCTGTTCCTCATTATTCCCAAATACCATTCTTTCCAACCAGATTGCTATTTCTTTTGAGACCTTGAACTGCAAATTCAAGTTCCTTGTACCTTCTACTTGACCTTGTTCTGATAAAACAATGTCATCAGGGGTTACTGAGCTGTGAACAGCTATTTCTACCTCTGCAAAGCCCTGAGTGCTGAGGTTTTGGAATTTCATGTTATGTTTTCTCCTCTCCTCATGACTGGCAGGTCATCAGCTATCACATACCCTGATTCCCCTGTATGCCAACCTCTGCTGGTGCCAATAGAAAGGGTGAGCCACTGCAGGCTTTGTGATTTTGTGTGAAGATAAAAGAGGATCAGATTATGGTCTGTCAAATCAAATCTTGTGGCAATCTTTTTTAAGGTATTGATTTAGTAACTTACATAATAACACTATTTTTATTTTTTTTATAATTTCTGTTAGTAATTTCTTATTGTACAGCTTAAAGGGTTCCATTATGACATTTCCATAGATGCATATCATTGTACATTGCTCATGTTTACCCCCCGTTGCCATCACACATATCCTCTTCTACTGTAGCTGATCCCCTACCATCCCACAAATACTCCCTTTTCTGTTTGCATGTCTTACATATACAGAGGGTGCCAAAAAATGTATACACATCTTGAGATGAAAAGTTTCCATTTTGCTGTTTTAAGAATGTGTCATGGGACTTCCAGTTAAGATGGTGGATTGGAAGCAGATTCTGTGTAATGTGAAATAGAGGAGCCAGGTTAGAGAAGAATAGACTTTATCCTTGACAGAGACAATCAGAAAAAGCACAGAGATCACAGGGGAGGTGACAGGCCAGTCTGAACATGCAGAAAACAGAAGACCTAAACAGCAAGTAGGAGCGAGTGGGACCAACCTCAGATGCACAGTTCCCTGGTAGAGGAAGAGAAGCCCTACCCAAAAAGTTATTCTTGCTTTTAGATTACAATACTTTCAATGTTGTTGTTATTGTTACATACCGTTGATTCCAGTCTGACTCATAGCAACCCCCATACGATTTTCAGTGGCTGATTGTTTACAGGATCACTTCAAGAGTGGATTGTTATGTCTTTCTCTCTATTTTGCGGTACTGGTACTGGAGATCAAACCCTGGGCCTCCAAGAGCACAAAGCAGCACTCTACCAACTGAGCTAAAACCCACTCCCCACTCTCAATGTTAATTCAACTCAAATTTATTGGTTAAAAAATAGATGAGGAAAAAGACAACTTTGGTATTTGTACTCAGTATACCTCTTATAATGTCTGTATAATCATATATATGTTGTTGTTATTGTTGTTAGGTGCCATCAAGTCGGTATCCAACTCATAGCGACCCTGTGTACAACAGGTAAAACACTGTTGTCAGTGCTGCTCTGCTGTTCATAGGGTTTTCAATGGCAGATTGATTTTTGGGAGTGGGTTCCCAAATCATATATATATATATACTTTTTCGACAATGTATAAGCAGGTTTATATTTTTACCTGCTCTTTTCTTGCCCACTCTACAACACTCTCCTTTCTGCCTGCTCTTTTCCCTTACTCATACCACTCCTATTCCTTTACTTCCTCCTCCCCAACCCCAACCCCTGATTTTCATCCTTCTGCTTTTGATATCTTTACCACAATTAGTGTCTAATCCCCAAATCTATTCTACACTATCCTTACCATTTCCTTAGGCAATTTATTAACTATTAGCTGGCTTCAAATAAGGTAAATTGCTATTATACATCTGGTTTTGATTGGAGTTGTTACTATACCAAAAGATGGCTTTGTGCTCTCTAAGTGACACTGGGACCAAGACCTCAAGAGAAGATGGTACGCAGAGTAGGAAAAAAAAAAAAAACTAGAAAAAAGTAACCATCCTATCAGATGAGAAAGCCCCAAAATAGAAACACAAGGAACATGATAAAGAAAGATAAGAGAACTCCTTCCAAATGACCGTAATGCCTCAATAACTAAAACCAAAGATACTTAAATGATTGAAATGCTAGACAAAGAATTTGAAAGTCTACTTATAAAATGATAAGTGATCTCAAGGAAAATACAATTAATCAGATGAATGAAATGACTAAGTCAATTCAGGTACTTAACATAAAAGTATCCAACTTAGAAGAAAAAGCAAAGTAATTAAGATTTTGAACAAAAGTCAAATAGAAGTGTTGGAAATGAAAAGCACAATAAACCAAATAAAGATCACAGTATAATGTAGCACCAGCAAAATGGATCAAGCATAAGAAAAAATGTCCAGGATGGAAGACAAGGTCAAAGAAATAATGTACTGAGACACCAACAAGGCAAAAACTTAGAGGAATATGACCACAACTTCCAAGAGCTATGGGACAAGATGAGGAAATATAACCTAAGAATCCATGATGTAGAAGCCAAATTAAATTAAAGGTATAGAAAATCTATTCAATAAAAGAAGAGCAGAAAATCCCCAAATGTGGGGGAAGCAATATATACTCAAATAATAGAGGCATCCAGAACCCTCCAAAGACATGACCAGACAGATCCTCTCCACATCACATTATAGTTGGAATGCTAAAATGACAATGCAAAAAAACATTTTTTAAGCCTTCAAGAGAAAGCCAGTTTACATGCAAAGGCAAACCTATCAGAATAACATAAACCTCTCATGGTAACCCTAAAAACCAGGAAAGCATAGAATGATATAATTCAAACACTGAAAACAAATAATTGCCAACCAAGAATACTATATCCAGCAAAAGTATCCTTTAAAATATATGGACAAATAAAGACCTTACAATATAAACACAAATTTAAACAATTCCTCACCACCAAACCAGCATTTCGGAAGATACTTAAAGGAGTCCTACACACAGAATAAGAAAGCCAGACACAAACGTGATAATACAGGAATGAATAAATTCAATGAATAAATTCATTTGTTCATATGTTTATGAACAAATGAAAGCTAAAAAAGAAGCAAGTATATTTAACTTAGTAAACCAGAAAATCCCTGGGATAAACAAGGAGGAAAGTAAAAAACCAAGCAATGCTCAAACCAACTAGAAAAACAATGAATAAAATTATACAAAATAAGAAAATCCTTTCAACAATAATCCTAAGCATCAATGGTATGAATACTTCACCTAAGAGATGTAGAGAAGCCAACTGGATTAATAAAGAAGATCCATCTATTTTCTGTTTTCTACAGGCTCATCTCATTTAAAGGTACACACACATACTGAAAATGAGAGGATGGAAAATGATTTATCAAGCCTAGGGAAGTGAGAGAGAGAGATTGCTATATTGATATCTGAGAAAGTGACAAAGTTGTCTTCAGCCTTAAGTTAGTCAGAATGGACAAAAACATCACTAAGTATTATTAAAGGGAAAAATTTACCAGGAAGACAAAACACTTATAAATATTTATGTACCAAAATTTCATAATATGTTATAGACTATAAAGGAACATGTAGGTTCAGATACAATAATAATGGACATCTTCAATACCCCACAGCCATCAATAGACAGATCATCCAAACAAATATCAACAAAGAAACCCTGAACTTAAACAAAAACCATAGACCATTGTACCTAACAGACATCTACACAATATTTCATCCAATAGATGTGGAATACACATTCTTAGTACCGCATGGATCTTTTTCTAGAATTGTTGTTAGGTGCCAGTGAGTCAGTGTCCAACTCATAACAATCCCACATACAACAGGCAAAACAGTATTTTCAGTGCTTCTCTGCTATTCATAGGGTGTTGAAAGGCTGATTGTTTGGGAGGAAGTGGGTTGCTGGGTCTTTCTCCCAAGCCTATAGCACCTGGTGTTCCCAGGCAGTCTCCCATCCAGGTACTAACAAGACATTACTCTGCTTAGCTTCCAAGATCAGATAGGATTGGATGCCACAGTGGTATGACTGTAGGCTTGTTCTATGATAAATCACATTTTAGCTCACAAAACTATTTGTTGAATACAAAAGATTGAAACCCTTCCTTGTATCTTATCAGATCATGATGCAATAAAACTAGAAATCAGTAGCAAGAGAAACTATAAAAATGTTACAAATCCATGGAAATTAAATAGCACAGTTTTGAATGATAAATGGGTCATTGGTGAAATCAGAGAGGAAATTAAAAGGTTCCTATAATCAAATGAGGGCTGGGATTTAGCTAAGTTGGTAGAGCACCGCTCTGCAGTCTCTGAGGTCCTGAGTTCAATTCCCAGCACTGCAAAAATGGGAGAAGGATGTGGCAATCCACTCCCAAGGCAATCCTGAAACAGTCTGCCATTGAAAACCCTATGAGGGTCTCTATGAGTTGGATACCAACTCGATGGCACCTAACAACAACATAATCAAATGAAAATGCAAACACAATCTACCAGAACCTTTGGGTAACAGCTAAGGCAATTCTACAAGGCAAATTCATAGCTATGAGTGCCTACATCAACAAACCAAAGGAACCTCAAATAAATAACTTAATGTTATATCTTAAGGCATTAGAAAAATCAACAACAAGCCAATCTCAAAAACAGCAGACAAAAGAAAATAATAAAGATTAAGGCAGAAATCAATGAAGTGGAAACTTAAAAAAAAAACACAAAGAATCAATGACACTAAGAGTTGGTTCTTTGAAAACATAAACAAGATTGACAAACCTTTAGCCAAACTAATAAGAAAAAAGAAACAGAAGATCTAAATCACTGAAGTTAGAAATTAAAAATGGATCATTAGAACAGATAGCAAGGAAATATCAAAGATCATCAAGGATTACTTTGAGGACTTTTACCCCCCCCAAAAAAAGGAAAATACAGAAGAAATGGATAAATTCTTTAACACATGAACTACCAAAATTAAATCTTGAGGGTATAAATAATTTAAACAGGCCTATAACAAGTAATGAAATTGAGGCCCTAATAAAGAACCTTCCAACAAAGAAAATCTCAGGTCCTGATAGTTTCACAGCTAAATTCTATTAAACTTTTAAAGAATGAATACCTATCCTGCTTAAACTATACAGTAAAATAGAAAGAGGAAGAATACTTCCAAATTCATTCTATGAAGCCAGTATTACCCTACACCAAAGTCAGATAAGGACAAAACAATAAAAAAAAAAAGAAAACTATAGACCAATTTTTCTGATGAAAATAGACACAAAAATCCTCAATAAAATATTTTAAAACCAAATACAGGAACACATTAAAAACATCATACATCATGACCAAATGGGCTTCAATCTACAGATGCGAGGATGGTTCAAGATATACAAATCTTTAAACATAATGCAACCCATCAATAGAGACAGAAATCACATGATCATCTCAATAGAAAAAGCCTTTGACAAAGTTCAACATCCCTTCATGATAAAAGTCCTAAAGAAATTGGGAATAAAGGAACATACCTCAGCATCATAAAGGATATATATAATATATATATATATATTATTTATATAATATATATAAATATATATATTATTTATATTATATATATATATATATATATATATATATATATATATATATATATATATATAGCCTACAGCCAAAATTGTACTACATGGGATAAAACTGAAAGCATTCCCTGTAAAATCAAGAATGAGACAACAGTATTCACTTTATCCACTTTTATTCAATCTGGTGATTAAAGTTCTAATCAGAACAATATGTCAAGAGAAAGAAATAAAAGGGATACAAATAGAGAACAAAGAACTTAAATTATCTCAATTTGAGGAAAGCATGATCCTATACTTAAAACCTCACTAGAAAACTCTTAGATCTAATAGGTTTCTTCAGTAAAGTAGAAGGATATAAAATCAACATTCAAAACTCAGTAGCATTCCTGTATACTAATAATGAACAGGATGAGAAAAAAACTAACAAACCCATCCACCATAGCCCACCCAAAAATAAAATATATACAAATTAATCTAACCAAGGAACCTAAAGATCTCTGCAATGAAGATTTCAAAGCACCAAAGAAAGAAATTGAAGGCACTAAAAGGTGGAGAGACCTCTCTTGCTCATGGATTAGAATAGCTAATATTGTGAAAACAGCTAAACTACCAAAAGTATCTGTAGATTCAATGTAATTCTCATCAAATTTCCAATAATATAATTCAAATAAATAGAAAAACAGTCCTGAAATTCATATGGAAGCACAGAACACCCCATATAGTCAAAATAATCCTAGGCAGTAAAAACAATGCAGTAGGCATCACAATACCTGACATCAAATTATGTTACAAGACCATAGCAATAAAAACACCCTGGCACTGTCCCCAAAACAGGCATGAAGACCAATGGAACAGAATAGAAGACTCAGAAATAAACATACACAGCTATAGCTACCTGATCTTTGACAAAGGTGCTAAAAACATGCATTGGAGAAATGATAGTTTCTCAACAATTGATGCTGGGGAAACTGGATATCAATGTATAGAAGAATGAGAGTATAGCTTAACCTGTACAAAATAAAGTTTAAATGGATCAAATATCTTAATATAAAACCAGAAACATTGAAATGACTGGAAGAAAATGTATGGAGCACACTGCAGCATATAGGCATATGCAAGTACTTTCTTATAACCCTTCAATAGCCCAGGAAACAGTACCAAGAATTGACAAATGAGATCACATAAAACTAAAAAGCCTTTGCAGGGCAAAAGAAATAATCAATATAGTAAAGGGAGAACCTACAAAATGGTGGGAGAAAAATATTTGCTAAGTATACATCTGATAAAGGATTAATATCTAGGGTATATAAAAAATTCAAACACCAATAAAACAATCCAATAAATGAGCAAAGGAACTGAACATACAGCTCTCAAAAGAAGAAATAAAAATTACCAATAAATTGAAAGAAATGTTCAACAACCTTAGTCACCAGGGAAATGCAAATCAAAACTACACTGAGATTCCATCTTAACCCAGTCAGAACAAACAACAACAAATGCTGGCGAGGAGGTGGAGAAGAGGGAATGTTTACACTGCTGATGGGACTGTCAACTAGTGCAGCCATTATGGAAATCCGTATGGAGTTTCCTCAGAAAACTAAAAATAGAACTATCATATGATCCAGATTTACCACTCCTAGGTATATACCCAAAGAAATCTTGGCCAGCATACCACAAAGACATCAATAGTCCCATGTCTATTGCAGCACTGTTCACAATTGCAAGGAAATGGAATCAATCCCCATGTCCAACAACACATGAATGGATAAAAAGTGTGCTATGTATATATAGATGCAATAGAATATTATTTGGCCATGTTGTTGTTGTTGTTAGTTGCCGTCGAGTCGGTATCTGACTCATAGTGACCCTACATACAACAGGCGAAACACTATTGATAGTGCTTCTCTCCTGTTCATAGGATTTTCAATGTTGGATTGAATTTGGGGTGTGGGTTGCCAGGCCCATCTCCCAAGCCTATAGCATCTGGTGTTCCCAGGCGGTCTCCCATCCAAGTACTAACCAGGCCTGACCCTGCTTAGCTTCTGAGATCGGATGGGATCAGATGCGACAGGGCTATGGCTGTAGATTAGCCGTAAAGAATGAAATTACATCATTCACAGGAAAATGGATAGACCTGCAGATCATCAGTATAAGCAAAATAATCAAGAGAAATACTCCATGCTTTCACTTATATGTGGAAGCTAGATCTACCTTAAAGGAAAAAGATGTCAGTTTTTATGCATGTATATATTTATATATATAATACATATAAATATATAATTGTATTTAAGATTGGAAAATACAAAGAGACTCGTGGAAGGGGAGGGGACTAAGTAGAGGAGAGAAAGGGGACAAATGTGTGTGGGGGCAACATAGGAATTAAAGAGTGTGAGAACAAGTGCCAAGTACACGATCCAATTTTATAAAAATTCCCTAAAGAAACTCTCTATACTGTATGCAAATTAAATAAATTTTAAAGAATGCATCTTAAGCTTATTCTGTTAACTCCTGTCTCATGTGCACATTTTTTGGTAGACTTCTCTGGGAAGCATGTAAATGTTCCAACACCATAGTAGAAGAATCAGGACTTGTTGCTGGGCAAGGCTTCCCAGATCTTCCCTGTGCACATCACACACAGTACCTTGTGTCCCAAACTTATCAAAAATGCGTGCAAGTTGTTAGGGGTGTTGGATGTTCTGTTGCATGCTCATACTTCCATTGTCCTGGTACTTCTACAACTTCTTGAATCTCAAACACCACTTCAAAATAGTCTTTCACTCGTCAAATGCCAACCCTGCTTTGCCATTTTTTGACTGTCCTGCCTGTTGAACAGTGGTGCTAGCATTCATTTCATTAACACCATTCCTTGAGAGAACATCACGCTATGCATTGCTACTGTAATTCAATTCAACTTTGAAAAATAATGTGCAGTTAGCATCTCTTAAAAAGGCCATATATTTTTTGGAACCCCTACTATATTTAAATCTACATTCTGCCTATGAGAGAAGTCAAAAACACTGTTCTTTGCACTTAATTGTAATATCTCCATCTTATTCTCACTAGCAAATCAGAAATAGTACAAAGACTTATTTCTAGTACATTGTTTGTAGCTGCCATGATGAAAGCCCAAGATAGCTCTGATGCCTAGTCATTTTGAGGCAGAAGGGAAGCCAAAGTGAGATCCTACAAAGTTGTCTGGAAAAGTGGATTCATTTATAAAACTTGGAAAAGTTTTATAAGTTCCAATGAAAATATTACTGTTTTTCTTAGCCTTGAGTGAAGCAATAGCAGATGTGGTCTGAATTAGCTAAAAGTAGGTAACATGGCTTTGAGAAATGATTATCTTAAACCGAAGCATTTTCCTTGGCTTTGGATTCCTGAATAATGCCTATGAATAAATTTCTTAAGATGGCAAGCCTCACAATCAAGAATGAGCATGCCTTAGAAGACTGGTCTCATGAAACGTAATCAGGAGTTATAAGCTATAGAATGCAGTTGAACAAATTGTGGTCATTCACCAAAGTCATGGGTATTTAAAACTGTGAAAAATTAGGAAATATTGGATTTCAGGAGCCAAGAGCCCTAGATCTACTGGCTGATACCACATTCTTTGTAATGGAGCCAATTTTTCAAGAATTAAAATTAAAAACCTAAAAATATCTGAGATATAAGATTTCAAATTATTATAGACATATTTTTATGAATGTAAAATAATATTATATGGGATACAATATGGTTTTTCTATACATGCATACATAGTATAATGATCAAATTGGGATAATTAGCATACTCACCCCCTCAAACATTTATCACTTCTTTTGTGGTGAAGCCTAAGAAAAGGTGCAATTTTCTTTCTTTCTTTCTTTCTTTCTTTTTTTTTTTTTTTTTTTTTTTTTTTTTTTTCACTTTTTGAGACAGGGTCTCACTAAATTATGCAGACTGCCTCTGGTCTCCAGCTTACAATCTTCCTGCCTCAGCCTCCCAAGTTGCTGGGATTGCAGGAGTGCACCACCATGCCTGGCTCTGGTGCAAATATTTTAAAACAGATTTTTATTTCCTTTCTTTATGATAAGCTATCCTGGATATTTCATTTTTGTTCAAAAATCATTCATGGAATAGATACAATTATAGAGGGAGGATGGACTATTTTGGAAGAATTCTCAGCTAATTTTGTTGTTGGTGTTAGGTGCCATGGAGTCGAGTCTGACTTATAGCGACTCTTATAGAGTTTTCAATGGCTGATTGTTTCAGGATTGCCTCGGGAGTGGGTTGCCATATACTTCTCCCATTTTGCAGTCCTTGGAATTGAACACAGGACCTCAGAGACTGCAGAGCAGCACTCTACCAACTGAGCTAAATCCCAGACCCTCTCAGCTAATAGAGGGACCTTATTACATTGATTTTGATCCATCAGAAAAATAAGCACAACGACCAACAAACCCACATGGGGCAGTAGAAACACTGATGCTGTCCTGAGGTTTTGATATACTAGATATGAGAACAGAAAGGTTAGTGGACTAGTGGCTAGTGGGGCTGTTTTTGCTTTTCAGAGCAGCATACTGGGCTGCTCCCCAACCAGAGGACAGGATGGGCCCTGACCACACCCCAACCCAAAGCCCATTGTGAGCATGAGTCTGGCATGTAAGATGCTGTCGATACTTTGAGACATAGCTATGTTTGCAGGTAACAATTGCTGGAGTTCTTGAAGTTTTAGGATATTAACTATATCCTGCCTGTTCTGAAGCAGTGGGGAAAATGGATGGTGGATCTACAGCCATCAGTACTTCCTGTATTTCTGTAGTAACTAGTTTTGGGGATACCGTGCATTTTTGTGGCCATGGCGATTTATCCACTCTTTTCCCACTGGACAAAATTATATATGTGGTCAAAGAGGGAGCCCGTAGACAGCGCCATGTATGAGTGAGTGAGGGGGTACAGATGGGAGTTCCAGTGTTCTGAGCAAACATGGGAGTGTGAGGGCAGAAATGTTTCCTCTAAAAATCTATATGTATATAGCATATATGTGTGTATGTATGCACGCCACAATCCTGAAACAGTCAGCCATCAAAAATCCTGTGAGGGGCACTATGAGTTGGGCTCAACATCAACAACCACAAGTATGTATATGTGTGTGTGTCTATATATTTTATATATATATATATATATATATATATATATATATATAAAACCTAAGATGTTTATGTGTATACATACACACATACACACATGTATGTATATACATATATGTATATATGTATGTATATGTATATATACATATGTATGTGTATGTATGTGTGTGAATATATATATATATATATATATAAACATTTTAAGGAAGTTGGTTTTGCTAGTCAAAAATATTAAGCCAAAAGGGAGTATGAATGATAGAATAATATTTTAAAGAAATTCTTCCATAAAGGTGAGGACAGCTTAAAAACAGTTTTTATACAAACTTCAGCAGGATAAATTCATCCTGAGGAAGCTCAGATAGCTACAAATTGACTTCTTAAAAGAATTTAGAATTAAGACTTTCCCTCTTTCCTCTAATTAGGCTATAAGTAAATAGGCCAGAGTGATTTTTAGGGGTGATTGAATCTTGATTATAGCTGACGTGGGGGAATACAGTGAACAAAGGCATAGAAGGAGGAGAAAGAAAGGAGAGGAAAAACCTACAAATGAAAAGAACTCAGAGGAAACGTTGTGGACTAGAACAAGTCTTCCATGCATATTAAACTGTACCATGCTTTCAAAAAGAATGCCTTTGCCAGCACATCTTTCCAAGGACAAGCTAACTCGTCTTTTGGCACCAAGTTGCTTTTGTCTTAATCATTTTGATGAAGAAGGCCTTGCTCTTTTCAGGCAGTAAATGACAACCATTTATATCCCTGCTCCTGTGTTTGCAGTCCCATGAGCGTACTTTGCAGTATACAGTGGCGCCACTAGGGATCAGATGACTGGAAGCCTGCTCACTGCATGTGTTGAGTCCCGGGATGAGTCGGCTCATCCAGCATCATTACACTTTCCACCCTTAAAACCTTCCTTTTCTTAAAGTCTCTGCCAAGCTCTTATCTGGCCAGGTGCTCACGTAAGTCCTATAAGACCATCACCTCCACCATTTCAAAACCTCTAACTTCTAGCCAATGACCAAGACAGTCACTCAGACTGATACATGTCCATTGGCAATAAATTATATTGAAGCAACAGAAAATTAAATAAAATATGATCTCTTTATGGTTTTAACCATAGCCTACATATTTCTTCCTTTCCCTTTCTTGAAAAAAAAAAGTAGCTGATTGAGTTAAGCTTTAACTTTTTCCTTTTGAGTTGAGGACTTAAAGCAGCATAGTACACACCAGATATGATGCATTATTCATAAAGTTTTAAGAACTAAAGAGTAATGTTTATATAATGATAATATCGGGACATTCTCTAGAAATATAATAAGCTTCTTATCTCATTTAATAAGGCAGAGTCCAGTTCCAAGCGTAATTATCAAGATGTAAAGCCAGCTGAGATAGGTGTGAAGGTTTACATGACAGCGAATGTTATTCAGATAGATCTACATGTCTTGAATTGAAATGAGAGCTGCCATCACAATGGGTAGAAATATTCTGCTGCCTGAACTGCCTCTCATCTGAGCTGCTGTGAATTCTCCTCCCTGCAATAGCTAGATTATTTTTAGTAGAGAGAACTTGAACAGATGAAGACAATTACATGGTTCTCCTAAATTAAATCTGTGAAGAGTATATAAAAGCAAATCACTATTATCTGTACATCTCTATTTGTCTCCATTTTTTAAATTCAATGAAATAGGACCAAAAAAATCTGTCATTTAAATCCTGCCATAATTGTGATGTGCCTAGAGTAAAGCTGTCAGGGCTTAGTGATGTAATTGAAGGCTTCTTGTGGCTTAGGAACAGTTTGGTGACTGGAAATTGGGAAGGAATAAGCACGTTGTTTGGCATTTGATGCATTTAGCATGGTTGCACCCTATGTGGAGGGACCATCCATAAATAATGACAGTGATTGACTCTGTCAAAACTCAGCAGACCTTCTCAGCGGAGCAATAGTCATTTCATTTACAACAATGCAGTTTTGTAAGAGATGTGATTTTTTTCTTATGATAATTCCCTTGGAGGGGAAAAGTATCATGTCAAGAATTAGATTGGGAAATGCTTCGTTTTTATTATATGCGATGCATTTTAGTAGTGGAAGTAAATTACATGCTGAATTATGTCTTGTACGTTATAAAGATGGTGGCGTTGGGAGAAAAATCTCAAGCCAATTGAGATGTGCTGTTTAAGCAGCTGTGGCGTTAACGTGGTGGGATCTGACACCTGACACAAGCACAGAGGATTGCTCAGGCTAATGCTGGCACCACCAGCAGCTGCATCACTGTGTATTGAGTGCTGCTGCTACTTAGAAGGGGCACTTGGTTTGGGATTGTACAAAGTGAGGTAAATGTGTGAGTCCTTCCTTTTTCCTATTTAGAGAGTCCCTTCACTGACACGTCTGTGGGGCCTATTATTGCTTAAAAGGGTTTTCACATCAGTTAGCTCATTCATTATCATATTTGATCCTGAACTCATTATCTGATTATAAACAAGAAGATGATGTTGTTGTTAGGTGCAGTCGAGTTGGTATCCGACTCATAGCAACCCTCATAGGGTTTTCAATGGCTGACTGTTTCGGGATTGCCTTGGGAGTAGATTGCCACGTCCTTCTCCCACTTTTGTGGTGCTGGGAATTGAACTCGGGACCTCAGAGACTACAGCACAGTGCTCTACCAACTGAGCTAAATCCCAGCACTATAAACAAGATAGTGAGGCTTAAAGATGTTAAATGCCTGAGCCTAAATTCTGGTGAAGTTATGTCTAGAACTTAGACTTACTGAGTCTTTGTCTGTTGGGATGTCTGTGTCTTTCTTGTCCCATTGTTGTTCAGCACCTTCTGATGAGCATTAAACATATGTGAAGCCTTGTGCTCAGGACTTTATCTCACTTAACCACCTTGCCTGGGAGTTAATTATGATTGCCACTCCCATGTTACATAATGACGGATTTTCAGAGACCTTCCCATCATTGTGTGGCAATAAAATTTCAAAGCTAGTCAATCTGATTTAAGATGAAGATACTTATGAAATTGCACAAAATTAATTGACTACTTATGGATTGGGGCTGGGGTTTAGCTTAGTTGGTGGAGTGCCGCTCTGTGGCCTCTGTGGCCCTGGGTCCAATGCCCAGAATCACAAAACTGGGAGTAGGGCATGTCAGCCCACTCCTGAGACAACCCTGAAACAATCAGTCATCAAAAACCCTATGAGGGTTGCTATGAGTCAGACATGACTCAACAGTGCCTAACAACAATTTATGGATTAATGGTGAATATCTGAAAAATTCTTTTGTTGGGGATATATGTTTCAGGTGTCAACAGAGATGTCTATTGTATTTGGTACTTTTGTACCTGTTCAAAATCATTCTACACCTCATGAATCTATCTTCCTGATTCTGACTCATTCTTCTAGTCTTAGCTTAACAACATGGTCCTTATAGAAGTCTAGGTCAGTTGTCCCTCCTGTGTACCCTCAGAGAACCCATATGTTAGGTATCTATCTGTTCAATCACATTTATTCTCTTGAGTGTTAAATTCTCCTTCCATGTTTGCCTCCAGAGCTTAGCAAAGTATCTGTCACATGTTAGGTGGTGGTGGTTGTTAGGTGCCATCAAGTTGAGTCTGACTCATAGCAACCCTCACAGTGATGGCTGATTGTGGCAGGGTGGTTTTAGGAGTGGATTGTCAGGTCCTTCTCCCATTTTTGTGGTGCTGGGGGTCAAACCTGGGTCCTCAGAGAGTGCAGAGCAGCACTCTACGAACTGAGATAAACCCCAGCCCCTTATGTTATTGCTAGTAATTATTTGTTGACGGAATTAATGATGTGATGACTTAAGTACCAAATGAGTGTATTTTATATAATGATGGTATATGGTAATGGTTTAGAATACTGATGAAAGGAAGGAAAGAAAAGATAAAGAATGCCTTTTAGAAACTGCAGAAATTGCCGGGCATGGTGGCGCATGCTTGTAATCCCAGCGGCTCAGGAGGCGGAGGCATGAGGATCGCAAATTTGAGACCAGAGGCAGTCTGTGTAACTTAGCGAGACCCTGTCTCAAAGTGTAAAAAAAAGGGCTAGGGGTGCAGCTCAGTGGTCCAGCACTTGCAGAGCATGCAGGTGCGAGGCCCTGGGTTCAACCCCAGTACCATACACACACACACACAGAGAAAAAAAAAAACCTACAGAAATTAATCAGAGGCTATTGACAAGTTTACACACAGGTACAGATGTTGTCTGCTTATGTCTATGTCCAGATGAAAACATGAGAGGGACCCTGATGTACTATCAGAGAACCAGCAGAATTAGTGTTATTCTGTTTTCTTTGTCTCTATGAACCATTTCAATGAAACACATACCTTAAAGTTTTTAATGCAGAACATATTAGGTATTTTGAATAACAATAAAAGGAAATTAGGATATGCCTTGCCAAAAAGTGGGACAATGCTGGGCTTGGGTGAGAAAGGACCAAGTTAGAACTGAATACCTTCCTAATGGTGGAGGTATAAAGAACTGAAGCTATAAAATATCATTTAGGGAAACACCCAATTGGAATCTTCCAAAGTGTACCATGAGAATTGCTTTCTTCAAATATACTAGCTTCTTCCAGTGAATGGGAGCCCTGTGACTGCTTGGCTAATAGAACAAGTGAGGAAAGGCCTCCTGCCCATTTTCCAGGATGGGGCCTTAGGACACTAGGAGCTCATACTTCTCCCTTAGGAGGGTCACCTTTGGAAAATGCCTACCATGCTGTAAGGAAGTCCTGGGAGGCCCTAGAGAGGAAGAGCCAAGGATACTAGCCCACTCACCTCCGCAGATATTTGGCACCAACTTCTCAATCACGCAGAGGAGCCACCCTGAAAGTAAACAGTTTGGCCCTCACCGAGCCATCTGAGCCGTCCCCACCTGGAGAAAAGTCAGGATTACCCATCCTAGCTCTGCCTTGCCTTATGATCAAATTTTTACCAAGAAACTAAAAATAGAAAAAAACAAAAAAGCATGCATACCAAATAGTCCCTGTGATAAAGGAAGACTCTTGTTCTGAGGATTAACATATCAGTTGAGAAGGTGGATACCCTTCTCTGACAGTATAACACTCAATATGTCAACACATAATAGTCAAGATAAGCCCAAGTAGCTAAGTATGAAAGCCAAGTGGCTTTAGGGCATAGGGCCAGAATGTTTTTAGGGAACAGCCATGTTATCACAGAAGCAGATCATCCACATGTGGTTCAGAGCTCTATAGGGCACAGCTTTAGCAGAGTTTCATTGGGAATCCAGGTTGGGTTGGGGTATACGTGAAAATGCTATGTTAGCAAAGTATTAATACAAAGTAATGTCTTTGCCATTGCTTTTATAATGATCATCATTCTCTGGAAGATTGGCAGGAATTTACCAAATGACATTGGACTCTCCAGCTTCCTTTTATAATGGGTGAAAATATCACCAAATGAGGGATTTATTATGTTTGATAGGACGGAACTAGGAATCTTCTTGGGATATTTTATTAATTATTACTACCTAATAATGTTTAAGTAATTTATAGAAATAACTGATAAGAACAACTAATCATTTTATGTAGACTGCAATATTCTATTTCTTCTATAGAATTAACTATACTGAGACTTTCAGTTAAATGTTCAGAGGTAAAGGTATAAAATATTCTTCCTCTAAGAAATCATATGAAATAAATTCAAGTTAGAAAAGAGAGTATATATTCAGTAAAGCAAAACATGTTTTTGGTTTTGTTCTTATAAAATATGCTGATTAAGTTTAACCTGCCAGAATAAATAGAAGCTCTGTTCCTTGTTCCAGCCAGTATTCCTGTCTTAATGTCTCCTAAGCTATGAAATCACATTCTGTATTTGAAATTTTAAAAGAAAAACTCCAGGGAAGTGTTCAAATATTCATATATTTAAACTGGAAAATATGTTAATGTTAATGTTAAAAAAATAGCCTGAGTACTTAGCACTAATGTTACATATAAAAATATCACCCCTCAAACTTTGGTTTCATGAAAGGTGTTTTCCTCTTCAGAAATGGGTGTTGTGGCATGAGTGTATACCAAGGTGTCCCCAGTAGCCTCCCACAGCATGGTATCCATGCTTTTGTAAAATATCTTTGTCTCGAATGTGGATAGGACCTGTGACTTCCTTTTAACCAAAGAGAATATACCAAAGGCAATAGGATGTCTATCACTCCCTTAACTATGCTGTCTAAGCCTTCCTGTGGCCATAGCATAGAAGACTACACTATAGGAGATAGAGGCAGATAGTCCCCTTGCTGGCCAGGTTAAGACGGCTCTGCCAACCTGAAGATGCCCCCATAGCAAAAGACTGTAGGAGACCCCCAGCCGACAGACAGCAAAAAGATGAGGCCATAGGAATTACAGCCTTGAGGAATTTACCAACAACACATTTTGTTCATACATTCTTATTGTTTGATAGATATTTGAGTGATAACCCATTTGGGGCCATTATGAATAAAACAAATAAACAATTGTATGTAATTCTCTATGTGGACATATTTTCATTTATTATGGATGAATACTTAGGAATGGAATAGCTATATGTTTACTTTAAAAAATTCCTACTATGTATTTCCCCCACATGTCTGGCAGTTTGCTCTTCTGTGGGGGCTTGTGTGTTGCTGTGATGCTGAAAGTTATGCTACGGGTATTACAGATACCAGCAGGGTTACCCATAGTGGATAGGTTTCAGCTGAGCTTCCAGACTAAGACAGATTAGGGAGAAGGATCTGGCAGCCCACTCCTGAAACAATTAGCCATTGAAAATCCAATGAATAGCAGAGAAATGCTGTCAGATACAGTGCTAGAAAATGAGTCCCCCCAGTGTGGAAGGCACTCAAAAGATGACTGGAGAAGCATTGCTTCCTCAAAATAGAGTCTACCTTAATGACAGAAATGGAGTAAAGCCCCAGGGACATCCATTTGGTATTGTGGTGTGGCTCAAAATGTGGAGGAACAACTGTAACCATCCATTGGTAATTGAAATGTAGAATGTATGTAGTATGCATGTAGAAAAATTAGAAATGATCAAAAGAGAAATGCAGTGCATAAACATCAACATTCTAAGCATCAGTGAGCTAAAATGGACTGCCATGAGCCATTTTGAATCAGATAATTATATAGTCTACTATGCTGGGAATGAAAAATAAAAGAGAAATGGGGTTGTATTCATCATCAAAAAAGACATCTGAAGATCAGTCCTGAAGTATAATACTGTCAGTGATAGAATAATATCCATATACCTACAAGGAAGGCCAGTTAATATGACTATTATTCAAATTTATGCACCTATCACTAAGGCCACAGATGAAGATAGGGAAGATTTTTACCAGCTCCTGCAATTTGAAATTGCACAAACATGCAATCAGGATGTACTGATAATTTCTGGTGACTGGAATGCAAAAGTTGGAAAAAAGAGAAGGTAGCTCAGTAGTCAGAAAATATGGCTTTGGTGACAGAAATGATGCTGGAAATTGCATGATAGAATCTTGTCAAACCAATGGCTTTTTCATTGCATATATAATTTTTTACCAATATAAATGGTGACTGTACACATGAAATTCACCAGATGGAACATGAAGGAACCCAATTGACTAAATTTGAGGAAAGAGATGATGGAAAAGCTCAATATCAAATGTCAGGACAAGACCAGGTGTTCATTGTGGATTAGGTTGTCAAGTGATCATATGCAGGTTCAAACTAAAAGTGAAAAAAATTAGAACAAGTGTACAAGAGCCAAGGTATGGCCTTGGGTATATCCCACCTGAGTTCAGAGATCACTTCAAGAACAGGTTTGATGCATTAGACACTAATGATCGAAGACCAGACAAGTTGTAGCATGACATCAAAGACATCATACATGAGGAAAGCAAAAGATTATTAAAAAGACAGAAAAAAAAAGAAATGCCCAAATTACATGTCAGAAGAGACTCTGAAACTTGCCCTTGAACATCGAGCAGCTGAAGTAAAAGCAAGACATGATGAAGTTAGAAAAATAAACAGAAGATTTCAAAGGGCAGCTCAAGAAGAGAAAATCAAATATTTTAATGACATGTACAAAGAGCTGGAGATAGAAAAGCAAAAGAGAAGAACAGGCTCTGTTTTTCTCAAGGTTAAAGAACTGAGGAAAAAAAATCAACCCTTAAATGGCAACAGTGAAGGAATCTACAGGGAAACTATTAAATGATATAGGAAATGGGAAAAGAAGAAGGAAGGAATACACAGAGCCATTATACCCCAAAGAATTGGTGGATGACAACCATTTCAAGAGGATGCATATGATCAGGAACCCAATGGTACTGAAGGAAGAAGTGGAAGCTGCCTTGAAGGAATTGATAAAACATAATTGATGGAATACCAATAGAGGTGTTTCAACAAGCAGTTACAGCATTTATGGTGTGAATTTGTTTATGGCAAGAGATTTGGAAAGTGGCTACCTGGCCAACTCATTGGAAGAGATCCATATTTGTGCCTGTCCCCTAGGAAGGAAACCCAACCCAGTGCGGAACAATATCATTAATATCACATGCGAGGAAAATGTTGCTAAAGATCATTCAGAAGCAGCTGCAGCAGTATATGGAGAGGGAACTGCTGAAAAATCAAGCTAAATTCAGAAGAGTATGTGGAACCAGGGGCATCATTGCTGATGTCAGATATAAACCGAAGGCAGAGAATACCAGAAAATTGTCTGTTTTATTGACTAGGCAAAGGCATTTGACTGTGTCGATCATAACAAATTATGGATAACATTGCAAAGAATGTGAATACCAGAGCACTTATTATTGTTGTACTTTGTTATTGTACTCATTATTATTACTCATGTACTCATGTACTCATGTATTATTATTGTACTCATTAGGTATCTGTACACGGACTAGGAGGCAGTCGTTAGAGCAGAACAAGGAAATACTGCATGGTTTAAAGTCAAGAAAGGTGTGTATTAAGGCTGTATCTTTTCACTGTCCCTCCTAACTCTCTCCGCTGAGTGAATAATCTGAGAGGCTAGACTTTATGAAGAAGACCATGGCATCGTGACTGGAGAAAGAATCATTAACAATCTTTGTTATACAGGTGACACCACTGTGCTTGCTGAAAGTAAACAGGATTTGAAATATTTACTAGTGAAGATCAAAGAACACAGCCTTCAGTATAGATTGTGCCTCAACATCAACAAAACAAAAGTCTTTACAACTGGATCAGTAAGCAACTTCATGATAAATGGAGGAAAGATTGAGGCTGCCCCAGATTTTGCTTTACTTGCTTCTACAATCAACACCTGTTTAAGCAGCAGTCAAGAAATCAAAAGACACATTGCGTTTGGAAAAGCTATTGCTAGAGACCTCTTTAAAGATTGACAAGTAAAGATGTCACGCTGAAGACAAAGGTGAACCTGACTCAAGCCATGATATTTTCAGTTGTACCATATAGTAGTGAAAGCTGGACATTGAATAAGGAAGACAGGGGATGAATTGATGATTTTGAATTATGATGCTGGAGATGAATATTGAATATACCATGGCCAGCCAAAAGAACTACAGATCTGTCCTAGAGGAAGTGCGACCAGAGTGCTTCTTGGAAGCATGGATGGATAAACGGCATCTTACATATTTTGGACATGTAGTCAGGAGAGATCAATCCCTAGAGAACGACATCATGTTTGGGAGAGTGACGGGTCAATGAAAAAAGGGAAAACCTTAACGAGATGGATTGATACAGTGCCTGCAACAATGGACTTAAATGTAAAAAGGATCCATGTGCCTGGCACAGAATCGAGGATTGTTTCATTGTGTTGTACATAGAATTGTTATGAGTTGGACCCAACTCAACTGCACCTTACAGTAACAACAAAACAAACAACACCAACAATATGTATTTGAAGCAACCTTTGTAGCTCAGATTTGTTTTTATTACAATTGCTCTACATCTTGCCCATATTTGATACAGGTATTTAAACTTTTTATCCATTTGAATGGGTGTTCTTAGTTCATGTGTAACATCCAATTTTGTATAACTCCATGAAATTTACAAGAAAATTCTCTTTTTTTCCCATAACTTTATTCTCAGGTTTTAAACACTCTTCAATAAATATTTGGGAAGTAAAATATATACATATTTTTTGAGGTACTGGGAGTTGAACTCAGAGCTTCGTGCTTGCATGCTTTGCACGTGCTGTGCCACTTGCAACCCCAGCCCATTTTCTAACTTTTGAAACAAGGTCTCGCTAGATTATTCAGAGTCCCTCTGGTCTCAAACTTGTAATCCTCCTGCCTCTGCCTCCCAAGTCATTTGGATTACAGGTGTGTGCCACCATGGCCAGCTAGTAAAAAATATTTTGATTTGAAGGTTTTTTCTTTTTTCTCCCATGCTCACTATTTAAGGATCACGTTCATGAGCCTTTGCTATAATCACAGTATTTTGCTTTACTTTGTCTGAAGCAAAGGGCTTTAAGTTATGTAGAAGAGGAGGAATGTGCAGAACAATATTTCCTATGTGACAGATGGAAATACTTTATCGGCAATATATGCAACATGCTGTAGATAGTGCTGTGCTCCCTCTGAGTGGTTGGGTAATAGGGAAATTGACAAAACAAGAAGAATTCAAAAATACCCACTGAGGCTAAGTCAGTTCCCTTGGAAATGGCCTCCTAGCACTCACCTGTTTCTTAAACCAAAAGTAACCCTACTCAAGTTCTGTTTTGAGAACCGAGAAGTAATACAACAGATGTCCTTTTTGAAAAAGTCTCTACATGCCAGACACTGTGCACATTTGCTCTCTGTGACCCCTGTGTGGGGGAGCTGCTCACTGCTGTGCTTTTCAGGTGAGGGGCACCAAGTTTGGACTGGGTCAATTAAACCACCTCGAGCATATCACTAGTAATTAGGAGCGATGGACTGCACCAGATCTGTGGGGTTCCAGGGTCTTCATCATTGTTTTGTTGCAGGTAGAGATAAAAAGATGAAGTCTTGGGACTTTGAGTACAGCTGCTTTAACAACAAGCTTTTCTGTTGTGGTATTATACTGCCGGTACAAATTTCAAAATTACTTTAGTCACTTATGTTTAACTGTATGGCTTTACATACTTGTGGAATTGTTCAAGAGACTATTTTAAATGCAATGCCTTTGATAGTAATATGAGAAAACTTGTAAAAGAATCATATAAGTAAGATTATTGTTATAACACCAGTTAAAAAACTATAAATGGCAAAGACTTTGTAGTAACATTTTAGAAAAATAAGATTTGTAATTTCTTTTAAACATAAGTGCTTATGCCCACATAGGAAGAGCAGAATGGGGCATTTAGTTAACTCAAGAAGAACCTCCTTTTGCTTGGTCTATCTTGACTTTGTCAGAGTGATATTTGGATATGAAATATCCAATTAAATGCCTCAATTTTCCCCTTGACTGGGCATTGAAAGATATAATGAAAATGACTTTTGTATTCGTTTTGTTGGTAGTGTTAAATGATGTTGGGTGGGGTCTCATAGCTACCTTATGTACAATAGATGAAACACTACCTGACACAGTGCCATGCCTGGCACTATTGTCAGTGCTTCTCTGCTATTCATAGGGTTTTCAATGGCTCATTGGTTTTGAGAATGTGTTGCAGGGTCCTTTTCTGAAGCCAACAGCCCCTGGTGTCCCCGGCATCTCTTATCCAACTACTACCCAGGCCTGCCCCTAGCCTGGATCTGATGAGATCGGATGCTAGGGTGGTAAGGCTACAGGCCTTTGGATTCATTTTAGCACTTTCATAAATAGATTTTACAGTTCGTGCTTTATAGACTCTTACCATTTTCCACTCTTTGGGGTCATTTTTCTGAATTTCTTAGTTATGTGCTTCATACAGATTATTTAAATAATACTGTGCTTCATGCTCTTCTGTGGGTAGTAACATTAGTCAGGACAAGTCCCCATATGCTGTCTCTAGAGAGTTATTGTTTTCCACCGACTGCCTCTAAAAACTGGATCAACTACTGGATTCCGTTGTTGCCTCTCAGTGCCCTCTCAGATTACTCAGGTGAGCAGCTCTAAGGTTTTAATTGACATAATTTCTCCTTTGAGACCTAAGACACAGCTACTTATACAAACTAATGTGACTATGTGATAGCCAAAATGCTGCTACAATACTAAAAAGGTTTTTTATATGAATGAGGAAATTTTTATTTACTGTAGCTTGAGATTGGCCAGGTTGCAGGTCATAAGCCTATGCTGTATCAACACAGCTTTGCCCATGTATTATGAGAGCAACAGTAGACCACATATGGCCATGTGCCAATAAAACTTTATGGACTCTAGAATTTGAATTTCACATACTTTTCCTGTATTATGAAACATATACTTTTTGAACCACTTAAAAATATGCTAACATTTCTTAGCTCTGACTGTATTAAAATAGGCACGGGGCCAGATCTGGCCTGCAGGCTTGCTCACTTCTGCTACAGTGGCTGTTAGTCAGCATTCCATTACTATAACAAATACCCACCATGGTCAATTTATAAAGAGGAAAAGGTTATTTTGGCTTACACATTGATGTTCTGAGACAGAAATTGTCACTGACTATAATATCAATGAAGAAGACAATATGGATTTAAATGTGCCCTCATCATCAGCACCAGTAAATAAGAAAAGAGAAATCAGAAAAATTTGAAGCTAATTGGAATAAGATTTCTCTGATGTATAACTTCCCTTGTTTTGGAAATTCTTGTGTAAATAATATGGGGAAGATAAGACAGAGGATGAAAGGAAAATCTCCATGCAAATATTTTGAAGAATTTTTCATAGGTGATGTGTTTGAAATTACCTAAAATTGTGACATGGTACAAAAGTTTCCCGTGGTCATCCTAAATCATTGCCTAACATGTCAAGGACATGTAAAAATGAAGAAAGATTTTATAGGCTAAACCATATTATTGGTAAAAGGGACAAACAAAGACAATGCTGATTTCAAAATCACAAAAGCAAGCCACTCACAGACTGCACAAAATGCAATGTAAGGCTATATACAATGTTTCCCTAAATATCATTTTCAATAACACTTGTTATAATAATTAGTATCCATTTTTTTAAAAAAATTATTAATATGCATACACTGTCTTAAAGCTTTTTGTGTTTTGTAAAATAAAATTTAGTTTCTACTTATCAGACACTCATTTTTTTAAAAAGCTAAGAAGAAATCTGATTTATTTTGCTCACAGGGATTCTAAAAAGTTAAAAGATATTACATGTTTACAAAGTGCAACAATACTACAAAAAGAAATCATTTGGGTGTTAAAAATCTAAAGATTTTTCTTACTCTTGTACAAAGAACTATTAATTACACATGTATTGACTATGTAACCATTGAAACACTGCAATGATCAATTAAAACTTAATATTTTCTAAAATTAGAAAGGAGAAAAGGTAAACATGCTTTGTGATGGCATGAGTTCTCTGAGGCATTTGTTTCCATTTTCAGGTTAGGTAGAATGTTCATAGCACTAGTGTGGGTGGGATGGATTGATTATGTTGAATTCCCATATCCAACAGAATCTGACTTAGTTTTATTACTTATGCCATTGCGTTGTAGTTTGGTATCATGAAGAAAATTTTGAATGAGTTTGCTGTAATTTGTATAACACAAGGATTTGTCAGATCATGGCTGAGTTTATGTGACAATTATATGAATGGTTGCTTTAATATTTTAATGGCTGTCTGGACAACAAAATTATGATAAAAATAAACATCTGTGATATGTACTGAAAAAGCTCCTTGAGGTAGGCACTCTTACTCTGAGCAGCTAAATGTAAAGGGAAACTGATCCCACCTTTGATTAGTTTCGCTTCCCAAATGTGCCACGTTTTGCTTCCCAAATGCACCACACTTAGCTTTAATTTTCCTATTGCATGCACCATAGGTAGTCCATAAGAAACTTCTGTGCTGCTACAGAGAATCACTGGGGTCTCTTCTACTTCTCAGCTAACCACAGCCAAATGGATTTCTTTTAAACCTCAGGGCCCTTCAGAGCCTCTAGCCTGCTGCAGCTCCTGGTGAAGCTCCACCAGCTGTGGCCAAGAGCCAGAGCCAAGCACAGTCTTCAGGCCAGATGTCACCGGTCCCATAGGAGAGAAGCTGTCATCCATGAACAGAAGGCACATGGTCATTTCGGAGAGTGGAAAGGGAATAGTCAGGGACCTTCTACTAGACCCTGAGTCATTTCAGAACATTTTGACCAGCATATGGAGCTGTGATGAACCTCCAACCAGCAAAAACCAAAACAGACGAGGAGGCCAAGGGTTATGCCAGGAAACCAGGCACTTATTATGTGTCATGAGATGTTGCTCAAGACAGTCCCCAAGGTAGACTCTCTAAAGTTTTCCTAGATGTTAAAGAATGAGAACTTTGATATAACCTCTGTCTACAGACAAAGTGAGGCTACAATAAGCAAATAAACAAGAAGCACCCTCCAGGTCCTTGGGAAACACAGTCTGATGTAGGCGACTCTCTTATGGCCACTCATACATCGAATTTCTCACTTTAGGCAACGAAAGCGAGGCTGGCGAATGTGGCCAAGGTTCTGAGCATCACTGCTTTATGTCTTTTTCATTGTAGGATGTTTGTCATTTTTATGGAGTGAATATATGCACGTATTTAAAAGTCAGATATGCAGTCAGCTTTATAATAGAAAACAATCACTTGTAAGGCAAAGGCCTTAATCCTCCCTTTCCCCATGTCCCCCCAGCTCCTCTTTCACCTCTGCTTTCTGAGCATTGGCATTTTACTTCTACAGTGTCCAAGCTGAGTAACGTACACGTTTTTTCCATAACTACAATTAAAATCCTCGGCCTGTTTTCACTAGTGTGACTCAAACGCTACAGATCAAATAAGTATTGTCGTTGTCGTGACTGCGGGGGAATGAACAAAGAAAACAGGACTTCTTATTCCCTGGGCTTAAGGATGCCCTGTGACCCTCCCCTGCGGCTGGGAGAACATTGCCTGGATGACTAAGCTGCCCACCTCCACATGTGGTGACTCGTGGCAGGAGCTGGAGGACTGGGCGTGCAGTCAGACTTGTGGCCAAGATTTGGATTTGTTACAGCAAAACGTTGTGAGGCAAATCTCCCAAAGAAGTTTTGCTCGGGGATACAGCAGAGAAGGCCACGGTAGCTTCTAGGAGTCTCTCCTGGGATCATGTGGGAGGTCCCAGTTACTCCCTCAACCCTCTGTGCCCATGTGTGTGAGGTGTCTGCGGGTGACCCTCAGTAGGGACTCGGAGCCCAGGGTTTTAGTGGGGGCTGGTGGTGCAGGCGTTTCTGCCTAGTGCTTAGCAGAATTCCAGACGCTCTGAGGGGGAGATGCTGGGCATGACTCACATGGTTTGCCCAGAAAGTGTAGGCTGTGCAAACCACCCACATCAGTACGGGAATGGTGGAGACACTTCCAGAAACCCAAGTTCCCAAATGCCAGCCAGGGACCAACCTGGAAAGTGGACTTTTCTAACAGCAGCTGCAGGCCTCCTCTGACGCTTTTCTGCACACTTACATCCAGTCTGGGCAGTGGCTTTTGGGCTAAGGATCTGGCTTCCTTTGAGGTTAAATAGCTGGGTTAAACAGTTGCTATAGAATGGTTTGGTCTTTTTCAGATAGAACTCAGACTTCCACCTATTCTCTGCTTTGCTCTAGAATAGTGTGTACGTGCACATGTTTACGTATGTGGTATATGCAATGTGGTGTGGATGTGTACTATGCCTGTGTGTGTCCACGCAGATGTAAGTGTGTGTGTGTGTGTGTGCATGCTGGTGAGGAGGGCGAGGTTCAGGTGGACTCGGGGTAGTGGCTCTGGCTCCGTGCAAACCTTCCCTGGTATTTTCACAAGTTTCTGCTGTAAGGTGACCAGGCTGCTCTGGGCTGATTCCTGGAGCAGGGAGGGTCCTCATGCTGATCCAGGCTCACTGATTTACCTCCTGAAACTCACTGTTATTATTTCAGGGCACCACAGATTTCTCAAAATGTAAACACAAAGGTATTACAGTTAAAGACATCTGATGCATGTTGCTGGGTTGTTTTCCAAAAGTAATACATTAATTGAGACGGAGATTTCATTTGAAGCGTTCTCCTGATTTCATGGAAGAAATCTCACTGCTATTTAAACTTTTATTGCTTTAATTACTAGGAGAGTTTGTCATGCAAGTCATATGTGCCAGGCGCCCCTCTAGGTGCTGGGATGTGGCAGTGAATGGAACAGACCAAGGCTGCCCTTGTGGAGCCCTCATTCAGTGGGGATTCAGACAACCACCCCTATGTCACTATGCCACTTGAGTAGTGATATCTGATAGGGCACAAAACATCATGTGGGGAGGACTAGGAAATATTGTAGGGAGCATCATTGTGTTACAATTTGTGCACTCAAGATATGATTTTTTTTTTTTTTTTTTTTTTTTTTTTTGTCTCTCAAAGGGTCCATCTTGCTGGGAAGATGTGTTAATTCCCAACCGGATGCGTGGTGAATGCCAGTCTCCAGAGTGCCCTGGAACCACAGCAGTGAGTACTTTGTTAAATTAATTCCTTACAGAATGGTAGAATGATGGTGCCCTTGGTGTATTCCAGGAAACTCGAATGTAGACGAAAACGCCAACTGACTTCCAGAAGTGCTGCGAAATTCAAATGTGTTCATAACCCTCACCAAAACTTCTCCCTGGGTTATTGCCTTCACTTGGTGACTTAATCAAATTTGGTGATGTGTAAAATCAAACCGTTTTTCTTCCACTTGCAAATCACAACAATCAACATAGAAGATTTCTGCGACCTCAAAAGTAGGCAGATTTCTCCCCATCCACAGGGGATCAGTGCGGGCATCTGCTGGGTGGTCTCGAATAGAACTCTCCTGACTCTGTCTACCTGGAAACAGCATCAGGGTCCACAGGTCAAGGGTTGGGTCCCCGACATTGCCCTCATTCCGAAGCCATTTGCAAGTCTCAGGTTTTCCCTGTGCTTCTGACCCACCAGCTATAAGCCAGAGTCCCCAGAATCCCCTCCTGTGGGTTTAGTTAATTTTCTGGAGTGGCTCACAGGACTCAGGAAAACTTTCTTCCCATTTATCATGAAGATACAGAGGAAGAGCTAGATACACAGTGTGAGGCCGGGGAGGAGGAGCGGGAGCGTCCAGGTCCTCTCCCGGGTCACACTCTCAGGACCCTGCACTCTGCCCATTAACTCGGGAGGCAGATGCAGGAGGACCTCAAGTTCAAGGCAACTTATGGCAATCCTGCATAACTTAGCAATATCCTGTCTCAAAATACAAAGTATATTTTAAAAAATGAACTAGGGGTATAGCTCTAGCATGGAAGTATGCTAGAAGCCTTGGGTTCAGCTTTCCAGCTAATTAACCCATTAGCCATTGATAACCAACTTCACCTTCAGCCTCCGCACCCTCCCTGGAGGTTGGAAGGGGGGGTGGGGCTCAAATCCAGGTGTTCTAAACCTGCCTTAGTTTTCCTGGTGGCCAGTTCCATCCTGAGGCTTCCTATGGGCACCAGCCACTAGCCAAATTATCACTAGTCAAATTATCACTTAACTGGTAATGTGCCCTGGCTGGAAGAGTGACATCAGATCACTAAGACCTGTGTCCTTTTTAAGGATGTATTATTGTTAAGTGCCCTTGAGCTGGTGTCCAACTCATAGTGACCTTACATACAACAGGCAAAACACTATTGTTATGCTTCTCTGCTATTCATAGGGTTTTCAATGGCTGAAGTGGTACTGATGCAGGCTAAGAATGAATAGATGTTTCTTGTTGTTGCAAGTGACTTTATATTTTGTTTTTTATTTTGTTACATAATTGATTAATGTTTCAGTTAAAAATATCAGGAAGTGACTTTCAATCTAAATACAAAAGACCCTTTTGAATTACTGTCAATAAATTGTAATAAAAGCATTTTTTTAGTTTTAAAATGTTAATAAATATATTGAAACCAAAACGGATAAAATATTTTAAGAAAGGTTTAAACTAAAATATAAAGCCACTTGCAACAAAAAGAAATACCTATACATCCTTTAAAAGGATACAAGTCTTAGGGACTCAATGTCACTGGTGACATTCTGGTTAGGACCCATCACCAGTTAAATGTTATTAGTACACAAAAGGTACTTATCATCTTGAAAATTCCAATAATTTTAGGAGCTACATGTCAGGAAACAAAGATGCAGACCACATATATATTTCACAGTCTCACAGGTCACGATACTGAAATGTGCCAATTTAGACTTCTTCCAAGCGATATTCATGAGAGATAAAGAACAGCCTAAGAAAAGAGCTAGTTCAGGACCTAGTAAAAAAAAAAGAATAACAAAGATAAAACATTAATCATTTTCCCATGCTGATATTTTATATTTATGTTATTTATATTTATATAATCATAGTACAAATCATTAGAAGATTCATCTTTCAGTTTCTCTCTTCCTACCTTTTTTTTTTTTTGGCAGTTTTCTGACATGATGGACTGTTAGAAAATGTTATATAACTGAATTACCATCCTCTGTTCTCTATAACCCTTTTTTATCTGCAAGCATACACCGTATATTTCACACACAGCAGATGCTGCCTGGAAGAGACCCTGAGCTCTGAAGTTATTTTAAACATAATTTTATTATTGTGGTCATGTTTATCATTTGTATATTGTTACACTTTTTACCTCAAAGATCTGCGTGGGTCCATCATACTCTGACTGGATGTATTTCCTAGACTGTAAATACTGTTATGTTGCCAACACAAATGTGTTAGTTCACAAACTGTCACAGCCAGCTGGCAGTTCATATTTCCTCCAAGGAACAAAGTCTATCAATAGCAATAGGTACAGTGTTTGAGCTGGAATCATTAGATGCGCCTTCTCTTGCCAATCTGCTGGGTGACTACAAGGATCCCAAGGTAGCGGCAAGCAGCCATCAAACAGGCATTCTCCATCAGACTGGAGCTAGGGACCTGACAGATCCTTATTAATGCAAATCCTGAAAAAGGAAATCCTGAGGAAAAACAATGGCTTGTATGTCAGTCCCAGGTATCAAAGCATAATATAGTCCTGTGAGCTTCCTACTGGGATGCAATTTAAGCGTACATTTTTATGGGGCAGAATTCTTAAGTATAATTGTATATATGTATATATACAAATTGGGAGAAGGACCTGGCAACCCACTCCCAAAAATCAATCTGCCATTGAAAACCCTATGAACAGCAGAGAAGCACTGATAATAGTGTTTTGCCTGTTGTACATAGGGTTGCTATGAGTCAGATACTGACTCTACTGCACCTAACAACAACATATATACAAATATATATATTAGAGTACACACAAAACATGTATGTAATTACATAGAACAGTTGTGGATATGTTTCAGCACACACATCTAAGCATTTATCCATCTGTCCATGCCCTGTCCATCCTCTTGTATATGCAACCCCTATGGTCTCCACTTCATCTTACAGTAATGTGAGGTCTTTTGAAAATCTACTTCAGTTGTTGACTGTCTTTTATTCCTTGACAGTGATTGGCAAAATTTAGTCATAGCAAAACAGACAATTTCTGCATCTTTAAGGGTTTAGCTTCAAATTAGTCAGAGGGGAAACTTGAGGGTGGTATTGAAAATCGTTCTTTTGCTGTTGAATATGTAAATTACCTTCATTATCAATTCAGCATAAATTAAGTTAGATTGCAGCTCTGTTTCTGACAGGATGGTCAGCTAGTATTCCTGCAAACTTTGTAGCACAAACCACAGGAAAGGACTATATTAAATCATAAAACATATATTTTTAAAAGAACAGTTGTGTTAATTAGTAAGGAAAAGATCATATGCCAAAAATTAAGAAAGAGAAAATTGAGCAAGCTGTGCCAGCTGTCACCTGCTGACAACTACCGACCACAGGGAGTGTGAGCTGCAGGTTAGGCCAATATATGTTAGAGTTTAGTTCCTGTCCAAGGTGGAAAGTAAACCCACAGGAGCTGCACAGGGCAAGGCCTTATGAAATATAGTGCCCTCATTGGAGAGGAAGGTGGGAGGGGCTCTCGCCTACGGAGCTCTGTAAGTTCAAAGCCATCCTTCCCTGACGTGGGGCCAACAGTCACTCTTCTTGTGGAGAACATAAAGTTCCATATCTAGAATCCTGCCTAACATAGGCAGGAGTTGCCAGTACTGGATGCTGGAATGAAACCAAACCAAATCTTCCCTGGATAATGGACTTTCTAATGAGTCTTCAGATAATACTTCAGATAATGTTTCAGGGAGCATGAGCTAAGAAGCAGAAAAATCACAAACTACATATGGAAATAACCTACTGTAGATGAGAACACGCAGAACGCAAACCTGGAAAAAATACAGAAGTGGTAATTATGAGGGAAAGAATATAAGTATGCTTAATATATTTTCAAAAATAAAAGTGTATACAGCTGATGATTAAAAAGCAAGGCTGCTGGGCTTGGTGGCACACAACTGTAATCCCAGCACTCAGGAGACAGAGGCAGAAGGATTTGTTGCAAATTCGAGGATGGCCTGGAATCAGCTGGGGCTACATGGAGAGATCCTGTCTCAAACAAATAAAATAAGACTGTCAAAAATACCCAGTCTTATTACACACACACACACACACACACACACACACACACACACACACACACACGTCTGGATTAAAAGTTATAAATATTGACACAAAATTTACCAGCAAGGCTAAACAACAAATAAGACAGAGATGAAAACAAAAATCAAAATTTGATCTGAAATTTGACCTGAAAAAACTACCCAAAATGCATCTAAGAAAGACAATAGATTCAACATATGAAAGATAAGTTAAAAACCATGTAAGTAAAAGTTTCAAATATGAGATCTCCAGAAGAAAATAATAGCAAGAATAGTGGAAAGATATTAAGGAGATAATCAAGTAGAATTTGTCATAATTTTCAAGACTTGAGAATCCCAGTGAATTCCAAGTAGCATAAACAAAATGAAAGTCACATCTGAATAAATTGCACTGAAACTACAAATTGTCAGAGTCAAATACGAACTTCTGAAAGTAGCTAGAATGACTAAGATTTACGACCTCCACAGTAATGATAATTCACCTGATGGTTAATCAGCATCGGCTCTGGAACACAGGTGACAAGGGAACACTATCTTCAAGATGCTGAAAGAAAATAAATGTTAAGCTAAAATCGTGTTGCAGAAAAATCTGTTAAGAATGAACAGTAAGACCAGCAATAAAAAAGGTATGTTCAGGCAAATAGAAACTCAGGGAATTTACTTCCACCTATAATTTATTCCTGTGTTATTTTTTAAGTTATACATTTTAGAAAGAAAGAGATTGATCTCAAAAGGCCTGAAATTTGAGAAGGAATGGTTGAAATATGGAGGTAAATCTAAACAAAATACAACAATAAATATGATAACATTTAACTTTTGGAATAATTATTTTAAAAAGCCATTGGACACTCATAGCATGTAAGCATGGAGCATAAAGTTAAAGCATTTTAGAATATTTGCATTTTTCATCAAAAAGTAAGATACTGACTAAAATTCCTAGCAGGTTTATTCATAGCAGGCAAAACTGGAAACAATGGACATGTCCAAAAAATGGGAGCACGCATTAAAGGACGATGATAGATCTATGCAACAGAGTACTCCTCGGCAGGAAGAGGGTATGAACCATCTCGCTGCCCCCATCATGGGTAGATCTCAGAATAAGTGTGCTTAGAGAAGGAATCCCAGTGGTACTGTGTGACTCCAGACATGTGAAAACCCAGACTGCAAACAATCCTCAGCAATGGGAAATGGGTCAGTGCCCAGGGATGGGGCAGTGGAAACTAGCAGCACAGAGAAGGGATTAAAGGGCCCAGGGAACCTTCTGAGGTCTTGATTGTGATGTTGGCTACAATGGGTGTATAGGTATGTCAAATCATGCCAGATATGGATATGTGAGTTTATCTAATGTCAACGATACACCTTTAAAGCTAAAAAAAAGAAAAACTCATCAAAAAACAAACAAAAAATAGTGCCAGCATGCATGACATTAGGAGATTTCACATAAAAATTCAGACCTTCAACTCCTGAAAGGCCATAGGTCCAGTAGGCTATGGTGACCTCCCACAATCCCTCCTGTCTCACAGCCACTTCCTTATACACACTGCCCCCTGGAGGTCTCACAGCTGTGCACACATGGCCAGGGCCCAGGACACAGCTTCCCTTCACACTGTGGGGCAAATTCAGATACCCTGAGACAAGATGGCCACTGCTGCATCCTCCCGGACCACTCCTCGTCACAAATTCCCCTGGCTCAGGTAAAGTCTTCCCTTGGAAGTATGGATTCCAGACAACAAACTTGGTTCTGCAGAGCTCTTCCATGACCCCAGCAGGCACAAGCTGCTGGCACTGAACCACTGGCTTCCAGGTAGACAGGGACCCGTTTCTATTGTCAGCCTAGCCCAGCAACCCTCCATCATGAAATGTGATGACAGTAGGTTTTTAATGTCGGCATGGTCTAGAGCCAACTTAGGACCTTGGTTCCAGGATACAATGACTCCTGGGTTGATAGAAGCCATCCCATTGTCCAACACACAGGTAACCCACGAAGCAAAGAAACCTTGCCAGAAGTTTCCAGCAGATTCTCCTCATTTGCATTGGCCAAATGGGGTTGATGCCAAGCTTGACAGGTCAGGGACAGTGGGCTGCCCTGCAGGCCACAGGACAGTCTGGATTCTGTCCTGGAAGTCAGAGAGGCAGCAGCTGGCTTCCTTGATCTGGGGGGCAGTGCTTAGGTGCTGAGGGAGGCAGAGGGCAATGGCTACAGTCACAGGTTGCGTGGGTGACGGTTCTGCCCTTGTTCCAGTGGGGTCAGAACCTAAAGGCTTCACATGGCTGCACCTCTCCCAGGCCACCACCACCGGCAGGTGTGTGTAGTGTGTGGGTGCCTGCAGAGCACCAGAGGAGAGGCTCATATCTGGAGGCCGCCCACTCTTCACCTTGGCTGTGAGTGGCTCCTGGACAAGGGTGCTGTGGCAGGAGTGTGGCCTTTGCGAATTGGGGGGCCCACCTTGGCTGCTTGTGGGGCCCGGGAAGTGTGGAAGTCTCCTGGTGACCATGAAAAAAAACCATGGCACAAGCCTCTCCCTCGTCGCTGTGGCAGCAGGCGGCCCTCCAGGGTGACCAGGTGCCAGGGGAGGCCTGAGTGATGGAATGGACCCCTTGGTCAATGGAATGATGCCTTGTGTACCACACTTATAAGCCCTATTGACCTATCAGAAGCTAGCATGTAATATGCGGTGACTGTGGATTAATCAGTCAAGTGATAGGGTGTGGCTAGGGTGCAACCAATCGGGATAGATGCAAATTAGGTGAAACTGGGTGACCAATCATAGGGTGTTACTTAACCAACCAATCGGAAGATGCCAGGTGATTAGGTTGTAGCTTATCAGGCATGGAGGAGTTCAAGGAGGGCGGTTGGATGTCAGAAGGGTTCAACCCCAAAGGCTTGAGCTAGAGGCCAGGATGTGGGATAGAGGTCATCAGGGGCAATATTTCCCTCAGAGATAGATCTTAGACCTCCAGGTAGGCTAGGTAGGCCTTGAGCCAGGCCAACTCTCCTCTCCTCTCTGCCTCTCTAGGCCATATCTCTACAGATAGTAAAGTATAGGAAAGTGGTACAAATAATCAGCATACACAAACACAGCAGAAATAAAACCACACATCCCAAGAATGGAGCAATAGAGAATAAAAGCACAGCTCCCTGGAACTGAATGAAATATAAACACACGAAGTGAAGTTTAAAGACAGAGAATTGCTAGGCTGGACTAAAAGCAGAAAGTCCAGATTTATGCAGGTTACAAAGGTATATGAGAACAAAATCAGTGTAAGTAAAAGGATGGAAAATGATATTCCTAGCAAGTATTAACTAAAGAAAACTGTTGAAACCATTTTAATTGATAAAAGGTAGGTTTTGTAGGGGAAAAGTATCACTAAAATGAGTCTGCATAGATTTTGATAAAATGTTCCATAATCTAAGAAGTCCAAACTTAAAAAATTGTGTGCTCTCCACTGAACAGAAGCCCCCCTCCCCTGCTGCAGCACATATGAAACATTTTACCGGTCAGTTATCATGTTTTAAATGCATTAAGGAGCCTGGCACAGTGGCACACGCCTGTAATCCCAGTGTCTTGGAAGTCTGAGGCAGGAGGATTGCAAGTTAGAGACCAGAAGCAGTCCTTTAGTGAATCCTTGTCTCAAAAAAAGTAAAAAAATGGGCTGGGGTTGATGCTCAGTGGTACATCACTTGCAAAGCATGAAAACGTGAAGCCCTAGGTTCAACCCCCAGTATGGCAAAAACAACAACAACAAAAAAGGAATTTATACAGCACTCCAAAAGTCATGCCTGCAGCCTTAGCACTGTGGCATCAGATCCCATCAGATCTCAGAAGTTAAGCAGGGTTGGGCATGGTTAGTACTTAGATGGGAGAGTGCCAGGGAACACCAGATACTGTAGGTTTGGGAGAAGAACCTGGCAACCTTCCCCCCTAAAAATGGAAAACTCTGTGAATAGCACAGAAGCACAGACAATAGTGTTTTGCCTGTTGTACTGTAGGGTCGCTATGAGTCGGACATGGGGACCCAATGGTACCTAACAACAACAACGACAACACAAAATTAATCAGGAGAAGGACGTGGCAATCCACTCCTGAAGCAATCCCAAAACAATTAGCCATTGAAAACCCCATGAGGGTCGCTATGAGTCAGACCAGACTCCACAAAGCTAACAACAACAAAGTAATGGAAATTTCTACCTGGAAATTCAGTTCTCTGAGTCAATAAAAAGTCTCACCTGGAACTAAACAATAGTGAACATGCACTACGTATCAAAAATGTGGGGATGCTGCAGAAGCAATACTTTAACAGATAATTTAGGACCCTGTGCACCTGGTTTATAAAAGAAGATATAAAGTCATTTAAACATATTATGTAAGAAAGTAGGAAAAAGATTGTTGTATCCAAGTATTTTTTCTTCCATTTTTAATGAGAGCTAAAGAAGTATTTGTTAACTAAAGGAATTGACGGTGTGCACACTTTTGAGTAACTATGCCAGTGGCCAACAGAAGTTAAGGGTTCAGTGTGGGACATTTATTTCATTCACCCTTTGTCTTAAAATCATTTTTCTGGATTACATTTTTTCAATGTATGTAAACATAAATCATGACTACAGTATTTGCTAAAGTCATCTGTTGTTTGTTTCTTAATAAGGCGGTAGGAACTTTAAAGTAGTTTATCCTTTGCAGAGTATTATTAATGTTTTGACAATATTTGGGGCACTCTATTATATTCTCTAAAAATTTTAATTTCTATCACTTAGACAAAATATCAGTAAACTTCAAATTCAAAATATCAAGATCCCTAATCTAGTCTTAATTAATATTTATAATACCTAAAGACAGTCTAAGTAGACTATTTTCAGTAGTCCTAAAATTTAACCTTGGTTTTTATGAGTACAAATATAAACTTGACCTTAAGTTATTTTAGACAGAGAACTGTGAACCCAGTTCAGCTTTACACTAATTGCTGTTATTTTAGGAAGGAGTGTTGCATCGGTTCTGAAACATATCTTAGCTTCTTTTTATAAAAAGAATTCTAGGTGGCTCAAAGGGTATGTGACTGTGGTTAAAAACAGAATCAGGATTTTCTCCATTAGTGAATTTTATTAAACTTGGGATATGACATAAGACTTTAAATTTTCTCTGTAAACTTGCGATTTTTTGTTTTGTTTTGTTTTTTGTTTTTTGTTTTTCCGTACTGGGGGTTGAACCCAAGGCCTCATGCTTGTGTGCTCTGCAAGTGCTGGACCACTGAGTTTGAGCTGCACCCTCAGCCCATTTTTTTATTTTATTTTATTTTACTTTTTGAGACAGGGTTTGGCTAAATTATGCAGACTGCCTCTGGTCTGGACCTTATGATCCTCCTGCCTCCGCCTCCCCAGCTGCTGGGATTGAGATTACAGGCATTTGCCACCCCGCCTGCGCCCTGCTTAAACTTGCCTTTTATATTTTGCCTCTGATACCTCAGGCAATCAGCATGTCTTTTCTGTGTGTTTGGAGTGTTTATCTCCCTCGAGGCAAACCCAGAGGTCCTAGTATCTGGGCGTTATTTCTGAGTTGCAAACCCTAACTCCTAAAAGTGAGAAGCCCATTCACCAAACAATCCCCTGCCAAGCTCTCTGGCTCCCTGGTGGTTTTCTGAGGGAGGCGTTTCTTAGCCAGTTGTGAGCATATTGCCTGTCCTTCCACCTGAGAGCTGGGCAGCAGGGGTAGGGTAGGAAAGCTTCCCTCAGATGAAACAGGGAAACTCACACAGGCTCTTCCAGGTTATAAACAACACAGGTCATTTTAAAGATTCTCCTTGCGGGGTGTTGGTTTCACTGCTTAGCACCCTATAACCCACATACGTTGTATGATTTTGAGAAGTAAGATTTATCTGAAATTCTGTGTAATATTATTTAATGATTTCTATTTAGTCAATTTTGATGATGAATTAAATTCTTTTACTTCAAACTTTTTTTTATCAAACACAGTTAAGTAGCGCTTCTTAAAATGGCTCTAAGATTTATTTACAATGAAATTAGATCCTTAAAACTATCCTCTAAACTATAATAAATACCATAATTACTAAACTCGGTATAATAAATGGAGGGTTTTCATCTTACCCCACATGTAATTTATTTTTCATATTTCCCCCCTATTGAACACAATACATATCAACTGAAATGTTAGTTTGAAGAAAAGTTAATATCCCTGGTCTGTATCTCTGATTTCATCTTCTTGGGAGATGCCAACTAAAACAAAATGCATCGTAAATAAGAGTTCCTTAGTAACAAAAACTTATGATGTATAAGTCATTTTCATATTTTATGTTCCAAAAACTTCTTATTAATGTTTTAGTTTGATCAAATTGCCATTGTCAAAGAGATCTGTGCTGCTTTTGGCTGTTTACATTATTGTTTCAGACTTCATTAGAATCTCACAGAACCAGATGTAGGATTTCTCAGGATAGTTTTCTGTAAGGGCTATGTGTTCTTGCTTTTCTGGCATCTGATCGTCAGGACAGATTGATTTTTGTTGTTAAGGAAAGATCTCAAGTTGACTGAGGAGAGCTCTGTTGTTGTTAGGTACCATCAAGTCATGTCCAACTCATAGCAACCCTTTGTATAACAGGTGAAACACCCCCCAACATTGTGCCATGCCTGGCAGTATTGTCAGTACTTTTCTGCTATTCATAGAGTTTTCACTGATTATTTCAGGCTGGGTTACCAGGTCCTTCACCCAAGCCTACGGCACCCAGTATTCCCAGGTGGTCTCCCATCCAAGTAGTACCCAGGCCCAACCCTGCTTAGCTTCCAAGATCTGAAGAGATCATATGCTGGGATGGTATGGCTATAGAAGAGGATCTCTGAGATAGTCCCAAATGACAGTCTGTCTGTACAAGGTATGAGCTGTGCTCACAAAATTCTTGTGTTCCTCATGCTCATCTGCAGCATAGAGTGGCTAATGCTGGTCAAACATACTTTCACACAATCCCAGCTCTGGAGGCTTCCAGAGGCTCCCCCCAGTGTCAGAGAGAAGCTGGGTCCCTATGTAGAGGGTGGAAAATAAAAGCAGAGATGAAAGAGGAGTCGATGCATTTACTTCCCTTTTGTTCTGCCCTGTAGTTTGAAGACAAGTGTTCGCCCTGCCCTTACACTGCTCTCTCCAGTCATATTTTGTTAATTCTAAATAAAATTGAATTGTGAAAGCTTTGAAGTCACACTCAGATTATGATTGAGTGGTGTCTAAGCATGACAAAATGTTCTCTGTTGTCTGACATGCAATTTGGGTGACAAACTAGAAACTTCTTGCGGCATTTTTCAAAAACCGATCAAGTCTTCAGAGCCAAGGACAGCTTATTTCTAACTAAGTTTTGATTACTCGATAAGAAAAAGTTTCTTGTTCTTTTTCAAGTTGTGGAGGTGCTTTTCTTACTGTGGAATGAGCTCTTTTTTGCAAATCTGAATAAAAAACAAATTTTTGTTGACATATGGAAAAGTTAGTGTTCTGTGAAAAAAAAGGGTCAGCTTTTAAGGGTGCTGTAGAAATCAAGGTGGTTTGGGCATCTTAGGGGAGTGTGTAAGGGCCTGAGCCTTAGACTCAATTCAATTGCGTTATTCCTTTATCTGTGACATAACCCTGTTTTGTTGTTGTTTGGGTTGGTTTTGTTGTTGTATTTAAATATGGGCTCTTTTACAACTTGATAGAAAAATAAATCAGCAGCTATATTCTCCGTGGGATAGTTAAAGATTCTTGGTATGAAAACTTAATCTTCAGGGAAAGGAGATCAGATTCCAGAGTGAGTGTAGGTATAGCTGGGTACACATGCGGGATAACCAGTGTCGGCATTCTCACATGGGTGATACCTTGGCTTAGTTTAGCAAGTTACCTTTGAAGAAATGTACAGTTCCCACAGAAGGGATTTTAAATATTGAAAATGATTCTTGCCGCCGGGCGCAGTGGTGCTCACCTGTAATCCCAGCGACTTGTGAGGCAGAGACAGGAGGATCACAAGTTCGAGGCCAGAGGCAGTCTGCATAATTTAGCGAGACCCTGTCTCAAAAAAGGAAAAAAAAAAAAGGGCTGGGGGTGTAGCTCAGTGGTCCAGCACTTGCAAAGCATGCAAGCGTGAGGCCCCGGGTTCAACTCCCAGTACCGCAAAAAAATAAAAATAAAAAAATAAATGAAAGAAAGATTTCAACAAACTCCTGGTCCATGGGAGTTGTGAGTTGATTTTTATACTTCACAATTTGTAATTCTATGTTCTGCACTTTATATCTTAATTTGTGTACTACAGAAAAAAATCACACATATTATCATATCACCACATTAAAATATGAAATTCAAGAACACATTTATTCTTAGAGGTTTTAAAATCTTCACTTCTTAACTCTTTTTTTTTTTCAGTAGTTGAGGGTTGAGCCCAAGACCTCCCATATAAATTGTAAGCGCTCTAGACCCCAGCCCTATTTTTATTTTTTATTTACTTTTTATTTTATTTATTATTTATTTATTTATTTTTAATTGCAGTACTGGGATGTTGAACCAGGGGCCTCATGCAAACCTTTTTTTTTTTTTTTTTTTTTTGCAAGTGTTCAGCCAATGAGCCATACCTGCAGCCCATATTTTTACAATGTATTTTGAGGTTGGGTCTCACGCTAAATTATACAGGCTGCCTCTGGCCTTGAACTTGGAATCCACCTGCCCCTGCATCCTAATTTGCTGGGATTAAAGGCATGTGCAACCACACTGGCCTTTATGTTTTATCTTGAGAGAGTATCTTGCTAAATTACACAGGCTACCTCTGACCTTTAATCTGTGATCCTCCTGTCTCCACCTCCAGAGTCACTGTGATTTATAGGCCTGCATCACTGTACCCACCTCACTTCTTAATGTTTTATTTTTCCATAAAATGATTCCAAAACTAGATATGTCAGTAGGAGTATGCATTTAAGTTTCCATTACACTTTAAACAGGACTCCAGAGAACAGGAAGAAACAACAAAGAAATTTATTATGGTTAATCAGAAGAAGGTATGCTTCTAGACAAGTAGTTTTTAGATGAGGGAAGCAGATATATTGATCTACCAGAAAAGATGCCAATAAGTATAAAAATATCATTGTAAAATAGATTTATAAGTGAAATTCTGAGAACTAGTGCAAGGAAATATTAAATATTTCTATAAACATCCCTGAATGCTTCAGTTTGGGTGGCAGATTCAATCTAATGGGAATCTCGGGGATTAGGGATGGAGGTCACTGTGGGATAGCCTCAGCGCAGGTACACAGCAGGCTGATGGAGTGAGGAAAATACGAGGAAGATGTGCACGTAATGGGGCAGGAGAATGTAGCCCGCTTCTCTCTCTGAAACAGCCCTCTCCATCCTTCACGCAGGTCATGGAGGGCTCTAGGAGACCCGCACTTCATGCCCTGGCACCGGTCATTAAGGAGCCATCATCTCTCTTACACGGGTCAGGCTAGCTCTCAAAGTTAGCAAGCAATGGGACAAAATTTAGTTTTTAAGATATATACTGCAAAAAATGACTTAAAGCTAGCCTACCAACCTTGATCTTTTAAATGGAAAGTATAATTATGGGGAAGACCAAATCCAAACTGAGATTCTATTTGCTAGTGACGCGCAGGTGGAGAAACACTACCTCTATTCATGTTTCTTGGAAAAACAACATAATTTGAAATCCTCACACTCTCTGACCTTCCAAGAATATGTAATTATCCTTGGCTTCAATATTCAGAGTTTGGGGAAATAAACTGAGGATTATGTCAAATGAGCACTTTTTTTAGGTGAAGATAAAATTTTCTTTTTAAAGATCAGAAATGCAAAATAGAATTTGTAAAATCTTTTCTTTCTATTGAAAGAAATATAGTTAGAATTCATATAAAATGATTTATTGTCTTAGTTGCTGTGAACAAAACAAAGACCTGACCATCAAGAGCCAAGAGTCCAGCTGGGGAGAAAAGACATTGAAGAAATGACCGCAGCTCAAATTCAGCAGAATAAGGACAAAGAGTGAGGATCTCTTTGGTGCCAGTGCTAGGGTAGAAAAATGAATATTCCATTCACTGCTCTCATAGTTTGGGAGAAATTCAGGATGGGGTCAAACATGCAGGCAAAAGATGATTTTTACTGTGATCTAAATGTTGGTTGCTGTTAGGTGCCATTGAGTCAGGTCCTACTCATGGCAGCCCTACATACAACAGAATGAACACCACCCAGCACTTTGCCAGGCACATGATGTTTTTATGTTTGAGCTCATTGTTGCAGACACTGTATTTCTTCTCATTCTGACTCATGCCACATCTGCAAATAGAGCTCCCAGGGGCTTTACTCCAGCCCCGTCATTAATGTCAATATTACTTTGAAGAGGCAACTCTTCCCCAGTCATTTCTTGAATGCCTTCCACCCTAGGGGGCTCATTTTCTGGTGCTATATTTGACAGTGCTTCTCTGCTATACATAGGGTTTTCAGTTGTTTCAGGAGTGGGCTGCCAGGTCCTTCTCCCTAGTCTGACTTAGTGTGGAAGCTCAACTGAAACCTATGCACCATTGATGGCCCTGTTGTTGTTGTTGTTGTTGTAAGGTGCCATCAAGTCGGTGTCTGACTCATAGTGACCCTCATAGGGTTTTCAATGGCTGGCTGTTTCGGGATTGCCTTGGGAGTGGATTGCCAGGCCCTTCTCCCATTTTTGTGGTGCTGGGAACCGAACTCGGGACCTCAGAGACTGCAGCGCAGTGCTCTACCAACTGAGCTAAATCCTGGCCTGGTGGCCCTGTTGGTGTCTCAAATATTGGTGGCATAGCTTTCAGCCTCATAGCAACAAGTAAGCCCCCGAAATGTGACAAGCTGACAGATATGAGGGCGAAATGTTAGGGAGTGTGGGCATGAAGGATGTGCAAGGACTTCACTGTGTGAGTAGATCAGAGGAAATAAGCAAATTAGTATGTCTAAGTGCCATGGGACAACCGCAAAATGTGCTCTTGGGGGTTGGAGAAGGGAAAGTCCCTCACCAGAGGTGATCAGAGAGGGTTCTTTGGAGGAAACAGGACTGGGGAACAGGGAGCAAATTTCCACTGGTGGTGATGTTGGCAAGGTTGGGAGCATTTTATGAGGTCACAGGAATGATGGAAATGAAAGGACAGGAAGTTTGGGTTAATTCATTCTGTGAAATTCTGTTGGTTGCTTTCTGTCTGTCCGACAGTGTACTGGGCTCCAATGTAGAAAGTCAACATCCCCTGCTTTGCTAAAGCTCTACCTGGTCTCAGTGACCTGGGACTGGCCAAGAAAGAAGATAAAGAAGAAAAATACAAGCTGTCTAGGGAACAGGAAGCATGACATATTCTGGAATGCACCCTTGACGGAGAGGGTGGAAGCCTGCCCCGGATATGAGATACAATGGCACCGCTGCCCAGGGGAAGTGAGGGAAATGACCAGCAGGGGAGACAGAGGCCAGAACCCATGGCGGAGCGTCCCTGGATAAAGCATGTGGATTGTGAGGGGCCGGGAAGCGAGCGGTGCTTGGTCTTTCCTCCTCATGTGTGTTCCTATTTTGTTTGTGGACCTTTCTGAAGCGATCATCGCCATCACAGAAGTGACCTTGCAGTGTCAAAGCCTGGATATTTTGAAGAGCGAGAGAGCAGTTGAGCTGGTTGGGGTAGAACGAAGGCATGGAGAACAGAGAGAGAAAAAGGAGATCTGGAAGAGACCAAAACCAAAAGATTATTTTTATTAAATTTATTTTCTGCTCACCTTGAGTCCCTGGCAAAGTGTGAATAAAGCTGAATGAGAATTGGCGTTTTGCCTTCCTTAAAACCAGAAACATAACAAGCAAATGAGATTTTAGTTTAGAGCTGATTAGAAATGCCACCTTTTCTTGTATTGATTGGGTCATTAAGAACAGCCATATGGTCTGTGTTCTGTCTTAACTGTTCACGAGTCTCCAGTATGTTCCTCAGCGGGAATCTGCTTAGTGGGTGATTGAAATTCCATCTTTATCAGCAACTCGAGTAACTGGGGTGGCCATCAGTGGCTGATCCAGCATGAAAAGACCGTCTCTTCCTGCATCCCTTTGCCAACCTCACTGGAAAACCCAAGACCTTTTCCTATTGGCATCAACTTTTCAAATTATTAGAGAGGAAGAAAGTAGCTTACCAGGTGAAGGAAATTGTGAGATGATCTGAGAATCCATCCCTTTTTAAGGATAATTCAGTTGAGTGCATCTATCTACCAGGGGTGCCAAAAACATGTACACATTTTAAGAGATGTCATCTAGGTATTACTTTTCAAAATTGAATTGAATTACAGTAGCAATGTGTACTATTTTGTTCTGGATTATGTTTCCACTATTAATCAAATGGGAGAAGAGCCTGGCAATCCACTCCCAAGGCAATCCTGAAACAGTCAGCAACTGAAAACCTTATGAGGGTCGCTATGAGTTGGATACCAACTCGATGGCACCTAACAACAACAACAACATCACATCAAAACAAGCATACAACACACGCTTAAAACAACAAAATGGAAAGTGTTCAGCCCAACATGTGTAGCCTTTTTTGGGATCCTCTGTAATGTGCTGACCAGCTGGAGAAGCTGAGAAGAGTTTGGAAGTATGTGTGCAGTGCGTTTTCTTTCTGCATCCAGATGACATAACCACTGTTTATTTCCAGTTCTGCATTTGTGAAACAAAAAGATTGTGCACCACTTTGGAAATTTCACTAAACATTTGTAGGAATCCCAGACTCAATAAATCTTCCTTAGCTTTCAAAAACAAAGGAAGTTCTTTTGGGATCACATAATTGTTGTATTTGAAGATTTTTCCACCTTATTTAGAAATGTCTACATTTTCTTGGATACCAGCATTATTATTTTTCTGTAGGGTTATCTAATTTATTAATTTTTACCTGCCTTGTAAAAATGAACCATTTTAGCAATCAAAGAACCATTTCTCCATGTGCTTCCACCATTTCATTAAAACTTAAACTGATGCTCCTAAGAATTACAAAGACCATTAAGTGACTTTGTATTAAGCAATTCAAGCTTATATCACTTAGCACAATGTCCAGTATGTGAAGACTTTTTATAGAAACAGCTCATTTAGTGTTTAATGGTGATTAGCATCATTACCAGTTATAGACTTAAATTTGGACATTTTCTTGTTAAAAATTGAAATATATTTTAAATGCATTCATTCCTAAGAAGAGCTGTAGGTCAGTTATGCACTTCAGTGATGGAATATTTGTTTCATTTGAATAAAAATGAACATAAATAGAGAAGAATGTATTGTGGAGTTCATTATGGGTGAGTAATGATGGCAAATGGCTTCATAGGAACAAAGCAGCAAAGCTAGCAAAGCAAATTCCATTGGAGCGGAGCAGCGTGGGTTTGTGAGGATGGCTGATACTCACTCGGAGGGAACCTGTGGAGTCAACAGCAGTTCTGAAGAAGCAGCCACTGTGAAGGAGTGTGACCAGCCACTGTTATGGGACCAAATGAACTCCATGGCTAACAGGTCCCAAGGGAAGAAATTATAAAAAGATTGCCCATACCAGAAAATGAGTTAGGACAGAAAGTTACAATTTCTACAACCTAGGATATACCATCCACTGTGCACAGCTTAAAGCATGGTTATTTGAAATCATGACATGACATCATATTGAGAACTACGACTTAGTCTGAATTTGCCACAGTTTACTTCCAGCTATAACAACTGAAATACTTCTGAAAAATTCTGTCTCAGATATTCCAGGTGGCCCTCAAAAGACAAAGCAAAACAACAATAACAACTAAAACTCTTCATAATGGTGAGATCCAAACTCTGTTTAGAAAGAATGGAAGGAAAGAGGAAGTGGAGGCAGAAGGACTATTAAGATGAACTAAAAGTTATTACTCTCTCAATCAAATGTTGCTTTGTCGCTAAAGATACATCAGTGAAAAAGGCCACCACATTGTAAGAATCAGCATGGACCTGACAAAGAATTTTTACAGTTTCAGGAATTAAGTATTAGAAACTTTTAAAGTGGGTGAACAAAAAAAGGAAGGCCCTTAACTGCATGGATTGACACAGTGGTTGCAACAATTGGCTTAAACATAAAAAGATCATGTACCTAGTACAGAATCAGTGAGTGTTTGGTTCTATTGTACACAGGGTAGCCATGAGTTGGACTCAACTTGATGGCACCTAACAACAACTCTTAAAGAGACTAACTCATGAGCTAAGCAGTCATCATGAACTTTATTTATGAACCATGATATTAATTCATGAATTTATACAATGAGGACATATCTGCCATGGTATTCATATCTACATTCACAAATGTAGTGCTTTTCTCCTTGCCCTCTGCTCCCTTCTTTTTTCTCATTCTTTTTGGTTTCGCATTTTTTTTTCATTTTTTTTCTTTTTTTCAGTACTGGGGAATTGAACCCAAGGCTTTGCGAGTACTCTACCACTGGGCAATACCCTAAGCCCCCCCCCCCCTTTTTTTTTTTAACTTTTTATTTTCAGTCCTGGTGTTGCTAAATTACACAGGCTGCTCTGGCCTTGAACTCATGGTCATCCTGTCTCTGCCTCCTGTGTTGGTGAGATTACAAGCATGTGCCACAGTGCCTGGCCCTGTTTTGGCTTTTCTTCCTCATTTCTGCTTGTCTTGGATAGCTTCCAACTCAGTTGGTCTTAACCAAAATTATCAAGATGTTCGTCCTTATATGATTATTTTAAAGTGTGTCTGTAAGTTTTCCAGTACTGTCTTTATTGAAAGTAGTCTTCCCCTTCTACTCCTCTTGGACCTGGGCCCGTGGTACTGACTCGTGTGTACAGAATAGGCAACAGTTACAAGTGAGGCAGTTTTATCTCTGAGCTAGGTAACAAAGGGAAAGTACTATCTGCCTGGCTTCTTCCCCCGTGGGACACATCTACTAGCAGCCCTCAACCGTATAAAATGCCCAGATTCCCTGAGAAGGCTGTCCTGGAGAGGCCTTGTGCTAGCCCTGAGTGATGATTGAGGAGGCCAGGGCTCCAACGTCCTACATTTTGAGTCCCTCCACTAATGCCTGCCATTTGTGTGAACAGGGAGTATCAGAAACTCCAGCTCTCACCTTTTGAGACCTCTCAATTGTCCCCAGGTTGAGCAAAGGGAAGCCATCCTCACTAAACCCCACCAAAACTGCAGATTTTACATTAAAATGTTAGAAAATGAAGATACTAAATTTGGGGTGTCTAATGCACAGCTGTGGATGGCAAGGACATCTTCCATTACGTTTTGTATGTTGTTGTTGTTAGGTGCCATCAAGTTGTTGTCTGACTCATGGTGACCCTATGTACAACAGCGAAACACTATTGCCATGCTTCTCTGCTATTCACAGGGTTTTCAATGGCTGATTGCTTTTTGGGAGTAGGCTGCCAGGTTCTTCCCCCAAGCATACAGCACCTGGTGTTCCCAGGCGGTCTCCCATCCATGTACTAACCAGGTGTGACCCTGCTTAGCTTCCGTGATCTGATGAGATTGGATGCCACATACAAGGGATTATATACCCTCTAATGTATACATCTCTCTGTCAGGGTGTATGCATAACATAGTTTTATAAAAGGGAGTCACAACTAGAAATGAGACACATTATTTGGTGATCAAAGCATCAGAATAGAATGATATACATTTGGAGAGTTTATTCAGGCTAAGCTAGAACTATTTCAATGTACCTTTCCCTTAGATGGAATCAGATAGAGAATAACAATCACTTTCCTCTCCCCCACTAATCAGATACCAAATGCACCACCTGCACATGCCCAAGGAGTTACTAAGTAGTTATGTACCTATCAGATATAATCTTATCATTTCCACCTGAGGTTACACCCGGTCTCCTAAATTTTACACATACTTCTCAAGTCACCATCAGTGATATTTTCACAAAAGGGCAAGCTTCCTGTGGAGACTTGTGTACAAGAGCTTGGGCAGGAGGTCAGAAGAGCCCAGTTTGGTCTCTTCTGATTCTTACATGCTGGTGGGCTTGGACAAAATCTTTATACCCTGTCAGTTTCCTTGTGTGTGGAATGGAGACATTAATGCCTTTTATATGAGACCGTCCAAGGATCAAATCTAATGAAGGGCATAAAGTACTTATCTCAGAGTCTATCATTGTAAGGAGAAATAAATTGTAGTTTTTAGCACTATAGTTGTTACTATCATGTGTTGAAGTTTACTAGGCTAATTTCAGAAGGTATCTTTTGTCCAATATTTTCCACAAGGACTGTAGACAATTTACCATAATTCCTATGCAGTGGATCACCATTTTTACAAATAACACAAAGTATTCAATTGTTAAAGTTGTTCTGACAATAACTTACTAGCAAACTGTAGTATCTGTAGTTCCTTAAATAAACAGGTACTCTATTTGCATTTTATATAATATAAGATTGTGTCATAGATAGTAGTCTATGCTAGCTGATCATAGTCATAATGGATTTAGGGAAACTATTACTATTGACTTTTATTTTTTTAGGAACCATGTGCCAGTATGATTATCATTATAATGCCACACGTTTTTTAATGTTATACAAGAAGTGAAATTTAAAATTATACCTCATTTTCACTGAATTAATGATTTTCATAACAAATGTTACATTTTATGATTATAAGAACATAATGTTGACTAAAAAAATATGACTCAATATACCTTACATAAAGAGGATAAACTCATCTTAATCAGACTACCTGGAACTAATCACTGCTACCATTGGATGTACATTCTCCCAGTCTATTTTCAAAGAGTTTGTGTGCATGTATACATGAACATTCACACACTTCAAAAATAAAAAGGATTATATCTCATAGGTTAACTTGTAACTTGTATATTTTACTTCATCTGTTGTTTCCAATTTCCAAACGCAGCCATAAAGGGCTATATGAGGATTTTTGGTGATGGATCCTATTTTATTCTGTGTAAGCAGGCATTTTTTCATAAGTATTTAGACTGCTCTATGTTTCACTACAAGCAACACTTTAGTGATCTTCCTTATATCCATCTCTGTACACTTGTCTGTACACAAGTTCTTTCATGTCAGCTCCCCCATGACCAGAACCAAAAACTCCCCCTAGTCATGCCCAAAGAGGAATTACAAAGTCGTTATGTACTTGTCATATGTAATCCTGTCAGGTCCACCTAGTCTCCATGATTTTGCAGATATTTGTCAAGTCACCATCAGTGACATATTCCCAAGTGATTCACAATCCTAGACTGTGACACTGGAACAGAGTTAATAATGCAAAGGTACTTTACATTTAAAGTATTAGCTGCTTACTTTCAAAAGGTAGTTTGACAAGGTTGCAGCAATTTCCACTCCCTCTCTAACTGCATGAGAGCACAGTTTGTGTTCTCTACTGCTAGGTACTTTCATTCTTTTTAATCTTCGTCAACTATTCAGGTGAACCATGGAAAAATCATGTTAAAATTGTCCTTCTCCAATTAGTAGGAGAAGCATTTATTATTTGCTACCATGGACTGCCAAAAGAACCAACAGATCTGTCCTAGAAGAAGTGCAAGCAGAGTGCTCCTTGGAAGCAAGGATGACTAGACTGCATCTCACATATTTCAGACAGGTAGTGAGAAGAGACCAATCCCTGGAGAAGGACATCATGTTTGCGAGAGTGGCAGGTCAATGATAAAAAGGAAAATGTTCCACTAGGTGGATTGACACAGTGTCTGCAACAATGGGCTTAAACATAAATAAGATCGTGTGCCTGGCACGGAATCAGGGAATGTTTCATTCTGCTGTACATAGGGTTGCTATGAGTTGGACCCAACTCAACAGCACCCAACAACAACAACATCATGGTTACTTTCTTTTCTTATAAAATGTGCATTGGATAAACATTTCTTTTTGTGATACTTGGGTGTCATATATGTTGTAAAATTTTTACTGGTAAGTAATATAGTGTACAATTCCCTTTATGGTGTTTTAGAACTGTTTCAGCTATAATTTTTGATGTAGTTAAATGCATCATTTTCTTTATAGGGTTAGGCCTTGGAAGCCTATCACTTTTAGCAAGATCTCTGTACTCAAGATCATTACAGATACTTAGCACAAATCTCTCCTAGTTATTTTATAGTTCTACTTGTTTAGACACTTAAATATTTGATGCATATAAATTTTACTTTAATTTGAAGGGTTTTTTATGAGTGTAATATTATTTATTTTTCCACCCAAAATTTCCAAATAGATTTTTCTGCACCATAGTTGAATGAAACACATTTCTCCATTAGGCAGGAAATGAATCTCATGTTAACTTTGAGGTTTTATGTCTAGATTCTGTTCTCTTCCATTCATTTACTTTTCCTGCCTCCAACCTACCTTAGCTCTAACATTGATGTTCTTAAGTGCCATCTAGTTGAGTCTGGCTCATAGTGACCTTATGTATAGCAGAAGCAAACATTTCCTGATACTGTGCCTTGCCCAGCACTATGTCAGTGCTTCTCTGCTATTCAGTGGGCTTTCAATGTGTGATTGTTTTGGGGATTGTTTTGGAAGTGGGCTTCCAGGTCCTTCTCCCATATTTTTCAGTGCTTGGGATCGAACCCAGGGCCTCAGAGAACACAGGACAGGACTCTACCTACTGAGCTAAACCACAGCCCCACCCCTAACATATAACATATTTTAATACTTGCTACAGTAAGTTATCCAAATTACTGTCACTGTTTCTTTCCCATCCATACAGGTTAATTTTTCCACACAATCCAGAATACTTTATAAATTTTGAAAATGAATTAGATGAAGTTGCTTTTACTGTATAAGTTAGGTATATAATCAAAGAAAAATATAGTTGAGAGAATATAATTTAACTATAAATCATATAGTGGCAAAGTATATCTCAATTTAGAGTTTCTGAGTTGTATTTAATAAACTCAGTCCCCTTAAAATTTAATTCTTTAGCCTTTTATTATATCTACAGTGTAAGCTGCTGGCTGGTATTCCCAATTGACTAGTAGGTCTATGATACTAAATCATAATTCTATGATAAAAGGCTAACATCCCATCAGGGCTCTGTATTTTCCTTACTTGACAAATAGTCTTAGGTAAAAAGTGGGATGAATACTATTCTCCAAATGACAAATATGCAGTAAGTTTTGATTTGGATGAAGTATGTTAAATCAGTTGCCTTATAATTGTTTTTTAAAAATTATTATTCTGTTTGATTTGTGACTTTACCTGTAGGGAAATTAAGTATTAAAGTAAGTATCATTGTCCTTTCAGCATTAATAATTCTTCTCCACCTAATATGTTCTACTATCCATCTCCTAAGCATTGTTCTGTAATGTTCTTAATTCTGTAATTTTCGTAAATAAATAGAACTTTCCAGAAAGGCAGATAGGCAAAATGGCAGTTAGTAATTTATAAGAAATATGTTTATTTTTATTATTCTCTGCCTTTTTTGTATTGGAGTGTAAAGCAGAGAATATAGCTTATCTAAATGAATCAAAGTTAGAACACAATAGAGATACCTGCACACCTATGTTTATCACTGCAGTATTTACAATAGCTGGGTTATGGAGTCAGCCTAGTTGTCCATCAATGGATGAATGGATAAAGAAAATATGCACCCCCCTCACACACACACACACACACACACACACACACACACACACACTCACGTATTCATCCATAAAGAAGAATGAAATCCTGCTGTTTGGAGGAAAATGGATACAGCTGGAGATCATCATGTTAAAAGAGATAAACCAGACTCAGACAAGTACCACATGTTTTAGAAGGGAAAAAAAAGCCTTGAAAGTAGAAGGGGGATTGTTAGGGAAGAAGACAGGGATCAGAAGGAGGCAGGGAGAAGAGAGAGTAAAGAAGGGGTGAACATCATCAAAGTACATTATTGGCATGAAAATTACATAGGTATTTGCATCTCCATGTTCAATGCAGCGCTTTTCACAATAGCAAGGATATGGAATCAACCAAAGTGCCCTTCAACAGAAGAATGGATTTAAAAAAACTGTGGTATATATACACAATGGAATACTACTCAGCAATCAAGAAAAATGAAATAAGGTCATTCGCAGCAAAATGGATAGAATTAGAGAAAATTATTTTGAGTGAACAAACACGATTTCAGAAAGAGAAACAACACATGTTCTCACCCATATGAGGGAGCTGATTCAAAATTACAAGAAGCAAAAATCCTATTCAAAGGTCAGATCATAATAAAAGGGGGGGGGAGATAAGAATGATGTCAATATAAATGGACTAGAAATCGCATGTAATTGTTCTAACAAGATAAAAACAAAGACCACAACAGGAAAAGTTTCTATCTTAAACAGAACTGGAACCCAAGGACATATAGAAAAAAAACTACTAAGTAAAAGATAGAGAAGACTTGGATGGGAAACTTAGATGGGAAGGGGGGAAGCATAGGGGAGGGTAAGGGGTAACCTATATGAATAATGTTTATCAAAATGCACATATGGAAATGTCACAATGAAAAGCATGTCAAAATGAAACACATTAAAGATGTACATTAAAAATTTCTAATAAAAGAAAATTATATAGGGATGAAAATGATAGAATGAGACCTGTGATTTCATACAAATAATATATGTTAATAAATATGTTTTTAAAAGCATTAGAGCAAAAAAGACACAGGGGCAATTATTTTCTAAACACTACAATCTTAGTTTCTTCACTTTTACCATAGGAGTAATAGAATCTTCCATAAGGGTTATATCGAGCATCAGATTAGTTGATAACACATGTCTTGCACATAGCAATCACTCTCTATAAACTCTGGCTTTTAATTTCATTATTTTACAATCTAACAGTATTTTGAGAAAAGCTAATATTGTATACCTGCAGCCACAGCCCTGTGGCATCTGATCCCATCATATCTTGGAAGCTAAGTAAGGGCAGACCTGTTAGTACTTGGGTGGGAGACCACCTGGGAACAGCAGGTGCTATAAGCTTGAGAGAAGGACCTGGCAGCCCACTCCCAAAAAACAATCAGCAATTGAAAACCCTATGAATATCAGAGAAGCACTGACAATAGTGTTTTTATCTGTTATGTGTGGAGTTGCTATGAGTCGGACACTGACTCAACAGCACCTACCAACAACATATTGTATCAATTAAATTAGAACCAATTTCACTGAGGGTCTTTTCCATGTGGAATATGTAATATTTTGTAGAGCTAGATCAGAGTTTAAAGAATGACCTTTTTTTATATTGAACATATTGATGCATGCAATCAGCAAATATCTGATGTGTGTAAAGATATAATTCCAGACTCTAGAGGAAAAGAAATAAACAAGATAGAAAAAGATGGGAGTGAAACCGCAAGGCCATAGGGGTAGAAATGCCCTAGCCTGTTCAAGTCCAGATAATGCCACCAGGTGTGCCAGATGCCAGACATGGAGCTACAGGTTTTGTGTGCCCTGCTGGGTTTTAGTCTTGCTTTAGACCAATCCTTCCTTGCTGTGCCCCATTCCTCCCTTTTGGAATGGGAATACTTACTCTGTGCCATTATATGTTGGAAGTATGTGATTTGTTTTTTATTTTGAAAAGACTTACTGCTAAGAGTTTGTCCTTAGCATATAATGGCAAAGTATTCAATTTAGAGTTTCTGAGTTGTATTTAATAAACTCAGTCCTCTTAAAATTTAATTCTTCAGCCTTTTATTATATATACAGTGTAAGCTGCTGGCTGGTATTCCCAATTGACTAGTAAGTCTATGGTCCTAAATCATAATTCTATGATAAAAGATTAACATCCCATCAGGGCTCTGTATTTTCCTTACTTGACAAATAGTCTTAGGTAAAGAAGAGATTTTGGACTTGGGCTTTTGCACAATGTTGGGCCTGTTAAGACTTTGGAAACTCTTAAAGTTGAAGTGAAGACTCTTAAAGTTGAAGTGAATGCTTTTTGCATTAGCAGATGGCCATGGACTATTGAGGGTCAGGGATTGAGCATTATGGTTTGAATCTAAAATGTCTTCTGAAGATCAGGTATTTAAATGCTTGGTCCCCTGTGGAGGTGCTGTTTGTGGAGGCTGTAGAACTTTTGGAGGTGGGACCTACCTGGCAGAAAGAGGTCCCTGGGGCAGGCCTTTGAAGGTTTTACACAGGGCCCTCATTCCAGAGGCTCCCTGTGCTTCCTGATGCCATGGTGTGATGTTCTCCACTATAGGCCCTGCTGCCCTCACTACTGTGCCTCCCCAGCACTCGACTGATCCCTTCTCAGTCATGAGTTAATTCAGTCTTTCCTCCTTTACGTTGTTTCTGTCAGGGATTTTACCACAGCAATGTACAAACTAACACATAGATTAACAAGCATGGACTGGCACTGGCCTCACTTTATACCATTTGCCACTGATATTCAGGGGTCAGGTGGGTGGGTTTAGGCAAAGTGTAGAGAAAGCCACCCTGGGGTGGGACCTGGCAAAGCAGTAGGGAGATCCAGGCATCGGGAGGTGTTGGCTGTGGGGCCCTCTGGGCCAGGAAATCCAACTTTGCCTGAATGCAGCAGAAGATCACATGGCTTTTGTCTGTCCAGGTTTCATTTCCACTGGACTTCCTATCTTCTTTTACACTGAGAATTTACTTGTTTGTGATGGCCAGAAAGTGACAGTGATCACAGCATCAGGCCCAGGTACATCTCTCTGTCCTCAGTCACAAATGATGGGACCAGCATTTTCTGTTTTCATAAACTACTAAGATGAAATTATATATATATATATATATATATATATATATATTTTTTTTTTTTTTTTTTTTTTTTTTTTTTGCAGTACTGGGGGTTGAACCCAGGGCCTCGTGCCTGCATGTTCTGCAAGTGCTGGACCACTGAGTTGCACCTCAGCCCATTTTTTTTACTTTTTGAGACAGGGTCTCGCTAAGTTACACAGACTGCCTCTGGTCTCGAACTTGCGATCCTCCTGCCTCCGCCTCCCGAGCTGCTGGGATTACAGGCGTGTGCCACCACGCCCAGCCTTGAAATAATTATTTTTTATAGCACGGTAAATACTATCAAGGACGACAAGAACAGGCAAATAAATGATATCCGAGATAACCCAGGACAATTACGATAGTACAAAGATGGTAATAGGGCATTTAACAGGAACTAATTGGGCGAAGTAAAGGTCAAGAATAAAGGATGAAGCAAAGCCCAACAGAGAAGGCGTCCATCCTTACGAGCATCTGTGTTCAGTATAGTAAGACCTGCTGACGTGCAGTAACAAGAGCCTGTGCACGAGAATCGCAACTCAGGAGAGGAGGGTGTGCATGCACAGGCCACATTAAATGCCAAAAGGGCTCATTTGGTTTCTTCACACTTCAGAACCACTCCATCTCATGTAGAAAGTTAATCCCACAGCCCTTAGCTTTAGGAACTTACCTTACCAATGAGTTAGAGACAGAAAATAACCTTGAATAAAAGTCCTTCCTAGAAAATGGTCATTGTTACCTGTCCCCATTGACTTTCCAGAGTTGAACTCAGGTTTCCATAAAAGTGTCTGTAAGACAAAATCATCTGGGAAGATTGTTTGTTTCTTTGTTTGCTTTGAGATAATATAAATGTTGGAAACTGCCTCAGTTTCTACAAGTTACTATGTGTGGTGGGGCTTGTTTCTAGTGAGTTCCCTGTGCTTCAGGTAGAGCTGAGCCACGAGACAGAGCAGGGCCAGTCACCAGAACTGAGGTTCTGATGGTCTTTGCCTCCAAAACATTAACTTTAGTGGCCAATGCCAAATTACTACGAGGGAGTCTATTCCACCAGAATTTCTGGTACATTCTCTCCTATCATTTTAAAAATCCCCTCACACATCACTATAGTAATTATTCAAAGGACTCCCCTAATAGCTGATATAGTGTGCTTTAAAGCCCCCTCCTTTACTTTGGTCTCCATAGGGCCTCTGTTGTGTTCTTTTCCTTCTTGGTCACCCCTGAGGAATATCCAGTGCTCACTGTCTCCTAAAGCCACTAAAGGAGCTGGTGGCTTCCCATGTGAAAATACCCGTGTCCACTTCAGGGCTACAGCTCCCAGTCCCTCCACGCTGATGCGCCCAGAGCCCCAAAGGTGCTGGGGTCTTTGGTTCCTGGATACTCTCTCCCTCCTTTGGTTTGCTTCCTCCTGTTGTAGGCAGAACCTTAAGACAATAATGGATGTGTGCGTCATTTGTCAGAGACTCTCACAGAAGTAGCTGCTTCCATTTCTAACTTTCCATGCCCCGAAGTTTCCATTCTCGTCTCCACAGGAGCACACAGCATGTAGGGCCCAGGGCTTTCTGCTTCAGAAGAGATAAAATCTACAAAGATGCACCCCGCAGCTTCCCTGCCTCCACTGGCCCCAAACCTCTGCGTTCCAGAGCAGCAGCTTCCCTTTCATTTGCTGTTAACTGAAATGTCCATTTAGATGGCTTGACTGGAATCGCTGGCATACTTGTTCCAAAGGAGAATTTAAACCCCCGCCCTTGTGGGAGATGGAGAACTCATTGAGATTTTACAATAGCAGTTGTTCTAGCTTCTATTGGTATGGTTAAAAACAATACACAATATACCTCCATTTTAGATAAAAATGCACAAATAAGCAGGTTTTTACAATGCCTGGCTCTGCTAAAAGAACACAGTCGAATTCTTACAACGTTCTCCTAAAAAGCCTAATGACATGATAGTTTCATTGTGTTTCTGACAATTTTTCTTTCTTTTCCACAGAATCTGGGTCAGAAAGATTATGTAGAATACATTTCCTAAGTGACAGTGATTCTTATACCCTAGCAGTATGGGAAATTATAGAAAAATAAAAATATCGCCGGGCGCAGTGGTGCACACCTATAATCCCAGCAGTTCGGGGGGCAGAGGCAGGAGGATCACAAGTTTGAGACCAGAGGCAGTCTGCGTAACTTAGCCAGACCCTGTCTCAAAAAGTAAAAAAATGGGCTGGGGGTGTAGCTCAGTGGTCCAGCACTTGCAGAGCATGCAAGCGTGAGGCCCTGGGTTTCAATCCCCAGTACTGCAAAAAAATAAAATATACCAAAAATAAAATATCTAGTATGTATAGAAATCAAACACCAAGTTATTAGATCTTTTCTTTCCCTCCTCCTTTTCCTCTCCTTAACCCCTCCCTCCACTGCTTTCTCCCTTCCCTCCACAATCATTTATTCAGCACCTCGTCTAAATTAATAACCATGCTAACTAAGGTCTGGGGTACAGAAATAAACTTTTCATGTTTCCTCACCCCCAATAGTAACTGCCTTATGAGAGAGACTTATAATAAAAATTTTATTAAGTATAACATACAGTGTTATATGGAATATTCTGGAAATACAAAGGCAGGAGTGGTTAACATTAGTTGGCATGGTCAGGAAGACTTAACAGAGGTAGTCAAACAATCTTACTCTTAGAGGGATTACTTGTATTTCTTTGGTTTTTCAACAGGGTACAGGAGTTTCTTACTGTACTTATGCATGAGGACCATTTTCTATACAAGAATATCTTGAGGTTTGTCATACCAACAGGAAATAACTGAAAATAAATGACAGGATAAATGACCAGAGGAACCTTAACAATGGTTACTTTCTGGGGAGGTTGCAAAACATCAATTTATGGCATTTTGTGATTATAGCATTGAAATGTGTCCAAATCAACGTAATAGTTGTGTACAAATTGTTATCCAAAAATATGAGAATATTAACCTGAATCTTGACATATGGAGACTAAAGCTAGAGTCAATTACTGACATAGAAAGGCTGATGTTTAGTGATTGAAGCAGTGGTGGAGATGGGTGGTGGAGTGAGAAGACTAGTCACAGTAGTTACTAATGAGTGAGGGCTGGGAGTTACAAGTCCAGATCTGAGTCCCAACTCTAGAAGGTAGTGAGCCATGTGACCATGGTCACCAGAGTTTCCCCTGTTCTGATTTCATCATCATGACCAGGAATTCAAGGTGGGAGTTAGTTGATGAGTTTGTTGTCATGAATAGATAAGAAAACGCTTCAGGTGCCCATCACACATACACTGAACAGTAACGTCCACTCACCATCAGTAGCTCAAGAAAAGCCACTGGTGAACAATGACTCCAGCAACTTAAGTTTCTAACAAGATGTAAATCAGTTTCTCTTTATGTGGTCGGAAAATGTCCAAGCTTGCTTGAATGTACACAGTTGGAGGATGCATAATGGGGCAGGGGAGTTATTTTGTAAGCTGTTACTATTTAACATAGCTTGATACTCATTTTCAAAAAAAAAAAAAAGGCAAAAAAGTGTGTGTGTATACAACGAAATACTCTTTGTGGAGCTTCACTTCCCTTACTAAAAGTAGCCCTCTAAGCAAGACAGCTTCAAAACATCTTGGTTAAACTAGCCTTGGGGTGTTTATGGCAAGCATGTCCCTTTTAGGAAAGTTAGGGTATTTGAAAGTTCTTGTGTCTTAAGGATGAAGAGACTTCCAGGAGGTCAGTCCAGAGACTTCAGGTCCTGTGCTTTTACAAGGCCAATAGAAACGTGAGGGAATGAAGAACCCAAATTCTGGTTCTTTCCAGGAAAGTCCAGGCAGAGATACCCTGGCGTCATCTGCCTCAGTTTACAAATATGAAGTGATGAGTGCCTATCTGCACTGGCCATGGAAGAACCTCTAATGTGTCTTCACAGTTTAAGGAAAGCCGATTGATTCTCAGTCATCACTGTGTAAATAGATACATGAGTAGACATAACAGAGTTATAACAGAGATATAACAGAGTAGATATAACAGAGTTAGTCTCTGCAGAGTTGAGGAAGTAAAAACCCGTAAAGTTCAATTGGTCCCAGGATATTTCAAAGAAATTCACTGAAGAACTAAAAGATGAAGGATCCCAAAATTCTGGCTTCCCAGCTTATTGAAATATTGTTCTGCATGTTGTTGTTGTTGTTGTTGTTGTTGTTAGGTGCCCTTGAGTTGGAATGTTTTAGGATTGTTTTGAGAGTGGACTACCACATCCTTCTCCCAGTTCTTCTTATGGCTGGGGCTATGCTAATAATGGATATTGTTGGGCAGGCCAGTGAGTCCATGTCTGCTTACTGGGAATGAGTGGTTAACATTCCCTTTGCTGCCGCATATTCCCCCAGCAGCCACCGGCCTGCCATGCCCCACTATTGCTCCTGTATGTAAATGTCATGTTAAGCATACTGTAGATGTGTTTTCTACAGGAAGATCACGAGATTCGCTAACAAGATTGCCTTAAAATGCTGACAAGGAAGCAAAGGATAAGCAACAGAAGGAAATGACAGAAAGGATACAATGAGTTAGACCGATGAGAAAGGGAAAGGTGTGGTATCGATAAGACTCACTTCCTACACTACACAGGAAGGAGGAGCAAAAAAAAGTAATTTTATAAGCCAGGCATGGTGGCACATGCCTATTGGGAAGCAGAGGCAGGAGGATCACAAGTTCAAGGTCAGCCTGGGCTACATAATGAGTTCAAGGCCAGCTCGCAGCTACAGAATGAGACCCCTTTCTCCAAAAGATGAAATAACAATAACAGTATTAGTAATAATACTTTTAAAGATTTGATACTGAAATGAGAATATTCTTGTCTTTTGAAACTATATATATATATATATATATATATATATATATATATATATATATATATACATTTATGTGGGCTGGGATTTAGCTCAGTTGGTAGAGCGCTGTGCTGCAGTCTCTGAGGTCCTGAGTTCATTTCCCAGCACTGCAGAAATGGGAGAAGGATTTGGCAATCCACTCCCAAGGCAATCCCGAAGCAGTCAGCCATTGGAAACCCTATGAGGGTCGCTATGAGTCGAATACTGACTTGATGACACCTAACAACAACAAACAACATATATTATACACAATAGGTAAATAATAACCTGTTCTTGAATATAGTATTGGAATGTATGGAAGTTATATGTACATATTTAGTAAAAGTATGAGTAGAAATTTATAGAAATATATACATATTTAATGCCTGCAGCTGTAGCCCTGTGGCATCCGATCCCCTCAGATCTTGGAAGCTAAGCAGGGTGGGGCCTGGTTTGTACTTGGATGGGAGACCGCCTGGGAACACCAGGTGCTGTAGGCTTGGGAGAAGGACCTGGCAAGTCACTTCCAAAAAATCAATCTGCCATTGAAAACCCTATGAACATCAGAGAAGCACTGACAATAGTGTTTCCCCTGTTGTACACAGGGTCACTATGAATCGGATACCAACTCTATGGCACCTAACAACAACATACATATTTCATAAGTATGGAATAAATATATTTTATAATCTGAAAAAAACTTTGGATGAATGTGCTAAAGATTAAACACAAACTGAGTTATAAGCACAACTTCTCTTTGAAGGGCTTATATCTCAGCCCCTAGTTTATAATAAGATGATTCATTTTGTTGTTGCAAATATTTTAAGTCTTTGAAAAATTCAAAATTTTTTATTAGGTGTAAATGTAGCATCCTTGTTGTGGCTGTGCCAAAGTCCACTTGAGTTTAGAACTGATAACTCTGTATGGCTCTGGAAGCTCCAGAGAGGGAACGACATTCCCAGCAGGGTGAGGGCCTCAGGGTGCCAGGGAGAAAGACTCTGGCCTCGTACGACACTGCCACAGGTCGCAACTGGACAGACTTGAATGTGTCCTGATGGTTAACTTTAGCGCCTTTGTTAAAAGGGATCAGATTTTTAATCATTTATTTAAGTATGGTTTTAATGTGGTATTTAATTATCTGATTTCTTACCAACTAAGATATGTACCATGGGAGAAGGGCCTGGCAATCCACTCCCAAGGCAATCCCAAAACAGTCAGCCATTGAAAACCCTATGAGGGTCGCTATGAGTCAGACATGACTCGAGGGCACCTAACAAGATATGTACCAAATACATTTTAACAGAATCTCAAGAATAACTGATATTATTCATAACTATTTGAAATTTTAGAGTATAGGAACATTGGGAGAATCTTTATTAGTCCAATATATTAAAAAAACCATTCCATTCTCCCATTTTAACACATATAAAACCAGTTTTACTCCCTAATTTCCAAACTTAGAAAAGCTTTTCTCAAGAAATTAGCCTTTTGTGAGCTTGGCTATGTTTGCCGATGTATATCTGTCCCTTACCAACTACTTTTGAATTGCAAGAGGCCAAAAAAGTGTGTCTAGAATATCAGCTACTTGCAACTTTATCAGCCATTCTGTGATGTTAAATAAAATGTTTTTAATGTCATCTAGAAAAAATATCTAGGAAAACACTTTTAATACTGGATTTGGCTCTTTTAAGACTATATTTCCTTTTTTTCAGTATTTGGGGGTGAAATCCAGAGCCTCACATATACTTTGCAAGTGCTCTCCCACTGGGCTGCTCCCCCAAGCCCCTTTCTTCTATTTTTTAGTTTGAGTTATAGACTTCCTAAATTATGCAGTCTGTCTCTGGCCTCGAACTTGCAATCCTCCTGCCTCTGTTTCCCACTTGCTAGGATGACAGGTGTGTGCCTCTACGCCCAGCTTTTCCTTTGCTTTTATCTGTTCCTTTTCTTTTGAATTAGTTGTCCACTTAATCATCAGGCTGCCATTAACGATTCTCGCTCGATCCCTGCTAAGCCTTCATTTTGGCCGTGTTAAGTGCACGTGGAAAGAGTGCCACAGCGGAAGGTTTGCAGGGGACTCTCCAGGACAAAACCCTGTGGAGTCCCCTCCCCCTGAGGTGTACTGGGACACCGCTGCTCTCCCACACTGGGTCTGCACCCGTCATTCACTCAATCTGGAGCACAGGTTGCGAATGCAGATGTGCCTGTGGGGGCTGCTTGTGTTAGATGAAGGCTCACTCTAACCACTTCGTGATTTTTATTAAGTAAAACTGCTTAGCATATGTGCAATCACAGATTAAAAGTCTGTCGTAGTCTGTTGTGTTAACAGAGCATGCGCAGAGGACTCCCCAAGCGTTCATTGGCATGCCGGATGTTTAACGCCAACCAAGCACTCTTAAGTCTGCTTCTGTCACTGCTCAGCAGATTAATCACACATCAGCATGATATGCCCTAAATTTTCTGGGAGAAGTCGTTGTAGTTTATCATCCTAGTGACCTGTGGCCAGCAGACTACCGGGAGACTTGTTTTGAGCTACACCTTTCAATCCATCTCTTGTGCTTGGAGGATGCACCGAGGCTTGCCAGAGCTGCAAACACTTCGATTCCCTTCAAAGTACTCCTACGCACCCTAGCCCATGTCTTACACAGTTCTGAGGTTCCAATGAAACTCACACGGCTGTAGCACTTATTATTTACTTAGTGAACACACAGTCCTCCAGGACCCAGTGGAAAACGGAATGAGGAAGAAATTCAGGCTAACACTTAAAGCTTAAGTGATGAATTAAAATGAGCTACCTGTTGGTCTCCAGGTACCTCATTTTTCTCCATCAAACTATATGTTTAGTAATAGAATTTTAGTCTTAGTAATTATGATTCTGATAGTAGCAGGAAAATATCTTAGTAGTTTATCCTGAAATGTTGTATGAGCCAGTAAACCATTCAAGTATAGTTGATCACTACAGTAGCTAGAAAGAAGTACATAATGCTTTGCACAGGAAGAACTTGTGATATTGCAAAGTAGCAGTAGCATAGTGAAAGACATGATGTTCAAGTAGGGCATCAGGCTAAATTGTGGGGAGATGATAGCAGAATGCCAGCCACCTTGTTTCATGGGATGCTTTAGATTTTCTATTTAACTTAGAGATAATATAAAGTCATCGCACAGTAATTTCATTATGTCAGAGCTCACTCTTTTAGGATTTACTTAATAGTAGGGAGCTACTCTTAAGATATGTCCATGTTCACAGACAAAAGAAAAAAACCTAATACATAAAGAATATTAGGGACAATTATGAAGGGGCTGGGATTTACTCAGTTGGTAGAGCACAGTGCTACAGTCTCTGAGATCCTGAGTTCAATTCCCAGCACCGAAAAAAATGGGAGAATGACCTGGCAATCTACTCCCAAGGCAATCCTGAAACAGCCATTGAAAACCCCATGAGGGTCACTATGAGTCCGACTTGATGGCACCTAACAACGACATGAAGAGTTGAGCATGCTTACTAATCACTGAAACGATGTTTATATATTATAGTTTTCCATAGTAATTGTAAGCCATTTATGTTGCTTTTCAAAGCAGGCCCTAAAATGCATCTGTAAACATTATAAGCACTTAATTACCCTTTTTTAAAAATTCAGACTCTTCAAGTAGTTTGCAAATGACTTTTGTTATCACTAGTTTGAATTAACCTGCTTTTAACCACATTTCCAAAGAAAAACAGCATTAGCACTTGTCAAGTGTTTTGCCTGCCTACCTCCCTCTGCAGTTCTTGCAGCCTCAGCTCCTTTCCAGATCTTCCCTGCAGGGTCCTTCTACGAGCTGCATAGACAACTAGCTCCCTCAGCGGGGCACATCCAGGCAACAGTGGCTCTCCCTGGGGGGCTCTTTCTCCATGCTGGGTGTTGGTTTATTCTAAGATGCAGGCAGCTCATCTTATAGAAAGCAAAGGAGAAAAAGAAAATCAAGGGACTGAAAAAGTTAACTGTGAAATTTAATGTCCTGTGATCTCCTGCTGTGACACGCAAACTTTCAGAAAAAGATGCATGCGGATTTTCTCTAAAGGGATTTTTCCTGTGATAAAGAAAATACTGAGTTAATTAGACACGAAGCTCAGTTGGTAGAGCGCTTGCTCTGGCACTCTGAGGCCCCAGGTTCGATCCCTAGCGCCACAAAAGTGGGAGAAGGACTGGGCAGCCCACTCCTAAAAACAATCCCGAAACAATCAGCCATTGAAACCCTTCTTAGGAGCAGAGAAGCACTGGCACAGTGCCAGACATGCGCAGTGTTGCGGAGTGTTTCCTTCTCTTGTTCATAGGGTCGCTATGAGTTGGATCCAACTCGAAGGCACCTAACAACAATAACAACAAAATTAGACACAAAAGATACCGATATTGAGGCTCTGCTGAGCAACACTTTGTTTCTAGTGAGGAGTCATCACATTAAATGTGGGAAGAGCATTGTTGGTCCAACATTCATGAAGTATTGAGTTCTAATTTTAATGTAAAATATTCAGTATTATGTCAAAAGTATTGATTTTCTATCATTCAGTTGAAATGAGATCTTTTCACAAGATTTATGGTATGGCAATAATGGATATGGTTTGTTGCCCATTTGATATCGTCAGCCACCATGCTCCCTGCTCTCTATTATGAGACTTAATTACAATAAAATCTTTATATGGTAAATGTCATTTTCCTTATTTTACAGATAATGGAAACTAGGCATAGAGTAGCAACTATCTAATATCATATAACCAATGGTCCTTGGGAGAAGGATGTAGCAGTCCACTCCCAAAGCAATCCTGAAACAATCAGCCATTGAAAGCCTATGAGGGTCACTATGTGTTGGACATGACTCCACGGCACTTAACAACAACAACAACAACAGTGGTTCCTAGAGCTGAATTTCAAACCAGTCTTGAGGAACCCAAAGTACAGAGTCTTAACTATTGTACGGAGCTAACTCCATAAAATTTCTCTGTATTAAAGAGTCTATGAACTACTATTTACAAATGATATTTTGATCTTTTTTATAAAGGCAAACAGAATAGTGACATGAAATTCAAAAACATAGAGCACAAAAGATTAATCTGAATGCTGTGATCTTAGGTATTTAGGAAAAACCATGAGGTGTGGGACAATTTGAGTTGGCTTGTGAGGGGCAGCCCAGTTGGAGCCAGAGATTTGGTCTATTGAGTGGAAATTTGTGACTCTGACAGAGTTTGGGGACCTGGGGTGGTGGCTGTACTCAATACACACCCATCATGCCCATTCCTCTTGTCACCACATGGGCTTTCAGAAGCCATGAACAGAAGTCCTTTGAAGTGAGAAGTGAGGGTCTAGGCCTGAAGATCACCCAGCCCCCTGGCAAGGTTAGGTTGGGCCACCTGGCTTGTGGCCTAAGATGACCCTCAGGGCCTCACCAGGCACAAAGTGTGATCTTAGGGTTGTCATCACTCAGCGGCCAGCAGGTTCGGGCCAGGCATGAGGAGAGGGTTCCAGGGTAGCCTGTATGACCTCCTCCTATCCTGCTTCTGACTGGCCCTTCCCAGCAATAAGTATGGCCTCAATGAGGACCCAACTTTGGCATTATGTTGGCCTCCCTCTGTCACAATGGGAGATGAAGGAGGATGGCCAAGAGCAGGCAGAGGAGCTCGATAGCCCAGGGCACTTTACACTTAGCAGGACCAGAATGGAAAGGCGAGGAGAATTTTATCTCACTTGAAAGAGTAATATTTTTCCCAAGGAACAGTCTGAGGGACTCCAAGTGAGGTCATGTGTTCTGTGGGAAATGGGTGAGGGGAAATATTCCCAGTGATTTCCCTGCTCTCTCTGTGCAGTGACGGATCTGTTATTAGCTGGAATCAGATTCATGCCTGTGATGCCTGTGGCTCATAGACAAGAATCCGAAGGAAACATGTGTCCCCTTTGCTATGGAGTCACTTTATTTTTTAACAAGAATTAGTCTCACCTTTTATTTCTTTGGCAGCAAATTGCCCTGTAACATCAAACTGACTTTCATAAAATACCAGTAAATTGGAAATGCCAGACGGAGACCTTCATCTTGGCAGTTTTGAACTATTCTTTTCCATTTTGGAGGCTCAGAATAAATACTTATCTTGTCAATTTTTGCTGTATCGCACAAAGGTTTCGTTGTGTGTAAACAAATGTCAGTCAATTTAGAATAAATTGATTTCCATCTGTAAGAATGGACTATCCCACTCTGCAAGTAGATTCCCTCCAAGAATGTGTCATTTACATTTGACTTCTGCCCTCCGCCTTCTATATTGATTGCAGCCTATAAGTATTCATACTTTCAGTCATGAGACATGAAAGTTCTCTGCTTCCTATTTTCTTGCCCAAGGACTGCTCTATATTATTTTCTTTATATCTGAATAACTCCCCAATTCTTGTAGCTCATAGCTTGTAGAATACACTGGAATTTGCTTCAATTTCAGACAGTAGCAGGGTGAGCAGTTAAAGGTTAGGTGAGAAAGGAAGGGAAGAGGAGTGCACTGAAAGCAGGCTTCAGAAACAAGAATGGGGTGGAGAGTCTGCAGCTTACAAATGCCCTTTCTTGGAAATTGGGCTGACACTAAGCCGGCCCTTGGAGGGGAGGCCATTACAACTGAATAGAGCTGGTTTGGCACTTCTGTCTGGAAGCTGGAATTGCTACACTGCTTTTTTCCTTTGCAATTATCTATGATTTATGTCTTTTCTTTCCTTGAGGTTCTGCTCACCATCCTTAGCCCATATACTTGTTTGTAAGAGAGGAAAAAAGAGTCCATAGGCTCAAAGAAGCCTCCTTTTTCCCTAAAATGTGGAACTCAGTGGCACACTTGTTTTGTGAGTTCTTTTTCTCCACTGACATGATTTGGTGATTTGTTAGCATAAAATTTGAGAACTCCTCGTCAGCAAAATCTTACCTACTACTTCATGGGAGGAAACACTTGGCAATAAATCTGAATAGTTAGCTTCTGCTTTTCTAAAGCATTGCAAAAGTTTCTATTCTAGAAATCACACTGCAAGTTTACTCAAGCTAATGTATATATTTTTAAATGTATGCTTTCTACAATAATATGAACGTGTTATCTTCCAACAATATGAACATACCTATATACAAGGTAATTGTGGTTGAAAAATGTTGGAAACATTTTAAGAGTTGCCAAAAACCAGGAGAGTACAAATATCCAATGGAGTCCTATGCAGCTGGGAAAAAGAATGAGACAGACCTCCACAGATTGACAAGGAGTAATTTACAGTTCATATTGCTAAGTTGCCGCAACTCACCTTGCTGAAAGTGAAGAGTATTTGAAACACTTCCTGATGAAGATCAAAGAACACAGACCTCACTATGGATTGCACTGCGACATCAACAAAACACGAATCCTTACAACTGGGCCAGTACAAAAACTTCATTCCAAATGGGGAAATGATTGAGATTGTCCAAGATTTTGCTTTACTTGATTCTACAATAAGCATAACCTAAATATTCATATGAGTTTTACTACATATTATTCAAAAGTTTCCATAGACCTCATAAGTTGATAAAAGTATAACCAAAAGTGATGAAATAGTTACATAATGGAAAAAGAAAATGCTGTATTACTCTGTACACCACCAATATTTACCAATAAAGAGAGGAAAAAAATCAACATCCTAGGAAGCAGCAGTCAAGAAATTAAAAAATGAATTTCATTGGGAAAAACTGTTGCAAAAAAAAAAAAAAACCTCTTTAAAATGTTGAAGAGTAAAGATGTCACATTGAAGTCAAAGGTGTGCCTGAATCATGCCATGGTATTTTCATTTGCATCATATGGTAGTGAAAGCTGGCTGATGAATAAGGGAGACAGAAGAATTGTTGCTTTTGAATTATGGTACTCAAGATGAATATTGACTATACCCTGGATTGCCAAAAGAACCAACAGATCTGTCCTAGAAGTGCAACCAGAGTGCTCCTTGGAAGGAAGGATGGCTAGACTGCATCTTACCTATTTTGGACATGTTGTCAGGAGGGACCAATCCCTGGAGAAAGATATCATGTTTGGGAGAGTGGCAGGTCAACGAGAAAAGGAAAACCCTCCACTACATGGATTGACACAGTGTCTGCAACAATGGGCTTAAACATAAAAAAGATCATGTACCTAACCCAGAATACCTGACACAGAATTAGGAATTGTTTCGTTCTGTTGTGCATAGGGTCGCTATGAGTCAGACCCGACTGGATGGCATCTCACAACAGTTGCTAAATGAGAAAAGGCAAAGGTGATATGTAACTTGTATTATGTCACTGTTTTGTGGAAGTGAAGAGGAAATTGTTGGGATATCAGCCTGGCTGGGAGGGGAGCTGAGCTGCCAGAGGCCAGAGCAGCCAAATACAAGCCATGGAGGAGGAGGCACCTGTCACCACCCCCTTCAGGGTGGAAGGGATGCCCTAAGGAGGAAGCCCTGAAGCCCTTTTCTCTTAGTTTTCCCCATGGTCTGACCACTGGCAGAGTGTCAGCAAGACCTGTGCAGTTGTTAGGGCCCTCTCCCTGGTGGGGGTCTCCCCTGGAAGGATCTGGCAGTTCTTTGGACCTGAGGCCAGTGGGGAGGCACAGCATAGGCCCAGTCGCAGTGGAGCGTGTCCTTGAAGCTCGAAGGTGCTCAAGGAGAACCTCAACCCAAGGCCTCAGAGAGAGACACGGGAATGGAGACGGGAGAGGGCATGGCCTACTGAGGCCGGAGTCTTTGATTGTAGCCCCTGCAGAGCTGGCGGGGCACCTCCTGAGGGGAAGAAACAGCAGGCAAACCTGCATGGAGGGGCTCCTCACATCCATGGGCCTGTGCTCGACACAAAATACCAAGAACTTGCTCCAATCTGGACACCAAAGGACAAATCAGCCGAATACAACACCTGGTCCTGGGGGATCCTCAGGGCTAGGGCATCGTTGGTGTGTACTGGGCATTGTTGATGTAATTGGCACAATTTGCCAATAAAATCAGGTTTGCTGAACCAGGTAACAGAAGTCCACCAACATTTCTTAGCATTGATAACAGTCTTGTAAGTAGGAGAATGTTATTAGCATGTAAAAATTAAATTTATGAACAACATTTTCTAAGTTCACCTAATCATAGTCTAGAAGAACTCTGCTTACCCGCCCAGAGCCTCCTGTGCCCGTGGGCCACAGAAGCAAAGACGGTGTCTGTTTGTGCTCCAGCTTCGTCACTGCTTTCTTGCAGGCATGGACATAATCTCTCCCCCCCCTTTTTCACCTTAAATTATCGAGGAATATTGGTGCTGATGGTAGTGGGTTTATGTTCACTTGGCTGAAATTTCTAGAAAGAAGGATTGTTCCCCAGCATATTGAATGTGCTCATTTCTGTCCAGTCTCTTATTGGGGTGAGTGACTGTCCTTTCCAATTTCCCCAATTTTTATTCCCAAATTTCCTTTTGCCTTCCAAGTTTGAGTCTAGGCTGCATAGCATCTCGCCTCCTTATGATCCTTTTTATGTAGTTTATTTTGTTCCTGAACCCACCAAAATATTTTAAAGTTATACAGATTTCTTTGGCTCTCAAAGATTGTTAAAGCTTTCTCTACTGTAGACATACCCTTTCATCTTAGCTGCTAAAATTGCAGGTATTGTAAGGGTAGGTAAATAATGTTCCTACTAGAGATCCAGCGTCCGCATCTACAGCGAGGACCGCGGTGGCTTTTTCTTGTGTGCTGTGCTCTTAGAATTTGTTTTTCTATTTATTTATTGTACTGCATTGTCTGTTTCCCTTTATTTTAAATTGGGTAGTATTCCCTATAGAATTTTATTTGAAATGCAAGGAACACTGATGAAAGTAACTGAGTGGATAGCCTAAGCTTTTCCAGCTTCTATCTGGGAATCATTAGTCCTCAGACTTTATTCAAATTCCTGCTGCAGTTTCTGTTTGGTGGGAAATGATGGCGTAAGATCAACACTCAATAGTATTCACTCAGAGCCAGGCACCATGGCACACATCTGTAAACCCAGTGACTCTGGAGGATGAGGCAGGAGGATCACATGTTTGAAGCCAGAGGCATCCTGCTCAGATTAGTAAGACTTTGGTCTCAAGAAAGAAAAAGAAAGAGAAAAGGAGGAGGAGGAGGGGCAGGAGGAAGAGGAAGGAGAAGGAAGAAAGGAAGGAAGGAAAGGCTGGGTATGTGCCTCAGGGGTAGAGCACTTTCCTAGCATGCAGGAGGACCTGCTTTCACACCCCTAGTACCGAAAGAAACAAACACAAAGAGTATGTGCCTAACTGCATGGCTCCATGCTCATCTGCCTTCTCTCTCGCATTCCTGAACTTCTGCAATTCTTGAGAATTTACAAGAATTCCTATGGTAAACTTTGTAATTCTGTCTTCCTATTTCCCTTCAAAGAGAAACTCAAATTTTGGTCTTAGACAATCCAGCTATGCCTCATTCCTCATTGCAGTGTATCTTTTTGGTTGGATTTCATCTTTCCATTTAGTGTCTTGCATCTTATAAATGCTCCCCTGTTAACATGTGAAAATAAATCCACAGCTATAATTTTCAAACTTGGGCCGTATATGAAAGCCTTTCATTCAGCTATCTCAGAATGACATGTACATAGAGCACCTGGCAGTTGGGGATATATATTGAGTCCGCTTTTTTAAAAGGTATTCAAAATTTAGTGTTTGTGGAATGAGGTTATTATAGAGAACTCGAGGTAGCTGTAAATGCAAATTGATTTGGAACCATATCGCATGCCTTTGGGAGATGCTGAGCCATTTTCCTGGCGATTTTTTTCCCTCTCAATATCATGTCATTAAGGTAATAATGTTGTCTGCCAGCATTTGTTGTGATGAGCAGATGGATTACTAATATTTTGTTGATTGATTTCTCACTCGGCTCTGCTATAAAACTTAATTGATGATTCCACCATCAGCAGTTTAAGTGGTACCTATTAAGTTCAGACGTGGAGACCTTGCAAAACTCTTGCCCATTAAACCTGATTTTTCATTAGCTGTTTTCACTTTCCATTCATTTCATTTTCATTTCTGTTTTCATTTCAACTACATTTGGCAAATAGATTTCACTTTTAGAGAAACATTCTCAAAATTTCCCTGTAAACGTGTCATGCTATAAAATTATTCTCTGAGATGGTGAGATTTTTTAATAGCTTTGATTTCTTGCCTGAAATGTGTATGCCACTATGCTTGTGAGTACTATTGTTATTATTAATCACCATGATTATTGAATATTTTCTCTCAATTCTTAGAATGAAAGAATGGATTCTGTGGTCTTTCTATCATGTGAAATACTTGAATTTCCCTCAGACAACTTTTCCTTCGTGCTGTTTCAGCATGATCACTCTGTACTATGCTCTGAGGCCAGTGGTATTTCTTTAAAGGCACAGTTGTTCATTAAATATAGAGAAATGGATAATAGCAACCTTGCTTTTCAGGCAAATTTAAAAATGGTTTTATAAAAGTGCTCATTTTCTATTATCATCTAAATACATAATGTTTGGGATATTGCCTGAGAATGTGCTTCCCATTTGCCCATCCATACATTCTACTATAGTTCATTCATGTATATATATATATATATATATATATATATTTTGTTGTTGTTAGGTGCCGTAGAGTCGGTATCCGACTCATAGTGACCCTCATAGGGTTTTCAATGGCTGACTGTTTCGGGATTGCCTTGGGAGCGGATTGCCAGACCCTTCTCCCATTTTTGTGGCCCTGGGAATTGAACTCGGGACCTCAGAAACTGCAGCACAGTGCTCTACCAACTGAGCTAACTCTCAGCCTATATATATATATATATATATATATATATATATATATATATATATATATATCCCAGCATATATATATGTGTATATATATGCATATATATATGAAGAGGCATACCAAATGAAATATCTACTTCATAGTTAATATTGTTGTTGTTGTTAGGTGCCGTCCAGTCGGTATCCGACTCATAGCAACCCTCTGTACAACAGGGGAAACACTATTGTCAGTGCTTCTCTGCTGTGCATAGGGTTTTCAATGGCAGATTGATTTTTGGGAGGGGGTTGCCAGGTCCTTCTCCCAAGCCTACAGCTTCTGGTGTTCCCAGGCGGTCTCCCATCCAGGTACTAACCAGGCCCGACCCTGCTTAGCTTCCAAGATCTGACAGGATCAGATGCCACAGGGCTACCGCTGCAGGCATAGTTAATATTAGTTAGCAACAAATGCTGTTCTGGAGGTCAATATGGATGCCATCACCATGCAAGATTAAGGTATAGTAGTGGGAGGCTACTTTCGACTCATATTGAAGGTTCTGAACTGAGCCCCAAATGATAGGTTGTTGCCAAGTGTGTGATGATCCAGCAGTTGGAGCCCCAGGAGAAGGAAGCAGCTAGTGTGGAGTATCTTTGGCAAGAGTGCTGGATCTTCACACAGTTGGCCTGTCAGTCTCTGAGGTCCCGAGTTCAATTCCCAGCACCACAAAAATGGGAGAAGGACCTGGCAATCCACTCCCAAGGCAATCCTGAAACAGTCAGCCATTGAAAACCCTATGAGGGTCGTTATGAGTCAGATGCCAACTCGATGGCACCTAACAACAATAACAACAGCTAGGACGTAAGGAGGACTGCTAGGGTGGGTGGTGACATTCAGGAGTGTTCCCAGGCTGGCTCACATCATGTAGCAAGTATAGACCAAGGGTCTACATTGCATTTTTCAGGTGGGATGGAGTGCTAGAGGAGAGGAAGGAGAGGAGGAATGTACCATATGTTCTCTAGTCTGGTCAGCACCCTTCAACAGTTTAGAGGGCTAAGAAATCAGATGCAGATTGGAACTGCGTAGGGATTAGATTCAAGCTCAGGAGCCAGTTTTGGCAAAAATAATAGAACTGCTGCATGTGTTGTAAAAACATTGCGATGCAATAGTTTGCTATTTATTATTATCATTACTACAGTTACCTATGATTCATCACACTCGTCATGACTTGGAACTGAAATGTTATCGGTTATGAACCCACTTTTTTCCATTCAAAAGACTCACCAGAACCTGTGTGTGAGTTTCTTTCAGGTGGATGTTAGATTCAAAAATATATGGTAGTTTGATTTACTTTGTTGAATATTGAATCTGGTTTACATTGCCTTGCAAGGTAGAAGTAGCAATTTATTGTGTATGATTTTATCTGCACTTAATTATTTATAAAAATCTCAATAATTGTTGATGGGTGCCTTCAATTTAGTCAACAAATGTTTAAGGAATGACTACTGGGTGTTAGGAACAATGCTAAGTGGTGGGAAATAAAACAGTAGAATTAGACTTTAGATAAAATAAAATCAGGGCTGGGATTTAGCTCAGTTGGTAGAGTGCTGCGCTGCAGTCTCTAAGGTCCCGAGTTCAATTCCCAGCACCACAAAAATGGGAGAAGGACCTGGCAATCCACTCCCAAGGCAATCCCGAAACAATCTGCCATTGAAAACCCTATGAGGGTCGCTATGAGTCGGATACCGACTCGATGGCACCTAACAACAACAACAATTTTGCCTGCAGCTGTAGCCCTGTGGCATCCGATCCCGTCAGATCTCGGAAGCTAAGCAGGGTCGGGCCTGGTTAGTACCTGGATGGGAGACCGCCTGGGAACACCAGAAGCTGTAGGCTTGGGAGAAGGACCTGGCAACCCCCTCCCAAAAATCAATCTGCCATTGAAAACCCTATGAACATCAGAGAAGCACTGACAACAGTGTTTCCCCTGTTGCACAGAGGGTCTCTATGAGTCGGATACCGACTTGACGGCACCTAACAACAACTAACAAAATAAAATCATGTAAAGAAATATATATAATTTTATTTTTAATATTAAAAAGAAAGTCTTGATGCATTTGAGAATGATTCTAAGAGAAATAAATTTACTTGTGTTCAAATGGGACAACTATGTTTTAGTACGTATTTTCATGTTTAATTAACTTCAGCAATGTCACTCAGCATAAAATGTGAATATATATCTACTGTCCTTTTACATTACTTTAACTTCATAAAGTGCTTTATAGTTCTACAGTTACAGATTCACAAAATGAGATTAGATTTAGAAAATAGAAATAATATGCAATGCTTCTCTTCACCATATCCTAACCCTACATCTAGTACCAGCTTTTAAAGTTAATTTTTCACCTAAAAAAGCCAGGTTTGATATATTAGCCAAGCGCCTGCAGGTCTATATCTTGACTGTTTTAAACCTAAAGTGGAAAAGGAACCTTGAGCCTAAGGAGCTTTTATCTGAAAGTCTTTTCTCCTCTAGCCTGAGGCGATCTTGGCAGGGCAGCAGGTTCAGGCTGTCCACACTCAAGCAAGAAAGCAAGAGAAAGTTCAAGAATTCCATATCTATTTCCCCACTAGCAATTTCATACTCTTGCAGAAAGAGAGAAAGAGAGCAGGCACTGATTTTAACATTTTATTAACCCTCTCTCCCCTAGAGCTCCTCTCTTGCTAAAAGAAAGTGACACATCAACTTAATTCTCAATGATATGATAAAAACATCTCAGAGTCAGGTACCATGGTACACACCCGTAATCTTAGCACTCAGGAGGCAGAGGCAGGAGGATTGTTGCAAGTTCTGGCTCAGCCTGGTCATCAGAGCCAGCTGGGGCTACCAACCAAGACCCTATCTCAGAAAAAAATAGAAAAAAATTCTCAGAATATGTTACAGCGTATCAGAATATATCATAGCATGTAGAAAATTCTCAAGATATGTTACAGCATCTCAGAATATATTATAGCACGAAAAAAATATGTTCTAGCATGTCTTATGAATAAACAGTTTTTATCTCTATTTCTTGAAGACGTTTTTTACAAAATTCCCAGTTTGACACAATTCATGGCGTTGTAAATTGTCCTTAACTTTATTTCCCTTATTTCAATTAAAGGTCTAATCCAGACCAGTCTAACCCCCAAAGTTAGAGACCTTACCATGAAAGAAGTATCTCCTTTAAATATTTGCCTTTTCTCCCTAATTTATTTATTTATTTTTTGTGATTAAAAAATATATATTCATTTACTTTGTGGGATTGGGTCTTACTATGTCACCCATGCAGGCCTAAAACTCACAATCCTCCTGCCTCACCTTCCAAATAGCAGCTGACATTACATGTATGAGCCACTATGCCCCATTCCTTTCTAACTCAGTTGCACTAATCTATTTCATATTAAAGTTTACTTGGTGTTTTGTATTACCTTTTTTCCAATTAATCTTATGATTTCAAAAATTGTTACCCTGAGATTTATTTCACTCTGCTTTCAGTGCTTTTCCAGAAAAATCTTCGTCTTTGTCTCCACAATTAATATATTCCTACTGAAAGGAAAATGTACATGTTTATGATTTAGTAGTTTGCCAAATAATAAATACCAATCTCAATAGGGTGTTATCTTCAAATTTTTCCTAAACTTTGATTTATCCTGTTACCTCAACATAAAAAAAATATTTCCATGAAGTTTACTTTCCATTCACAGTCACCAACATAAGTCTGAAAAGCCACGTATGCAGTGAACCTGATCAGCAGCCATTTTCAAAAATTTTCCCTGGATTTCAAGTGCTTAGTTCTAACAGCTCAGTAGCTTGAGAATTGAAGGCTTTCTACCCTGTATGAAATGTATGACAGCATTAGAAAAAGCTGAGTGTGGAAAAATGGAAAAATATTCTTACCGGTTATTATACTATGTGACAAGCAGATAACATTGTAAAACAGACCCTTATAATTTAAAGATGTATACTATAATCTACTGTACGTTTTTGATTGTAACCCATAGCCTTTCAACAGTTTTAGAGGATTACAAAATTAGGTGTGGATTAGCATCGAGTTCAGATTGGACACATAAGAGAGCTCTTGGCTGCAAATCCAATCCTCATCCAATTCTAATCCACATCTGATTTTGTAGCTCTCTAAAACTGTTGAGAGCGTGCAGAATACAATCAAGAATATGCAGTACTAGAATCCCCAAGCAACCACTAAAATACAAAGAGCTATAACTGATAAACTAAGAAGGAGGACAACATGAAGTAAAAAAAAGAAAAAAAAAACATGAAAGGGAGAAAATAGATACAAATATATTGAACACATAGAAAACAAGTAATAAGTTAATATTTAAATCATATAGATAATTTCATTGGCTATAAAAGATCTAGAGACCCCCAGATGAAGACAGAGAGATTTAGATGGGATAAAAAGGCAAGACCCAATTACAAGAAACCTACTTTAAATACAGAGACACAAATAGATTTGAAGTAAAAAGAAAAGCAAGGCATGGTGGTGACCACCTATAATCCCTAGACTTGGAGGCTGAGGCAGGAAGATGATGAGTTTGAGGACAGCCTGGGACACATAATGAGACCCTGTCTCAAACCTCTCTCCCAGCCAAAAGTAAAAACAATGTAGAAGTATATATGATGCTAACATTCACTTTCTAAAAATCTGGACTGGCTACATTAATAACATAAGAAGATTTAAAGCAAATAATGTTATAAAGAAACTATCCTCATGATAAAGCATCCATTTATTTAAAAAGCATAACAATTCTAAATGTTTATATACCTAGCAACATACTTTTAAAATGAATAAAATGAAAACATAGATTTACAAGGATGAAAAGATGAATCCACAATTTAAATGTAAGATTTTAATAATAGAATATGGAAACAGAAACTCTGTAAGAATGTAGAAGATTTTAACATCATCAATCATCTTCAACTAATTGATATTTATAGAATATTCTATCAAATAATAGCAGAATACTCACTCTTTTCAAGTGTACATGGAATATTTACTATCATAGGCTATATTTTGCACAGCACACTTGTTCAATAGGTGAATAGGCAATAAGAGACTGTTGTATGTTCATACAATGAAGCAGTAACCTGCAAGAAAAATGTATGAATATCCCCCTATCAAAACTGAGCAGATTCATCATGCAGAACATCAGTAGGCACATAGCTCAATTCAATATCACCATCAATCAACTGGATGCAATTGACATTTGTAGACATATGTAATTGACAACAGCAGAATACACATTATTCTCAAGCTAATATGGAATATTCACCAAGACAGACAACATTCATTCTGTCCTATAAAACACACCTTAGCACCTTTAAAAGAATAGAAATCCTACAAAATTTTCTCTCTGACCATGATGGAATTAAATCAGAAACTTATAACAGAAAGTTATTGTTGTTGTTAGATGCTGTTGGGTCAGGTCCAATTCATCGCGACCCTATAAACAACAGAACGAAATACTCCACAACATGTTGCCATACCTGGAACAATGTCTATGTTTCTCTGCTGTTCATAGGGTTTCCAATGGATGATTGTTTCAAGATTGTTTTGGGAGTGGGCTGCCAGGTCCTTCTCCCATTTTTGTGGTGCTGGGGATCAAACCCAGGGCCTCTCCGCAGAGCCGCACTCTACCAACTGAGGTAAACCCCAGCCCAATAACAGAAAGATGCAAAAATTCTAAAATATTTGGAAATAAAACAACAAAATTCAAAACAATCATGGGTCAAAGAGAGAATTTCAAGAGTGATTTTGACCTAAATGAAAATAAAAATATAATTTATCAGTATATCTTGGATATAGCAAAAGCAATGCCTACAGGGAAATGCATAGCATTGAATGCATATATTAGGAAAAGAACAAAGAACTAAAGTCAGTCAGCTAAATTTCTACCTTAGGATACTAGAAAAAAGAAGATGAAATTAAGTCCAAAAGCAGAAAAAGCAAAATAACACAATTTAAAATATAAGTCAATGAAATTAAGAATAGAAAATCAATAAAGAAAAGTCAATGAAACTAAAAACTGATTCTTAGAAAATATTTTTTTAAAACACCAGCCTCTGGCCTGACTAATGAAGAAAAAAGAAAACACAAATTACTAATACCAGAAAAGAATAGGAGAACATTACAACAGATCCCATGAACATTACAAGGATAACCAAAGAATACTATTAACGATTTTAGTCTAGTAATTTGAAAGTCCAGATAAAATATACTAATTCATTGAAAGACAGAGATGTCAAAATTCACAGAAGAGACATCAAATAATTTAAGCTGGATATGATAGCACACAGCCGTAGCCCTGTGGCATCCGATCCTGTCAGATCTTGGAAGCTCAGCAGTGTTGGGCCCCCTTAGTACTTGGATGAGAGACCACCTGGGAACACCAGGTGCTGTAGGCTTGGGAGAAGGACCCAGCAACCCACTCCCAAAAATCAATCTGCCAGTGAAAACCCTGTGAATAGCAGAGAAACACTGACAATAGTGTTTCGCCTGTTGTATGTAGGGTTGCTATGAGCCGGATACCAACTCCATGGCACCTAACAAGAATAGCAGCATGATAGCACACACTTATAATCTCAGGAATCAGAAGGCTGGGGCAAGTGGATAGACATTAGTTCAAAACTGGTCTACATAATAAGTTCAAGGCCAGCTGGGCTACACAATAACCTGGTTCAAAAATTAATTAAATGAAAAAGAAAAAAGTTTGAATTGAAAACCCTGTGAATAACAGAGAAACACTGAAAATAGTCCTGGGAATGCCACGGTGTCAGGGAGTGTTTCGTTCTGTTGTACACAGGGTCACTATGAGTTGGATCCGACTCAATGGCATGTAACAACAACATAGCTGTAGAATATATAGAATCTATATTTAATAGTGTTGCAAAATAGAAAACACCCGGCCAAGGTAGATTCATTGATAAATTCCACCAAACATTTAAAGAAGATATCATACCAGTTGTCTAATATCTCTTTCAGAAAACAGAAGCTGAGGGAATACTTCTGAGCTCATTCTATGAGGCCAGCATTACCTTAACACAAAAACTAGATTAAAGAAATTACAAGAAAAGAAAACTACAGAACATGTCTCATGAACATAAGTAAAAAATTCTTTAACTATATTAGCAAGTCAAATCCAACAATGTGTTATAAAGAATATGTCTCAACCAACTGGGATTTATCCTAGATATGCAAAGTTGTTCCACATTTGAAAATTACTAACATAATCCACCTTATGAACAAGCTACAGAAGAAAACTCGTATGATCTTGCAAACAGATGCAAAAAAATAAAAAAGGAAAACAATTTGACAAAACTAAACACTCATTCATGATTTAAAAAAAAGAAAAAACCTCTCAGGAAACTAGAGAAGAAAGCTTTCCCCATTTAATAAAGAATATGTACAAAACAAAACAAAAAACAACAAACTCAGAACAAAACAAACAAACCTACAGCTGACATCACATTCAATGGTGAGCAGCTAGAAAGTTTCTTTACTGTAATCAGGAACAAAGCAAGAATAGCCCCTCTTGCCCCTTCCTTCTAACATTTTACTGGAAGTCTTAACTAATGGAAGAAAATAACAAAAGAGAATAAAGGTATGCAATTGGGAAGAAAGAAATAATACTTTGTTCATAGATGAAATGATTGTATATGTGAAAGAATTGGAATTATAAGTAATTGTGGCAAAGTTTCAGAATGCAAGGTTAATATGACAATCACTTTCCCATATACCACCAAAGAACAAGAGGAATTTGAAGTTAAAGACACAACATTATCAAGTTGGGTCTGACACATAGTGACTCTATGTACAACAGAACGAAACACTACCATACACTGTGCCATGCACACAATCTTTTTATATTTAAGCCTATTTCTGCAACTAGTATTTCTTCTCATTTTGAGTCATGCCATATCAGCAAAAGAGAGAGTCCCTGGGGTTTTACTCCATTCCCATCAGTAAGATTGACTCTACTTTGAGGAGGAAACACTTCCCCAGTCATCTTTTGAATATCTTCCAGTCTAAAGGGCTCCTTTTCCAAACTGTATTTGACAGTGCTTCTCTGCTGTTGATAGAGTTTTCAATGACAAATTGTTTCAGGAGAGGGCTGCTGGGTCCTTCTCCCTAGTCTGTCTTAGTCTGGAAGCTCAGCTGAAACCTGTCCACCATGGGTGGCCCTGCTAGTATCTGAAATAGTGGTGGCATAGCTTTCAGCATCACAGCCACACACAAGCCCCCACCACACAACAAGCTGAAAGACAAGTGGGAAACTCTAAAAATAAGTCTTCAAAATTAAATAATAATCCTTAAGCTATCCTGCCTATTAGTGACAGCAGTATTGGAAAAAAAGTAGTTGATGCATTCAATTGATATATTTCAAACAATTATATTCATGAAAAAGCCAGACAATAGAGTATATGCTGGATGATCTCTGTATGAAATTCTAGAAAATTCAAAGTAATCTCCTATTTACAGAAAGCAGGTGAATGGTAGCATGGAGGTGGGAATGGGGGTGGACATGGAAGGGGCAGGATGGAGTATAAAGGTACCTAAGAAAAATCTGAGGGTGATGGGCAACATACTAACTATCTGGATTTTGGTGATGGTCATGGCATGAGTCTTGGTATCACAGGAGCAGTGGCTGATAAAGTCCAGGGTACACATAGGCACATGTGGCATTAGCTTCTTGATATCCCCTGCAGTTGCATCCCCTCCCCTGGGGTGCTTGTCAGCCTTGCCTGCATGCAAACTGTTGTTACTCTTGGCAATTGAGAGTGATTTCATTTTTATTGTTATTGGGAGGACTTGGTAGGTCATCATGCCAAAGATTCTGAAGCAGGTGGGATTGGAAACTCTTTGTGGTGTGGGTGAACTATGTATAATTTTCTGTTGCGGGTGCTAGGAATCCATCTTCTCTCTTTCCTAAATCTATTGAGAATCCACATATCTGTCCATCAAATTCTTTTGTGTGTTAGGAACACAAAATAAAATAGGATGGTTTTCATTCTCAATGGAATAAAAGATGACTGTGGTGTCGTTGGTAGAATTGCCTTAGTACACACGCTCAGTTCCCACTACTCAGAAGTGCCACCTGACACCGTAAGTCACTTATTTCCAGTTTGATTTCCCTGAAGATCCCATTTGTGTTGGGACATTCTGAGGGAAAGAAATATACCAGAAATTGACCCTTTGACCCATTTACACTGCAGGTACTTACAAAGTGATTGGATTCATCTTGCACTATTTTCTATTCTCTTGAGACTTTCCTGAAGCCCAGAAAATTCATTTAAACTTTCTCTCATTGAAAATATGAGTAAGGGTTGTCTTATAAGTACTGCAATGTCAGTATAAGAGGAAAACTGTAGTTGATGAAATAGTAGCCCCTGTTACTAGAGTAGAGAGGTCTAATTAGGACGAACTGGCACTGAGCCCTGGCAACACACACATTAATTGCAGGGCTGACACTGATAGCTTGATTTGTCTTCAGCCATCAGGCAACCATAGAAGTTTGACAAAAAACATGAACATTTATTTGCATGCAAATATATGGGGTTTTTCATATATGGTACTAATATATTACTCCCAGTTCATAAAAAGAAGTTATGAAATACTAAAAAATGTCTTCCTGTCAATTATGATTGACAGATAAGTGAAGAATTTCTTATCATCCACCATAGCACAAATAAAGACTTATGACGGCATGTCTAATAAGTGAGCATGAGGAGCTGAGGCTGATAAATGGGCAGAAGATGGTCACCTCATGGTGTTCATGTCCATAGGTTATCCAGAACTGTTGCCATTATTGTTTCCTCAGTAAATCTTAGCTGAGAAAACTCATTCTTCCCCAAAATCTTCCTAAAGAAAAGACAAAATGATCATGTTAAAAGAGCTTTAAAGGCATTATGTAAATGTACATTTGGTGTTATCTCAGTGTAATGTATGTGTCTCTATATTTCCACATTATTGCTGCATATAAAGATCTATTGTCAGCTCGATGGCTTTCACAGGGTGATGAAGGACTTCAAAGCTCATTATTGCCTGGCACCCTTGTGTTTTAGGACATGAGTCTGGCCAACCACGAGCAGGCATTTGGCCATCTTCGCACAGATGGGCTTATATATAACCAGCCAAGTAATGATATACTCGCTGAGCACCAGGTGTTGGTGATGAAAAGAGTGTTCATAGCCAAAAAAAATATTAACAATACTGTCCAACTTGAGGTTCCTTATGTATTTATTTTACATATATTTTGGTGTGGGAATGGTGTTTCAATCAGTAACACAGGCCTAAATAATTTCTGGTTTTCTGAAAAGAAACTAGATTTGTGTGATTGGGGTGAGGCGAAGCGTTCACGCCATGGAAGCCACGTAATAGCAGGTGCCTCACCTAACTCAGCATGTTCTGGGGAGGCTGATTGAGCCAACCGATTGGAAAAGTGTGATGGAAATAATGTCCATCACTCTTCTACCACAGTGCCTTCTGGGACACCACGTAGCTGGCTGGTAATGAGTTACGTGATTGAGGGAGAGAAACTCCTTGCTCAGGTTATTGGGTCTCTGATGCAGAAAGGCACAGGGACACTGCACAAAATCTACTAGGTGTAAATTAGGTTGAAAGACGTGGATAAAGCTCTCAGCAGTCCAGGATAGTTAGCAACAGAACCCCAGGTGCCTGGTTTCCATACCTCCTATTCTAAGTAGAAAGTTGTAATACATACCCCTGAGTAATATAAAATTAGTGTTTTCCCAGGCTTCCACTGTAGGATAGAAATGACATTTTTGCAGAAGTCACTATAATTAATAACTACATAGATATATGTATATAATAAAAATAACTTCATCTAATTTAATGCACCAACAAACAGAATGGGACACACGTATGAAATAGAGCTCAAGGTGTTGAATGAGCTAGTCACCCATATCTCGGTTTAGTATGTATTTCATTGTACATACTTGCTGTCATTTCAAGAACTTAAACTGAAACTCTTCTATATGTACAGAGGTAGATTAGGTCATCAGGATTTATGGGTTGTTGTAGCTGTGAGCTACCTGCTGGTATAAGTCTAATGTCAAGGGGCACATTTTGTGGTTGGATTGTTTTCAGCGTGACTTCCTTTTGAAGGTTGATGATTTAGATGCTTTCTCCATGTTCATTACAAACAGCTTTTTTTTACTCCAGCAAATTTTATAACCTAACCATAAACAGCTCCTCCAAGGCTACTGTTTGATATATGAGATCCTGCGCAAAAGACATTTGGGGAGGAGGCTGTTTTTCATACTTCTAATTTTCCCTTCCAACATTCTACCTAATGTTGGATGGTATTGTTATCTAGAAAGACACTGAAGTATTGAAATAGTAATATACATTAACTGCCTTAAATTTATAACAAATTGAAAGATCTGCAAAGTATCTGTTATCATTCATGTAATGAGCTGAGCATTATTTATACCACATACATATAAATTTGATTATTAACAGAAGTTATAAATAGGATGGGGCTGGGTTTAGCTCAGTTGGTCAAGTGCTGTGCAGCACTCTCTGAGGACCCAGGTTTGATCCCCAGCACCAGAAAAATGGGAGAAAGATGTGACAATCCACTCCTGAAACAATCACCCATGAAAAACCCTATGAGGGTCTCTATGACTTGGACATGACTCGATGGCACACAGTAACAACAAATAAATTGCGTAAAAGAAATAAAAGAGTATACAGTTCTCAAATGAAGAGGTCCATAAAGCCATGAAACACATGAAAAAATGCTCAGTATCCCTAGCCATTAGGGAAATGCAAATTAAAACAACTCTGAGATTTCACCTTACACCAGTAAGAATGACCAAGATCAATAAAACAAATAACAACAAATGCTGGCGAGGGTGCGGTGAAAAAGGAACCCTCTTACATTGTTGGTGGAGCTGTAAATTGGTCCAACCACTGTGGAAATCAATATGGAGATATTTTAAAAAACTGAAAGTAGATCTACCAAATGACCCAGCTATAACACTACTGGGAATTTACCCAAAGGGAGATGGGTCACCACCGAGACACCTGCATCTCCATGTTCAATGCAGCACTTTTCACAATAGCAAGGATATGGAATCAACCAAAGTGCCCTTCAACAGAAGAATGGATAAAAAAACTATGGTACATATACACAATGGAATACTACTCAGCAATCAAGAAAAATGAAATAAGGTCATTCGTAGCAAAATGGATGGAATTAGAGAAAATTATTTTAAGTGAACAAACACAAGCTCAGAAAGAGAAACACCACATGTTCTCACTCATATGTGGGAGCTGAACCAAAATTATAAGAAGGAAAAATCCTATTCAAAGGTCAGATCAAAATAAAATAAAAAAAAAAACTAAGAATGGTGATGGTATCAATATAAATGGTCTAGAAAATGCAGGCAATTGTTCTGACAAGATAAAAACAAAGTTCACTACAGGAAAAGTTTCTATCTTAAACAGAACTGGAACCCAAGGACATATAGAAAAATATTACGAAGTAAATGATAGAGAAGATTTAGATGGGGAGGATGGGGGGGGAAGCATACAAGAGGTTAAAGGGGCACCTATATGAATAATGTACATCCAAATGCATATATGGAAATGCCACAATGAAAAGCATGTCAGAATGAATCACATTAAGGTGTACATTAAAAATTTCCAATAAAAAAAAGAAAAGAAAGGTTCCATGTTTGCAGTTATCACTGTGACTAAATACTTGAGGAAAAATAAGAGAGGAATGCTTACCTTGGCTCACAGTTTCAGAGAGCTCTCTGTGATCACAGGGTTCCATCACTTGGGGCCTGAGACAAGGCTGAACATCATGGCAGAGAGGACTTGGTGGAGCGAAGTCACTCACATTATGGTGGCTGAGAAGCACAGAGAGTGAGGGGAGGAACCAGTGACAAGATATACCCTTCCAGGGGCGTACCCCCCAGGGCCCATTTCCTCCAACTGGGCCCCACATCCTCGATTTCAACCACCTCCTAGTAATGCTATCAAATTATGAATCCATCAGTGAATTAATCTACTGAAGAGGTCAGAGCCCTCAAAATCCAGTCACTCCCCCAAAACCCATCTGCTGGCAACCAATGCTAGTCCACAGGAGCCTTTGGGTGACATTTCAGATTCAAACCACACAGATGAAAATAAAAGTTAGTGAGTTTGGGAAATCATTAGAAATTAAAGTTTTATTTTCTTTCCTTTTTTATTTTCTTTGTGGTGGTGGTGGTTTTTTGTTGTTGTTGTTGTTGTTGTTTAAACAAAGTCTCTCACTATTTAACTCAGGCTAGCCTGGAACTCACTATGGAGCCCAGATTGGCCTCAAAAGTCTCAATCCTCATGCCTCAGCCTCTTGAATGCTAATTTTCGATCAGTGGACTACATTTTGGCAGATCAGCCAATGAAGAAAATAAGTGTACTCTAATATAAAATATGGGCTGGGATTTAGCTCAGTTGGTAGAGTGCTGCGCTGCAGTCTCTGAGGTCCTGAATTCAATTCCCAGCACTGCAAAAATGGGAGAAGGGCCTGGCAATCCACTCCCAAGGCAATCCCTAAACAGGCAGCCATTGAAAACCCTATGAGGGTCGCTATGAGTCAGATACCGACCCAATGGCACCTAACAACAACAACCACAATATAAAATGTATACACAGTGCTGACTTGAAGTATATGAGAACCTGTTATTCAGTTCATTACAATAAATATAGTAAGTCTGGTCATCAAACTGTGATTCAGGTGTAGTGCAGAGGTGGTAAGACCTTAGTGGAACAAGGCAGTGCCCACACTGCAACACAGCTCCAGGAGACCTCTTCTTCCCAAGGAGGACCAGCGGGGGCTTGGTTTTGTGTTCTTCTGTCTCTAACTAGGCATCCTAGACATTATTTATAACCTGGCCCCCCACTCGCCTTCTTAATCATCCCCAGCCTGCCCACTCCCATCAGGACAAAGCCCACTGCCCCCTGAAAAGCACAGCATCCTTCCTGGTCTAAGCTCTGGTTTTGCCTCCTCTGCCATTTCCCCATGGGTTCTGCCCTCCAGCAACAGTGGAGCACATGCACTAACCCTGCTGCCTCAGGCATCCTGACGTCCCTCATTCCTCTTCTCCATACCAAGACCAATGCATCCTCCCAGCTTTGATGCAGGTGTTTGTCTCCCCTGGACTTCTGCAGAGGGCATGCTCCTATCCCCAAATGTAGTCCTCTCATCCATTGCTTTTCAGACTGCATGGGGACTGTTTGTTTTTGTTTTGCTGCTGGTATTCATGCCAACTCTCCTTTTTTAGGATATATAAAAAGTGTGCGTGTCTTTTGTCACAATTTAAACAAAAAGCAATGTGTGAAGAAAATGAAGTGATAGTTTTCTCTTTCCCCTAGTTACATTCTTCCAAGATGATTAATATGATTTTTTTCTCTTCTAGAAAATGCCTATACTCATTTATAGCAGCTCCTATAAATCCTTCAGGATCAATACACACACATAGACCAAAGTTGTTCATTGTACTAGCTGTGTAATATTCCATAAGTATTGAGCAAAGTCCTCTCTTGAGGTTTCTTTTTCTTCAGACAAATTATGCTGGAGTAAGAACACTGCATATAAATTATTATACACTGGTACTGCTGTGTTTTGTTAATATGGATAATGGTAAAAGAACATATGTATTTAAAATTTTTATTCATACTGTTAGATTATTTTCCAAGGAGGTAGAATCATTTGCCCCCCTCTCTCACAGTGTTCTCTTTAACACACACTAGCCTGAGGTCCTTTTATTTTGGTAAAGTCATATGTGAATGCCGCGCTATCTTTGCTTTTGACTTGTATTTCTGACTATATATAAAATTAAGGATTTTTTTCGTATTTACCTTTGTATTTTCTAAGATTTACTGTCTCATACTTTGGTACTGATTTGGATTGTTTGCCATTTGTTAATTGGTAAAATAATTTTTGAGAAAATGTCTATCTCTTATATATTCTGTGAACATTTTAGTCTTTTTCTATTGCAGCAATTTTAATTAAAATTTTTTCCTTTATGTGGAGAGAAATTATTTCAATTCATGTCTCTCTAAACTCTCCTAGTACTCCCAGTAAAAGTTTACACAAACTGCCACTGATCTTTACCATCTAATATTTTATAAAACCTTTTATTGTTTGTTTTAATCTTTATATACTTAAATAATCTAAAATGCTGAGGGACCAACTGGTCACTCCAGCTATTGGTTATTTGGTATATCCATATCACTTATCAATAACTCATCATTGCCCCACTAAATGGAAATAGATACTTTGTTATATTTTAAGTTACATAAGTGTATATATATATATGCATGTATATGTATATGTGTGTATATATATACATATATATATTCTCTATTCTGTTCCATTAGTCTGTTTATATATTTTTATGCAAACAGTATATTTCTTTGCTTTATCATAGCTTAACAAGTTGCCATGAGTTGTAATGCCCACTCGAGTATTGCTCTAGCTCTCGTTATTTAAAAATGTCTTTTGCATTCTTACATATTTGTTTTTCATATGATTTTTAAAAAATCTTTAAGTCTAATCAATCTCTTCCCCTTCCCCCCACAAAAAAAAATTCTACCCAGTGTGAGGCCCCTGAGCTTCAAAATAAGCCCTGACTCCCCCTCCACTCTCTCAGCACAGCCATCATTTCTGGGCAATATGTCACATGTTCACTTTTTGTGTGTTGCCTTTTCATCCTAAAGTGTGTGTACTAGAACTGTTTTCTTTACTGCTGTATCCTTAGCAACTAGAATGTTGTCTGCCGCAGAGATGACATTCAGTAATTGTTCCTTAAATAAAGAGCCAAATGCAAAGTGTGTGTTCATGTTTTAATACAGTACTAGGTTTATTTTGTCAATAGTTTAGTTTGAGCTGGGTGCAGTGGCGCATGCCTGTAATCCCAGCGACTCGGAAGATAGGGGCAGGAGGATGGCAAGTTTGAGACCAGAGGCAGTCTGCGTAATTTAGGGAGGCTGGGTCCTTATCCCAAGCCTACAACACCTGGTTTTCCCAGGCAGTCTCCCATCCAGGTACTAACCAGGCCTGACCCTGCTTAGCTTCTGAGATATGATGGGATCAGATACCACAGTGGTACGGTTACAGGCTCTGATTCTGTGGTTTGTATTTTGGGGATACCTAGCAACGCCCACGCTTTGGCTCACAGAGGATGTTTTCTGTAAGCCTTTGATTCTTCTCTCTGTTCATGATTTCCTCATTGATGTCCTCACTTCTGCGTTCACGGCTCTGAGACTTGCACTCAGGAGTTCTGCTTTATGAGTCGGTCTTCTCTGTCTTTCCTCTTGGGGTTGCTTAGTTTTTAGTTTCTAACTGAGTCTTAAAATTCTTAAATTGTATTTTCAAATCACATCTTAGCCTGATCGACATACTTTGTTGTGCTCTTGTGATGTTTCCTTAAGAATTTCCTTTAGATTGAGAAACCAAGCAGTCCTCAGAGGAAGCACTGACATCTCCCCTGGTCAGTTCTAGCCATCAGGAGCCTCTTCCCGGCCCTCTCAGTGCCATGGTGCAGAGCCCAGGTGGGGCCCTCGGGGCAATGGCGGGCATTTGAGAGGCTTTGTCCTCCCACACAAGCTGCGCATCAGTGCCTCTCTGAGCGTCGCTTACGTTTTATGATTAGCCTGGCTGACATTGAGAGAGACTCCCTCTCATTTCCTCAGCATCCTTTACTTCTTTATATGTCTGTTTTCCACTGGACTGTGTGATCTCTCAGGGTTGAGACTGTCACTCATCTTCTTCATTCTAGCACAGTGTGCATTGCTTAAAAACTTTAAGAGGGAAAGAGAAAGAAATTATTTCAATGACACCACATGATCAAAAAGCTTTGATGCTTTGATGAATAGCGGAGAAGCTCTGACAATAGTGTTTCACCTGTTGCATGGACACTGACTTGAAGGTACCTAACAACAGCAATTCACATGAAGAAACTTATGTTTGTTGAATTTAAAAAGCCAAAAGATAGATGTGATTTTAATCAATTTTTAAACTCTGAAACTGATCAGTCAATGGAAAATAAATGTAAATATAAATATGTATTTATATATTTGTATTTATATATTTCTATTGTACAATATATGTGTATATTATGTCTTATATACTTATATAATGTATATATTTGTATACTTAATATATATTATATATTTATATTTATTTACATATGTATATATAAAGCCTATACTCATACATCCATCTATGTGTATCTTATAAAAGTAGCATGGCTGGTTGAGTTTTCATTCTATTTGCAAGTAGCTGTACTTGCATGTAAAAAAATTTCATTGTAACATTTATTTCCTCATTTTATTCATCTTAGTTTTCCTGGCTGTGTATAGTTCACAGGTAAATTTACAAATTGCACTTTACTTTCTTTTCCAATGAGGAAATAAACTAAATGTAGAGAAGGTGAGAAAGACAGGCTGTGAAGCCCTGGCCTGTGCCGGTTTGTCTTGAGCAGAGTGTTTATGGTTGCCTGCACTGCCTGCAATAAAGAAAACAAGAATAAAAAGAAGCTTTAAATTCTTCTTGCCAAAGAAACAAGGACTTTTGAGGCGAAAAAGTTTAGATTCCAAGTCTAAAGTCATTTAAAATGTTTTAAAGCCGAGATTTTTTTATTGCTCCATATTTCTCTTTGCTTGTAGCCAAAAACAAGTTATATTATCATTTCTGTGAATTATTGCTACCAAAAGGTGTGTTTCTCTTGCACTTTGTGCACCCACACTGGACACTTTGAAGTCGCTGTAGCTGCTTCCCTCTGCCTCTGACTGCGAGAAGGAAATGACCACCCCATTCTGCCACCGCTTGGTCCAGGAGGGTAGGAGAGGGGAGATTTCCAAATAAGCAGCACTAAAAGCTAAGAGGAAGGTGTAGACTGAGGGAAAGAACAGGTGGACCCTCTTAACTCCTGGGAGCAGGACAGTCTATGATGCAGCACCTCAGGGTGTGGCCCCACTGCCAAGAGAGCTCCCCAGAATCTTCCTTGCTTACTCCTCACAGCAGCTGAATGGCCCCATCCCTTCCCGGCTGGGACACCTACAGAGCACCTGCCGAGGGCAGGCACAGGAAGGAAATGCCCTAGCAGCCCACAGGCGTGCAGGTGACATTAGTACTCTGGGGCAAGGGCTTCAGAGAAGCCACATGGAAACAATTTTTTTTTTTTTTTTGGTGGTACTGGGGTTGAACCCAGGCGCCTGCATGCTCTGCAAGTGCTGGACCACTGAGCTGTGCCCCAGCCCAGCCCATTTTTTTACTTTTTGAGACAGGGTATCTCTAAGTTATGCAGACTGCCTCTGGTCTCGAACTTGCGATCCTCCTGCCTCCACCTGGGAGCCGTTGGGATTACAGGCATGTGCCACTGCACCCAGCTGGAAACACTTCTTAACCAGTGCTGTGGACCCCAGGAAGGTCTCCTGGACTGGGAACACCAATGGGCAGTGGATCTGAAGCAGAAGGACATGTGTGAGTTGGAAAGGCAAAGTGGTTAAAGAAGGCGGAAGAGGAGGGAGGATCCTACTGAGGGAAGACCATGGGCAAGGGCCCAAGGTAAGAGAGCACAGCTCTTCTGGAACCAGGACCGAGGGTCTCAGGGCCTGCCTGGAGAGGGGAAGGTAGAGAGAAGAAGGCCTGGGAAGGCAGCCAAGCCCTTGATCAAGGCCAGCATGCTTGGTCTGGAAGATAATTAGCCAGGAATATGATGGGATTAAAGAGCTCTTCAGACTTGTCATTGTTGATGGGAATAATTTTTTTTGCATATTAGAAGTAAACAGGAAATAACTACCAACTTCTAGAGACTGCCTGGAAAATGCCCTGAATATAATAACTCATCTAGGGATGGTGAGTCATGGCAAATTTCAGAATTATCACCTGTCTCCTCAGTTCTTGCAAGTTATTACCAATGCACAGGTATTTGTTTATATATCCTTTCTCGGAGGTCAAATCATATTGTTGTTGTTAGGTGCCGTCAAGTTGGTATCCGACTCATAGCGACCCTCTGTACAACAGGGGAAACACTATTGTCAGTGCTTCTCTGCTATTCATCGGGTTTTCAGTGGCAGATTGATTGATTTTTGGGAGGGGGTTGCCAGGTCCTTCTCCCACAAACACTATTGTTGTGCTTCTCCAACCCTGCTGTGCATAAGGTTTTCAATGGCTGATTGTTTTTTTGGGGGGTGGGTTGCCAGGTCCTTCTCCCAAGCCTACAGCACCTGGTGTTCCCAGGTGGTCTCCCATCCAAGGACTAACCAGGCCCGACCCTGCTTAGCTTCTGGGATCTGAAGGGATCGGATGCCACAGGGCTATGGCTATAGGCCAAGTCATATAATGGAATAGAAAATCAGTAGTGGGAGATTACAAAAGGAAATACTCTTTTAACAACAAAATATTTCACATCATATTTTATTCATGAAGAAGAGCTGGAAAGCTTTGGCTAAACGTGAAACTAGCAAGTGTCATGGTGCCATTGTGTTCTTTCAAGATGACACATTATCAGAGCATATGAAGTCTTTATCTTCTAAAGGAAATAAACAACAGCAAGAATAGTGGATATTATCTTTTATAGTCTATCTAGGCAACAAAATCGAAAGAAGAGATACACTCTGTATACTGAGAAGATGACATCACATCAGTCACTGTGGTCATGCTGAGGTTAGACAAAGTAACAACCCCCAAACGTTTTTAGAATAGGGATGGAGATCCAGGAAAGCCGGCACCACATCAGAGCAACTTACCAACCTGCTGAATGTTAGACTAGGTGGAAGGAACAGAGTTCCTTCACTGTGGATAATGGAGAGATAGATTCTTCTGGGACTTCCAGTATTCCTGATGTGTCCGCTTCCCATCACTATGACAAAATACCTGAAGTAATTAACGTACAAAGAGAAAAGGTTTATTTTACCTCATGGTCTTAGGATTTCCAATCCACGATTAGACTGACTAGGGTTGCTAGATGGCCATGTTGGGGAGTGCGTGAGGAGGAAACCTGTTTACCTCAGGGCCAGGAAGCAAAAGAAGAAGAGGAAGGGGCTAGGCTCCTGCAGTCCCCTTCAAGGGCACACCTCCAGTGACCTAAGGACCTCCCACTAGGCCCCACCCCTAAATGTTCCACACCCTCCCAACAGAGTCCCAGGGGACCAGTCCTTCCATACATGGGCCTCCGGGGCATGTTCAACACCCAAGTGCCCTAAATTTGGGAGATCTGAACACTGGCAAAGTCCTTGCTTGCCTTTTCCAACAGTAACTTCACCCCTTTCTACACCTGGAGATCCTTAACACAAGGCAAATGTTCCTGCTCAGGCAAAGTCGTCTCTTCCCCACAGGTGGATCCTTGTCTCATCCCACAGCTCAGTGATCAAGCGTCCGCATGGCATTTACTGAGCCTCCAACTAAGGCCAAAGTTTCTTAAGTGTCTTTTCTCCTCCCAGCTTTTATTGTCTTTTAGGATTTTGTTTACCTTTGTCCCTAGTCCAGGGCCGAGCAAGGAGAAAACATCACACTGACTACTTTTTAATGAGTGAACATCAGGAAAAAAATAATCCTGGAAGAATGATTAGAGCCCAAGGTAGAGATAAATAAACCAAGTGGGGAAACATCAGGCATAGCTGGATCCCGGGTACAAATGATTTCATGGGGTTGCCCATCCCCTGATTGTTTCTTTCTGAGGACTGCCTTGGTTCTCAGACAGGTATCTCCATGTGGTCACATGAAGGAGGCTGCTGTACTTTTATCAGGCCACCATGGGGCTAGGGAGGGGGAAAAGAGGCATAGCCATCTCATCAGCCATCTGAGCATGTTTGAGCAATTACCTTGAGCCAGGAATGAAGATGATGTTTGTCAGAACAAAGCCATTTATATGAATTCATAAATTTACTTATAAATATATTTTATAAGGGTTAGCAATAACATCAAACCATTTATTTTACTCTTGGGGAATCATTTTAAACATCTTTGAATAACATCTGCCCCTTTATTCTTAGCATAGAAGTAACAACTTGGCTGAGTGACGTTGCACCTGAAATGAACTTGTGGTCAAGGTGCATTGTAGAACTTGGAAAATACACCTGTAGAAAGGGAAGATAAGGCTGCCATGTTCACCAGCTTTTGTTTTAAGGTTAGACTTCTTGAAGGCATGTACCACAGAAGCATTGTTTTTGGCGTTCTGTTGTTTATATTTGGCATTAAAGGTAATTTTAGTAAGTATACATGGATTATTTATATATAGATTTCAAGTATTCTGAGCCTTTTTGTTTGGACTGAACTAAAAGTGACACTTGTCATTTAATATAAGTGGCTGTATTTACTACTTTAACCATCATCCTACTGGATTACTAAATATTTTAGACAATTTATATTTTGGAATCATAATCACTTATTATTCTGGAGGCTAAGAAGTACTTTGAATTTAGAATTTTTTAGACTTTAGAAATCATATAATTCATACATTTTTAACCATGAAATATTCACAGGAGTATCTCCCTTTATGTATGTACATGTGTATGTATGTATGTATGTATGTGCATATGTATTTATTTAGCAGTACTAGGAGGTTGAACCCAGGGCCTCACACATGCTGGGTGAGGGCTCCACCACTAGTCTACACCCTTAGCCCCTTTCTTTAGTTTTCTTTTGAGTCAGAGTCTAAGTTGCACAGGCTGCCTCTGGCCTCAAACTTGAAATCCTCTTGCCTTAGTCTCCCAACTAACTGGGATTACAAGCATGTGTCATGACACTGGCTGATCTTTAAAAATCTGTAATTTTGTTCAAAAAGCATAAATCCTCACACTAAGTGGAATAAACATAGACTTAGAATAATGTCATGCCAGTTCATTCAGGTTTTACTATAAACAAAATTTAATGCCAAATTTTGAGGAGCAAATAAACATTAGATTTTCAGAAACTTATGGCTTTTAGAATTTCATTTTTATTTTTACTACCAGCCAGTCATTGGCTAAGGGAACAGACCTGGCTTATACTTTTAACTTTGCTTGGAAATAAAATAAAAATTTAAAGCTGCATTTGAAGTATAGCAGTAACTACTGGTATGAAGGTGGTCATGCTATTTGGCCTGGCTCAGTAATGAAGTCACAGAGAGCCATTTGCTGGGCTTAGATCGGTCTAAGACTCTCTCTGGGTTTAGCATAGCTTCACTTGGAGGTGTGTGCATGCCTTCCTGTCTGCATACAGGTGCGCCTGATGTGCAGACTGGCTACTGGCACATGGAAACCCTGGAGCAGGCAGACAGGCCTCCTGAGGTTGGGCCCTGGATGTGGCACAGACAGGAAGCAACTGACAGCTCTTCTCAGTAGGTTGGACATGGTTTCGCATTTTTGTGGGAGTGCATCAATTTTTCCCTCTCTGAATAAACTCTGCATGTCACCTGGGGGCTTTGTTCATATGTTCAGGAGAGAAACCAAACTTGCTCTTGGCATATTAATAAAAACATTGTAAAAATCTAAATTTTAGACTTGATTTGCTAAACTAAGTGTAACCTAATTTTAAAGCTGGCTTTGCTAAGTTAACAATGTCTACACGTGTTAAAACCTAACAAGTTGCATGGTTATTTCAAAACTGCAGTGATGACATGCTGGGTTTGTATCCCACCAGGTAAGCCCAGTGCGGCAGGGTGAAGGCTGAGATGTGGTGCACCATCATCACTCAACAAGCTAGGGCAGTTTGAAAGTCTTCACTGTGCTTGAACCAATTTACAGCCCCACCAACAGTGTAAGAGGGTTCCTTTTTCTCCGCAACCTTGCTAGCATTTGCTATTATTTCTTTTGTTGGTCTTGGCCATTCTTACTGGAGTTAGGTGCAACCTCAGCATTGTTTTGATTTGCATTTTCCTAATAGTTAGGGATATTGAGCATTTTTTCATGTGCTTCATGGCCTTATGAACTTCTTCATTTGAGAATTGTCTGTTCAGTTCCTTTGCCTGCTTGTGTATTGAATTATTTGTTGTCTTGAGATTTGCTTTCTTGAGTTGTTTGTAAATTCTAGAAATTAGTCAAATGTATAGGATGCAAAGCTTTTCTCCTATTCAGTGGGGTCTTCCTTAGCTCTGTTGATTGTTTCCTTTAGTGGACAGAAGATTTTTTAATTTAGTGTAATCTCATTTATTTATTCTCGTTGCAATTTCCTAAGCAACTGGAATGTTATTAAGGAAATGCTTTCCTATACCTATATGTTGGAGCATGTTGCCTATCTTTTCTTCTAGTAATTTTAAAATTTCTGGTTTTATGTTGAGGTCTTTTATCCATTTCGAGTTAACTCTCATGCAGATTGAGAGTTGCAGGTCTGTTTTCACTTTTCTGCAGGCAGAAATCCAAGTTTCCCAGCACCATTTGTTGAAGAGGCTATCTTTTCTCCAGTTTTCCTATTTAGCTCCTTTGTCAAAGATCAGGTGGCTAAAGATGTGTTGGTGTATCTCTGGGTCCTCAGTTCTGTTCTAATAGTCTTCAGGCCTATTTTTGTGCCAGTACCAAGCTGTTTTTGCTACCAGAGCCTTGTAGTATAGTTTAAAGTCAGGAATTGTGATCCCACCTGCACTAGCTTTACAGTTCAAGAGTGTTTTGGCTATACGTGGTCTTTTATGTTTCTATATGAACTTTTGGGTTATTTTCTTTATTTCTGCTAAGTCTGTCATTGGAATTTTAATGGGGATTGCATTGGAAAGAAATAGGGAGATACCTCAGAAAACTAAAAATAGAACTGTCATACAACCCAGCTATACCACTCCTGGAAATATACCCAAAGGGAGATGTGTCATCATACCACAGAGACACCTGTATCTCTATATTCAGTGCAGCACTTTGCACAATAGCAAGGATATGGAATCAAGTAAGGTGCTCATCAACAGAAGAATGGATAAAAAAACTATGGTACATATACACAATGGAATACTACTCAGCAATAAAAAATAGAATAATGTTATTTGCAGCAAAATGGAAGGAATTGGAGAACATCATCTTAAGCAAACAAACACAAGCTCAAAAAGAGAAATACCATGTGTTCTCACTCATATGTGGGAGCTAATTCATACTTAAAGGAAGAAAAAATCTTATACATAAATAGATATATTAAAAATGTATAATTAACTTAGTGTAGAAGGGACAATATAAAGAGTAGAAAGAAGAAGCGGGGGAACTAACGGGGAGGTGAAGATTGGAGAAGATGGGATGGGGAGGAGGGTCAATGTGAAGGGATGAATAGGGAGAGGACAATCTCAATGTAAATAGCAAAAGTTCATGAGTATATTGGAAAAATAGAGGAATATAACCCAAATGTTGTTGTTAGGTGCCGTCAAGTCGGTATCCAACTCATAGCAACCCTCTGTACAACAGGGGAAACACTATTGTCAGTGTTTCTTTGCTGTTCATAGGGTTTTCAATGGCTGATTGATTTTTGGGAGGGGGTTGCCAGGACCTTCTCCCAGCCTACAGCTTCTGGTGTTCCCAGGCGTACTCCCATCCAGGTACTAACCAGGCCCGATACTGCTTAGCTTCCGAGATCTGATGGGATCGGATGCCACAGGACTATAGCTGCAGGCTATAACCCAAATAAGCATTTAAATTTTAGTACATATTAGCCAAAGGTGCCATCAACTTTGTGAGTTGATGAAAGTGTTGCAGAAGTTATATAAAGGATACATAATGGGAAAAAGCCAATGCTGTATTGTTCTGTACTGCCTCAAACTAGATGGATTGGCATAGTGCCTATAATAATATGGTTAAACATAAAAAAGATCATGTGCCTGGCACAGAATCAGAGAGTGTTTCATTCTGCTGTACATAGGGTTGCTATGAGTCAGACCTGACTTGAGGACACCTAACAACAGCAACAACAAAGACATGTTATTTTATGTGGAAAATATAAGTTAAACAATAAATAATTTTTTTTAACTTTAGGATGTTCAGTACAAGGTAGTAGAAGATCCCTGGACAGATGAGAAGTCAGGCATTGCTCACATTTGTTCAGGTTTGACTATACTGCAGCTGGGGCAAGCAGGGGCTTACGCCATTTGCTGGCTGTTTTTACAGAACCCATCAAGCCGTGTTTGGAGCTGACTGAGGAGCTTCTGATGTGGAAGTTTTCACACAGCTGGGGTCCTGGTGCTCATCTCATTTTCAGGTTTCTCGCAGGTTCCTGTGTTTGTTTCCATTCTTTCAGCCATAGTTTCCCTTTGCAAGGGGCAGTGCTTACGAGGAGTCAACTGTCGCAGTGCAGTAGAGGAGGGCGGCTTTCAGGGATGCTGCAGAGAGTCCCAGGCTCTTTCCCCAGGGTGGACCTGTGATTGCTGTGAGTGTGTCCTGACGAGAGGGTCAGGCCTCTGCGCTGAGGGAGCAGTCAGGTGTCCAGAGAATAGCAGAACTCAGAAAGCAGGAGGAAAGTAGCCAGCCTCCTGCGAGGGAGCGGCCAGTGTCCGAGTGCACATCATTCTCTCATGAAGAGCTGCAGGAATCCACCTCTGTGGGGCCCGGGAGGGTTTATTTAGTACTACTAAGAAGGAATACAACCAGAGTGCTCCTTGGAAGCAAGAATGGCCAAACTGCATCTTACCTATTTCGGACATGTAGTCAGGAGAGATCAATCCCTGGAGAAGGACATCATGTTTGGGAGAGTGGCAGGTCAATGCAAAAGAGGAAAACCCTCCACCAGATGGATTGACACAGTGTCTGCAACAATGGGCTTAAACATAAATAAGATCATTTGCCTGGCCCAGAATCGGCAAGTGTTTCGATCTGCTGTACACAGGGTCGCTATGAGTTGGACTCGACTTGACGGCACCTAACAACAACGACAACAAGGAATACACTTACATAGAATTGCATGGTGTCACATAAAAAGCCAATTACATTTTTTTCTTAAGATCGTAGTTTTTTCAGGTTTATTTTTGAATCATTTAGGCTTTTAATTGGAAAAAAAAAAAAGCTGACCAGTTACTGTCACAGATTTGAGTTCCTCGGCTAACAAAGTCTATCCAGAAGTGAGAACATGGATCCAAACGAAATGAGCCAACCTGGTTAGGTGGAGGAGTCATTTAATTTATCAAGATTTTTTTTTTTTAACTTTTTTGTAGCTGATTTATCTGTGAGCTGGTATTTGTAAAAGGTGGGTAGGGACCACATAAGGCTATTTACCCACAGCTAGAGATTCTATCTGGGTCTCCCCAGAGTTGACAGCTGCCCTCTCTAATGAACTTGTACATTGTCTGGCTGTGCCCATGGATCACTGCTTCCCTAGCGACCCAGAAGCAACTTCATTGCCCAACCCCCAACACCCACTGGACCCAAGCAGGGCGATCTTGGGCAACCTGGTCATGGGGCTTCACTGCCACTCTTAGCCCAGCCTGAGGTGTTCCATGGGCCACTTGCTGGCGCTCTTCCAGGGCCTTACAGTGGGGTCAGCTTTCTGATGAACCTGTTTGGATTGTAGCTAGGAGACTTTCCTGGCTTTGGCTTCTTTGGTTCTTTATTTAACTTGAAGGAATGAGAGAAGAAAAACAGAAAAGTAGAATTTGAAGACAGATACTCCCAAAGAATCCTGCAGCTGTCTGTGAGATGGCACCCCTCTGTCAGTGAGCTCGATGAGATGCTCACAGGAGAGTTCTTGGAAAAGGCTCTTCTAACATGGTGTATTTCTTGATTATTTATTTTTGGATGCCAATTAGTAATGTCAAAGGGCTTGGCAAGTGCCAGCCCACTGATTTTAAAGGAGAGGAAATGACTGACTAACTCTGCTAATCCATCTCTAAGAAAAGACGATTTTACCACAGGAGACAGTTTGTGGATCTCACTGTTTCTGCTCACCTCAAGGAGTCACTAACTGTGCTTTGTCCTGGACCATATTTTCCAAGAAAAGCTAATAACTTTGGGGGAGAGAGAGAGAATCTGTCTCTTGCCAGAGCAAAGAGCAGATTTGCTTATTATCCTCATAGAGACAACATCTCCTGTGTGGACAAAAGGAAGGCTGCACAGTGCCCTTTATAAAGTATGACTTCCCTCACCTCAGCCAGCTCAGCTAGGACATGAACCCACTGCACAAGCAGCATGGAACTCAGCTCCCTCCCGTCCCCTGGCTGTCAGGGGATGACACAACCCAACACACAGGTTTCTCCCTGCCTCTGCTGGCTACGCAGACCTTGGTCACCAATCCAGGACTCCCTCAACTTCTGCCAAAATCCATGACACCGTGGCAGACAAACTGATTAGCTTGCAACCTCAGATCCTTCATGTTTCTTGCCAGCTTCTCTAGTCCTATAGAAAAACCTCCTTTCACAAAAACTGCTGGTGGAAACACTGAAATTCACTGATGAGACAGATATATTTAATATGCAGAATTGGTACAGTGGTTCTTCAGCCCTCAGTCACAATCCGCTCTGGAAGGCTGGCCAAGGACTCATCAATTTGAGTGCCGAATGCTTTCTTCCCATAAGAAATAATGTAAATGTATTGACTGCTTGCAGCACCACACGGACTGACCAATTCAGACACCTGGATGCCACTCATGTACTTAGCGATAAGTTCTTTTTTAAATTCAATTGTTATTACTGTTTTCCTTGTTCCTTCACTTTTCTTGTTGTTGTCAGTTGTCCTTGAGTCAGGTCTGACTCATAGAGACCCTATGTACAACAGAACAAAACACTCTCCAATTCTGTGCCAGGCACACAATCTTTTTTATGTTTAAGTCCATTGTTATAGACACTATGTAGAACCATCTAGTTTAGGGTCTTCCATTTTTTCATTGACCTGAAATTCTCCCAAACATCATTTCCTTCTCCAGAAATTGGTTCCTCCTGACAACATGTCTAAAATACATAAGATAGTCTAGCCATCCTTGCTTCCTAGGAGCACTCTGGTTGCACTTCTAGGACAGGTCTGTTGGTTCTTTTGGCAGTCCATGGTATACTCAATACTCACCTTCAGTAACATAATTCAAAAGCATCAATTCTTCTCCTGTCTCTCTTATTCAACATCCAGCTTTCAAAACCATGTGATGTGATTGAAAACACCATGGTGGTGTGACTCAAATGCACCTTTGTCTTCAATGTGACATCTATACTTTTCAATACTTTCAAGAGATCTTTTGCAACAACTTTTCCCAAAGCAGGGTGTCTTGATTTCTTGAATGCTTCCATGAGTATTGATTATAGAACCAAGTAAAGCAAAATCTTAGATAACCTCAAACTTGTCTAAATTTATCAGGAAGTTGCTAACTGACCCACTTATGAGGATTTTTGTTTTGTTGATGTTTACTCTCAATCCATACTGAAGGCTGCTGTGATCTTTGATCTTTATCAGTAAATGTTTCAAATCCTCTTCACTTGTAGCAAGCAAAGTTGTGTCATATGCATAACACAGATTGTTAATTGTTAATCAGTCTTCCTCCAATCATGATGCCACATTCTTCTTCATAAAGTCCAGCCTCTCAGATTATTTGCTAAGCATAGAGATTGAAGAGGTGCAGTGAAAGGGCACAGCCTTGACACACACCTTTCTTGACTTTAAACCAGGCAGTGTTTCCTTGTTGTGTTCAAACCTCCTGGTCCATATACAGATTCCTCATGAGTACAATTAAGTGCTCTAGTTTTCTCATTTTTTGCTGTGTTATCCATAATTTGTTATGATTCACACAGTCCAATGCTTTTGCATAGCCAATAAAACATGGATACACATCTTTCTGGTATTCTTTGCTTTCAACTAATGTCCATCTAACATCAGCAATGATGTCTCTGGTTCCACGCCCTCTTCTGAATCCAGGTTGACTTTCCAGGAGTTCCCTATGTATATAATGCTGCAATCACTTTTGAATGATCCTTAGCAAAATGTTGCCTGCATGTGGTATTAATGGTATCATTTGCTAATTTCCACATTTGGTTGGGTCCCCTTTCCTGGGAATAGGCACAAATATGGATCTCTTCCAGTGAGTTGGCCATGGAGCTATTTTCAAAATCTCTTGGTATAAACAAGCAACATCTATTGCTACATCTGTTTGTTCAAACATCTCTATTGGTATTCCATCAATTCCTGGAGCCTGGTGTTTCACCAATTCCTTCAAGGCAGCTTCCACTTCTTCCTTCAGTACCATTGGTTGCTGATCATGTGCAACCTCTTGAAATGGTTGGTCATCCACCAATTCTTTTTGGAATAATGACTATATCTATTCCTTCCATCTTCTTTTGATGTTTCCTGCATTGTTTAATATTTTGCCTTTAGAATCCTTCATTATTGCCACTCAAGACTTGAATTTTTTTCTTTAATTCCTTAAGCTTGAGAAACCAGAGCATGTTCTTGCTTTTTGGTTTTCTATATCCAGCTCTTTGCATATGTCCTTATAATATTTAATTTTATCTTCTTGAGCCCTTTGAAATTTTCTGTTTAGTTCCTTAATTTTGTCCTGTGTTCCTTCTATTTTAGCTGCTGGATCTTTAGGGCAAGTTTCTGAGTCTCTTCGACATGAAAATTTCTTGGCTTCTATGATAACTGCATGGTATACATATATAGGTATACACATTTTCAGTGATGTTATTTTTTTGTAGTTGAATTATGATCAGAATGTGTAGCATGGCATTTACTCAAAAGATGGCATTTATCAAATGAATTCTACCACCAGTATGCAACAGGCAAAGAAAATGGTGAAAGCATGATTACTGTTTGAGGACAACAAAAATATTTTGAAGCAGCACATGAAATTTAAGAATGTTGTGGAAGTGTGACAACAATGGAGGCGTAAGTGTGCAACAGAACCTCCTGCATGCTCAACAATTGCACACACTTGTAAGAAGTACTGGTATTGGCTGTGATGTGCACAAGGGAAGATTTGGGAGACCACACACAGCAACAGGTTCTGCTGCTTCTGCTATGGCAACCACTTTAGCACATCTTGTAATTAGAGAAGTCAACTGTGACTTGTTTTCATATTTTATTGTTGGTATATATTGAGTATGAGGCCCTGGGTTGGTTCCCCAGCACTGCAAAAATGGGAAAAGGACCTGGCAGCCCACTCCCAAAACAATCAGCCATTGAAAACTCTATGAATAGCAGAGGAGAACTGACATAGTGCTGGACATGGCACAGTATCGGGGAGTGTTTCATCCTGCTGTACATAGAGTTTCTATGAGATGGAGCCAAATCAATGGCACCTAACATCAACAACAATAATTTTAATACAGTTTTTTCTTTCCTTAAAATGTATATAAATTTTTGGTGTGCTCTCCCTCCCTCCTTCCTTCCTCCTCTCATGTGTTTGTGTATATGTTAAAAAAGAAAAGTGAGGTCACGAAAACAGCACTGGAACACATTTTTTGTTCATGAAATCAACACATGAAGTGATGATTTCTACTTTGTTTCAGCTGGAAGTGTCACTGGTAAGTTTTAGGACAGTAGTCAAGTGCTGAGCAAGTAATGGAACACCAGAATTCTCTTGAAATATTGGTTGAGGACCAAAGTGTTTGAGCATGGAGTAGTTTGATTGCTGAGGTACTACTGTCTTTTGTATGTTATTATTATCATATCATATGAATTACTGGAATTTTCCAAATATCTGTTAACTTCTTATACCACTATCTATAAACATCCACCCCCAGAGAGGATTTTGGCTTTTCTCTGGCTGAATTTCATCTGATGTTAGGGCAATTGGTGATTTGTTAGGTGAATGTCTACCTGTAGCTTTCTGCAAGCTAAGAAAAAAGTATAAGTACTTTCTATGTGTATGTGAAATACTTTCTCAATGACCTTGCCAGCTCAGCTCTTTTGGAGGAATTACTTTATCTTATGAATGAGACTTTTTTCATGTATGCAAAAAGCAGTTGTAGCTAGCTCAATGTATATCATAAGAGTTAGCCATGTCCTCCAAACTTTTTGTTTGAGTGGGTAGGAATTCTTTCAAATCTTTTTCTCAATATCCTTGAGTTGTCCTCTGAAGGATGTGTGACATTTCAAAACGCTAGGCAAAAAGATACTGTCCCATGTTCAGAAACAAAACAACAAAACATTGAACCACATGGTTTCCATGCCATGACAAGGAAGAGCCTGGGCTCACCGGCAGGATGCTGAGTACACCCTGACCTGGGCTCCAGCACAAACCCAGAACAGCCCATCTAGTCTAGCAAGATGCTGGACACAGCTCACCTGTGGGCTGAGGACCACAGGTGGGAGAGTGGGCAGATCCACTACTGCCCCTGGTAGGGTGGGTTCCAGATAACTAGCATTTCCATCATCAGGATTGGTAAGAGATTTGAGATGAAGAACAGCCAGGCTCCCAGATGCCTGGCTCTGAGCTATGTGTCTGTAAAATGGCACCCTCCAGAGTTCTGGAGAGGAGCATATTTGGCTGAGATATGGTGGCATTTGCAGGTGGAGGAAGCAAGACCTGTGGCAGCTGTAGTCCTCTGACAGGATAAATGGGGTTGATTCTCTTGGCTACTAAGGTTGATGTAACCCAGTGGTTCTCAAAACACAGTTCCCAGACCACTAGCAGCACCAACACCATCACCTGGCAACTTGTTGGAAATGCAAATCCTTGGTTCCACCCTGAATGTGGAAAATCTGGAGGTTGGCTCAGCAAGCTCCAGGTGAACCAGTCCATGCCCCGCCTCAAGGCGTTCTCATATACACCTGAGCTACAGATGCACAGATGTTCCCCTAGCTTTGCATGTCAGAGGAGAACAGGTGATGCCTGAGGTTTCAAGGAGGGAGAGAACAGATCAAGCTGGGGCTGTCCGGTATATGAAGGGGCAGCAATAACATTTAGCAAATGGATACTGTAATTTTTCACTTAAGAAAATATATCTATGCCAGCATTGTTGTTAGTGTGCAAGAGTGATTAAAATACTCCATAAATTTTTCAGGGTAGCTAAACTGTGTCTCACAGGCAAAACCCAACTTGCCACACATTTCGTAAATAAAATTTTATTGGGTGTGGTCATGCCTGCCAGTTGCTGTTGGCAGCTTTTATACTGTAACGCCAATTTGAGAAGTGTGGCAAGGACCATATGGTCCTGAAAATATTTAATATTTCATATCTGGAGCTTTCCATAAAAGTTTATTGGCACAGGATCTAGGGCATATACTCTCCAAATTCCATTTCGCTCTACACAAATGGAGTTCGGAACAAGTACATTGTGCAGGGTTCTCCTGTCATTCAGTGGTGTATCCACATAGGTATTGTGCAGCAGCAGAGAATCACGGAGGTAGGTATCCTGGAAGGCAAAGCGATTGATGGAATGCAAGCAGTGACTGGCCAAACACCCCAAGGTGTGGATAAAAAGGAGTGTGCGGACACAGAAATTAGCAAAGGAAGCAATTAATAACAGTAAAGGCAAACTGGTCGAGAAACGAGAAGATGGCCAAAGAGCATGACCTGTGTGAAAAACTAAAATCCGGTGTCTGTTGTAGGACATAGCTGGAAAATGTAGTAAAAAGGCAGAAGGTGCTTACTTGAACATTCCTAGCTGTCTGCCATGGGGGGGAGGGGGTGGAGCCAGATCTCTGAGGGAATTCTGGGATGCTGAAGAGACGCAGAAGGGGCAGCTCTGAGTTAGGCCTGGGAGGGCCACACTGCACTCTGGTCCAGGGATGCCTACCCACTGCAAGTCTATATGTACTTGTGTTTGTGTTTACCCAGGGCCCCTCAGATTCTTTCCTCTGGACCCCATTGCCACTAAATGAGCAGCTGCATAGTGACTCTGCTGAGCAAGCCTGGGGGTCCCCTGTGGGACACTCAGGGTACTTGTTGACCAGCAGTGCACCAGACAAGTGTGTTCGTCCCCTTGAGGGGTCTGATGGTGAGCCATTCCTAACCACACCTAATGACCGATTTCTTCTCCTGCCCAAAGAGACCATTTACTGTTGAGAGGTTTAGAGGGAGGAAATTGGCCAGGTGAGATCTGCTGTATGACTGCTTTTCTCATTCTTTCAGGAATTTTTCTTTAAATGTGGAGCACACCCGACATCTGACAAGGACACCTCAGTGGCGCTGAACCTGATTACCAGCAACAGTCGCAGCATCCCTTGCATAACGTGCACAGATGTCAGGTAAGGCTCTGAGGACATATCGTGTCCCATGGGTGTCTTGCTTCTCCAGGGCTGTCCTCTTGGTGAACCTTCCCCAGGTACATTTCAACATGGAGAAACGGTTCACTAGGCCAATGCGGGATTTAGTCGGGAGTCAAATATGAGTCCCAAGAGAAGTGCTATAATGTATATACAATTTTGTTATTGTTTGCACCATCAAATCATAGTTAATTTTAAAATATGAACTGGCATATTTGTGTAAAAATTTAAACTCATTTATATTGGTGAGGTCTAAAATAAAATTTAAATATAATATTAATATTCAGGATGGGATAACAATTTACAAGCACCATTTATTTTTGGACTATGAAACCTATGCATTTAATGAAAAAAAAACTTTTCCATATACTTCATTTCTTCCACATATTTGTCTGCATTCATATTGGAGCCTCACATACATTCATATACCCAAAGTGAAATCGCGTAGCTGATTTTGGACCCGGTTATTTTTAATCCCAGGAAAAATATAAAGAAAGAAAAAAAGCGTGTGTTGGGGTTCACTCCAACCTGGCTAGGGCTGTGGAGCTAGCCTCAACAAACAGTTGAGCTCGGCGACCCTCAGGAGAGGGCAAGAGCTGGTTGGGCACACCAAGAGGAGGACCTCAGAAGCCTTCTTACAAAAAGGGATAATGATCCTGAAAAGGAAACAGTAATGCCGATGTTGCTGGTCCTCGCCGGTTTTGCCTCTCGAAGCTTGCCGCCTTCTCCCACCTCTGTCTCATGAGAGAAGAATGGGAGTTCTTCTCACTTGCTCGAGGTCTTCTTTCTTAACTCTCGACGTCTTGATTATCAACAACATTGGTTGAAGGTCTGGTGATGTTGGTCTCTGGTCCATGATTGGGATTGGGGTATGAACAAGAGTTGGGTGTGGTGGTCAGGATGCACATGAAAGGAAAAAATGGGATTTTTCTCTCTTTTATTTGGGTGGCCAGTAGCCTGGTTTATATACTCTCTGGGGATAGGATGTGGGCCAATCAGGGTAGGGCTCATGCCAGCTATGGCAGTTACCTGTAGATAGGGTAGTTAACTGACAAGGGTGGCAGGTATTCAAGTGAAAGTTTGTAAAGGTGCAATCAGGATAGGTGGATAAGGTGTGTGACAGGCCAATCATGGGGTATCCCTAGCTGACCAATCTAGGGGCTCTGGGTGACCAATCAGATTAAGGGGGGCCATGCCAGAGCTGGACTGGCCAGGGGCCATCTTGAATGACATGATGGGAGGGGTATGAGAAAATGAGGTTAGGGGTAAACTGGAACTTGGGCCTCCATGATGGCAGTAGTGGACCACATAAGTCTCAGGCCTAGGGTAATTGGCAGATGGGAAAGGCAGGAGAGAGATGGACCTCAGATCTTAGTTTGTGCTAAACATATATTAGTCCATATTTCCTCTATGTTTCTTTCAGGGACCTCCTGATGTTCCCCAACAAACATGGACATGATATGTTAGGAAAAGAAAAAGAGGATGGGGACTAGAGTTGAGTTATAGTTTAGGAGCCAAGGCCAAGGTAGGAGAAGCTGAATCTGTGTAGTGTTCCAAGTAAAGAGCTGACAGTGGAATTCCTTACTCTGTGCAGATAGATGAGTAAAAGAAGGCAGCCTCAGCACATACTCTCTGAGCTTGGCTACGGAGCTCAGATTGTACTCGTAAGGACTTAACCTAGAGATCAGGAAGAACTTTTTAGTAAAACACCAGAGTACTTACTGAATAAAGTCAGAGTCTTTGGTTTCCTAGTTTTAAGCAAAACCAGCCATAGACCCTCATCATTTTGTGTGGTTTCTTGTTGGCCTTTGGTGCTATACTAGAAAGACCATCTGAAATGACTGATTTTATGGTTATTGTGCATTAATACTCCTGACATAGTATTTTTATTCTTTAATAACTTTAAATTTGGATGTTGACTAAAAGGAGCCTGGGAACTGGGGTTTAGCTGGGGTTGATAGAGTGCTGCTCTGTGCTCTCTGAGGCCCTGGGTTCAATCCCCAGCACCATAAAGACGAGAGAAGGACATGGCAGTCCACTCCCCAAGCAATCTCCAAACAACCAGCCATTGAAAATCCTATGAATACCAGAGAAGCACTGACATAGTGATAGGCCTGGCACAGCGCTGGGGAGCATTTCATTCTGTTGTACACAGAGTCACCCTGAGTTGGATCCCACTGGATGACCCTTTACAACGACAACAGAAGAAGCCTAATCCCTTAACATCTGTTAACCAAACCTGTTTCTCAGAAGGAATTAAAATCAGCTGGTTTACTTTCTGCTACATGTTTGGTCACTGCACTGGTAGGATGTGGTGGTTGTAAGGTGCTGTCGAGTCCGGTCTGACTCACAATGACCCTTATAGGGTTTTCAGTGGCAGATTGTTTCAGGATTGCTTTGGGAGTGGATTGCCATATCCTTCTCCTGTGTTTTCAGTCCTGGGAATTGAACTTGGGTCCTCAGAGAGTGCAAAGCAGCAAGCTACCAACTGAGCTAAACCCCTAGTGCAAAAGACCCTTGTGCTCTGGTAGGAAGCGCCACCATATTTCCTAAAACCTGCAGCATTTCCCCCTCCCTTATCATGGCAAATGAGTGCGCGTGGCTGATGCTTTCAAGTGGCAATAGCAGCTAGGATGATGCTTCTGGCATTTCAAAGAAAGGAAGCAAAGAAAGTACTAAAAATGAGGGCTCACTTCTGATAGCAACAGGTAATTAAAATCACTTTGCGGTTTTTGGAAGGAAAATTTCAAACCATTTTTCTGTAAATCATAATGCAGTTCTGCCAGCCAGTATTTTAAAACCTTCCATTAATGTTGATAAAGGCAACATTAAAATACATTGTGAGGATCATATTATCTGACTGTAAGCATTACCTTCCCCAGTCTTTGCTGCTAAGCTGCAACTATTATATTAATAACTGGCAAGATCTTTTGAAGGAAATGGGCTGCCTCTCAGATACAGAAGGAGATAATTGTTGAAAAAATAATACTTCTGCAATAAAATGTTTTATATTATTACTTTGAGGTGATTTTATAAATAGAAGATAATATATTCAGTTATATCGAAGTGCATGTGTATAACCAACCACTTGATTGAATAAAGTTCTTTCTTGTGTCAGGAAGGAGAGGAACGTACTGTGTGGAGGAAAGAAAAAAAGACTCTTCATACATTGACAGATTTGTGCATAAGGATATTATAAGTCTGCAAGGGGACACTCTAGTGCTATATGTTGGGAGATCATCAGGGATTTTTATTACTTAATAATGCTTGATTCTTTCATTTAGAAGTAATTCATTTACAGTAAACTACAGCTCCAAAACTAGTTAGAAATTAATTTTGTCCTAATGGCTATGATACCTGTAGCCATAGCCTGGTGTTCAATCCTGTCAGATCTCGGAAGCTAAGCAGGGTTGGGCCTGGTTAGTACTTGGATAGGAGACCTCCCGGGAAAACCAGGTGCCATAGGCTTGGGAGATGGACCCAGCAACCCACTCCCAAAAAACAATCAGCTATTGAAAACCCTGTGAATAGCGTTGTTGTTGTTGTTAGGTGCCGTCGAGTCAGTAGCCGACTCATAGCGACCCTACGTACAACAGGTGAAACACTATTGTCAGTGATTCTCTGCTGTTCATAGGGTTTTCAATGGCAGATTGATTGGGAGGGGGTTGCCAGGTCCTTCTCCCAAGTGAATAGCAAAGAAGCACTAACAATAGTGTTTTACCTGTTGTTCTTAGGGTTTCTATGGGTCAGACACTGACTCAACACCTAATAACAATGGCTAGGAAGATTTTGATTTCTTTCCAGCTTCTTCATCATGGCTAAATATTTTTGGGTGTTTATGTGTGCATTATGTAATTGTATGTATAGTTTTATAACTGGCTTATGATATCATACTAAGTTTTCTCTGTCATGAAAGATGCCAAAAAGTAATTTTTAAATAGATACATAAGATTTTATCTAATCAGAATACTCTATTTCCTATTATTAATCATTTAGGTTGCATCTAGTTTTGTTAGAAAATAAATAAGGCTGAAATCCATACACTTTTACATGGATAAATATGGCATTAAAATACGTAGTGATGAACATATTTTCTTATTATGAAAACCATTGACTGAATGCTTTGAATCTAAGCACATGGTTATAGGAAGGGGAAGAGGTCAGTGGTAATGGATATTTTTAAGGTTTTTGCTACATATTGCCAAATTTCTTTCCAGAAACACTAAACCATTTCAGACTGTGACTGCCCACATTTGAGGGAGTCCTGTCTGCATCTTTTCTAGCACTGAGTATGTTCATGTTTTCAGTCTTGCCCATGTGATAAAAGAAATAATATCAAAATACTTGGCTCTTAAATTATTAGCATGTTCAAGCATTTCTCATTTGCTTATTTGCAATTTTTTTTCCACTTTGAGAGAATGATGCAACACTTTCTCAGTACAAAATCCTCCTTGTTATTGTTGTTAGGTGCTGTCAAGTCGGGTTCAACTCCTAATGATCCTATGTACAACAGAATGAAACTTTCCCCAACACTGTGCCATGCCCATCTAGTCTCAGCAATTACTTTCTCATTCACCAATTATAATATCAGTGTGTTCTTTATGTGCATAAGGTTTATTGGCTTTTGAATTTTTGTTTATGTGTATTCCTTTGGCCTTTATTTTGAAATGTTACATATTCCTGGAGGTAGAATCAAAAGTCATAATTATCACAGATTTGAACAGATTTTGTCATATATTTTTATTTTATAGTTTATTTTTTATTAAATATTTTGATGGTATATATTTATAGGGTACGGTGATAATTCAGTTCATATATGCACTAGCTGTTTATTTTGTACGTGAATTAATCATACACTATTATTAAGTTAGACATTTAACCATATAATAGATTAAGTCTTATTCTATATTATGGATTAAATCTGAATATAATGATAATTTATCTACAAATATCTTTTCTGTTTACCTCTTAATATACTAATACAAGATAAGAATTTTATTTTTATGCTTTATAGATGTGTATTTTGCATAGAAGTATGATCTCTCTTTCATTTAACTTTTAAATAATGATTCAAAAAGCCAATGCTACTTAGCCAATGTTTTTGCCTAATGGAGGTAGCATAATCTCATTGGCCTTGGGTTTATATATAAAATCCAGGAATTGAACTAGGTAATCTCCAGGGCTCTAAGCAGTTCTAAAGAACTGTAGTAGGGAGGGCTTAGACTTGTTCCCAGCTTTATAATCAACCTTACCAGTTGAGAAAATACTTGATTGAGGTCCTTCCTTTCTACTGACAGATGCAGAAATACAAGATGAGGTATTTCATGATGCTGCCTACCTAATCACATGTATATGGGAAGATAAATAAGATAGACGTGCTATTCATTACTGGATTTTAGGCTGAAAATTTAAGTCAGATACATGATTTGTGTCCTTTGAGTTTACATTTCACAAAAAATACTTTCCTCTCTCTCAAAGAAAAAAGTGAACCATTAGAGAGCCAGGACATCTGAGGTTTTATATAAACCTGCAGGCTCCCTTCTGGAATCCAGCTTGTCTCCCCTACATATCTACAGTGGTGACTTTTTATCTACTTCAGATTGCCAGCTGGTAGTGTAGTATTTAGCAATAAAAAGGTAATACGTTTTAAAAAAAAGCAAGAACTTTAGCCAGGCACAGAAAGTATAGTACATGAAGGCAGAACAACTGATTGTTTGGTTTTCCCAATACGAATCACATAGACATATTTACATAGAATTACACAGAAGTTAAAACATTCCTGGATGCCTCAGTTTGACTTGGGAGCAACAGTATTGACTCACAGAATTGATGTGGGGCCAAGGAAGTCACTTGTCTTCTCTCCCTATCCAATAGGTGTCCTTGGGCTCGCCCTGTATCCATGTGCCACTCAAGGAAAAATAATATTTCTGCTCCCTAATCTCACTTTCGGGGCTGGGATTTAGCTCAGTGGGTAGAGCGCTGGTCTGCAGTCTCTGAGGTCCCCAGTTCAATTCCCAGCACCACAAAAATGGGAGAAGGGCCTGGCAATCCACTCCCAAGGCAATTCCGAAACAGTCAGCCATTGAAAACCCTATGAGGGTCGCTATGAGTCAGATACCAACTCGACGGCACCTAACAACAACAACAAATCTCACTTTGCAATTTTATCCTTTAAACCAACTTAATGTAAAATCTGTAAACATGAAAAATAGAAAGATCATTACCATAATGGCATTTAGGGAAACAAACACAGAAACAAGCAAAATCTTCATGCCTACTCTTCCCTTGCGCTACTCCTCTTAAGGCTGGCCAGCTGGTCTGTACGTCTTTTTGCCTTGACTCATCATTGGTGCATGATTGAAGCTGGGGGCAAGCCAAGAGATAGCCATATTTGCACAGTCAAAATTTAACCTTCCAGAAGCATGTTTTAAAACTCAGTTCCCAGCAGGACCTTAAATCCAACAAGTGATACTACTTTGTATCTTCCCTCAACTCTTCCAATAAAGACTTATGTTTTTGATGTCATTGTTGTTTGATATAAATGGTTTTATAATTTTCTTACCTGCAAATTTGTCTTAAAATAAAATTCACTCAGCCTATTGAAGCAACAGTGCCATGAATTGCAGACTTAAAAGATTTACTTGGGCCTGGAGATTAGCGAAGATTTATCTCAAAGTCCATTTGTACTTGCTACTGGTACCCTGGAGGAGAGTGATTTAACTGTCATTCCACTAGCATTCTGGTATGCATTTATTCTTTCATTTAACAAAGAGAAACAAGACGTGGGGATCTTAGCTATATTGACTGCAGATGCATCCATTATGTCTTAAGTTTCTTTTGTCAATTCACATTTTACTTTTGGTTATGCAGTAGTTGGCATTTCTTTGTGTGTCAAAATTATTTATTCATCTAATTTTTGAGACACTACAGTGAAATCTTAACAAAGGTAACATTTTCTTAACATTTTGGGGTCAAATTGGACCTGATAGTTTTATCCAGGCATCAGGCTCTTGGGAGCATGAGCCGAGACGTGGATTGCCATGTGTAGACTTTAACCGCCATCTTGAACATGGTCTTTTCAGTAAGTGGCTTTGTTCCTGGGGTAAAAAACTGTTGCAAGGTTTTTATATGTTGCAGCAATGGGGCCCTTATTTGTGCAGACAGAGCTATATGTTGCTCCCCTTAGACTTCAATAATATGCATGTTCCCATGCAATGCTTCATGCAAGGGACAAAAGACACCTTCATGAGAGTGTGGGGGGTGTCTTGGTGTGCCATGTTGCATAGCATTGCAGGGGAAAGCAGATGCATGATTTAACTGATCAAGAACACCACATTTAGCTGGGGATGGTGGCGCATGCCTATAATCCCAGTGGCTCGGGAGGTGGAAGTGGGAGGATCACAAGTTCAAGACCAAAGGCAGTCTACGTAACTTAGCTAGACCCTGTCTCAAAAAGTAAAAAAAAAAAAAAAAAAAAAAAGCTGGGGGTGCAGCTCAGTGGTCCTCCACTTGCAAAGCATGCAGGTGCAAGGCCCTGGGTTCAACACCCAGTACCACACACACACACACACACACACACACAGACACACACACACACACACACACACACAAAAGAACACCACATTTATATCACAATAAGGAGGTGTTATAGAAAAGAATGGAAAGTCATTACTTTTTAAGATGAAAGAAGAAACTTCAAAAATATGTCTTCTAGCTTGAAGCTGGTGACTTCACATTGTGGTCCACACCACATGGGAGTAAATTCTGTCCCTTCTGCTGTGAGCAGTTCTTTCCTGAGAAAGTGTGGCACACCCCAATCTATACAATCCTGCTGGATAGCTGCCATAAAGCCTTCTACATCCCGTCCTTTGTACCAAGTTCACCCTAAGAGTGTCATCTTGCCTCCCCTGAGATTCCAATGTAATACTTAGTGACCTGGGAGTTTTCAGTTACAGTTGTTGTTGCTGTTAGGTGCCGTCGAGTCGAGTCCAACTCATAGTGACCCTTTGTACAGCAGATCAAAACATTCCCTGATTCTGTGCCAGGCACACAATCTTATTTATGTTTAAGCCCATTGTTGCAGACACTGTGTCAATCCATCTGGTGGAGGGTTTTTCTTTTTCTTTGTTGACCTGCCACTCTCCCAAACTTGATGTCTTTCTCCAGGGATTGGTCTCTCTTGACTACATGTCTAAAATATGTAAGATGCAGTGTAGTGATCCTTGCTTCTAAGGAGCACTCTGGTTGCACTTCTTCTAGGACAGATCTGTTGGTTCTTTTGGCAGTCCATGGTGTATTCAATAATCATCTCCAGAACTATAATTCAAAAGCATCAATTCTTCTCCTGTTTCCCTTGTTCAATGTCCAGCTTTCACAACCATATTTGACTGAAAATACCATGGCATGAGTCAGATGTACCTTTGTCTTCAATGTGACCTCTTTATTTTTCAATACTCTGAAAAGATCTTTTGCAATAGCTTTTCCCAAAGCAATGTGCCTTTTGATTTCTTGACTGCTGCTTCCATGGGTGTTGATTATAGAGCCAAGCCAAGCAAAATCATGGACAACCTCAATCTTTTCTCCATTTATTGTGAAGTCGCATACTGACCCAGTGGTGAGGATTTTTGTTTTGTTGATGTTTAGTTGCAATCCATACTGAAGGCTGTGTTCTTTGACCTTTGTCAGTAAATGTTTTAAATCCTCTTCACTTTCAGCAACCAGAGTTATGTCATCTGCATAATGCAGGTTGTTAATGAGTCTTCCTCTAATCCTAATGCCATGTTCTTCCTCATAAAGTCCAGCTTCTCAGATTATTTGCTCAGCATAGAAATTGAAGAGATGTGATGAAAGGATACAACCCTGATGCACACCTTTCTCAACTTTAAGCCAGGCAGTGTTTCCTCAGTTATAGTAGTTTACCACAGTTTGGACTTGAATCTTATAGATGAAGAAATTGAGGCCAAAGCATTTGAAATGTTGCATGTGGTCATGCCACAAAGAAGTCATTCAACCAACAAACCCAAGTCTGTGTGGTCTACATCGCTTTGCTCTCATCACACCTCATTCTCCCCACTTGGTCCTGGTTTCCTCTGAAGGGTAAAAGGCAAGGCTCACTGTAAAGCTGGGAGGTGGCTTTGCATGTGGAAGGGAAAATGTAGCAGTAAAGATAAAATGGGATACAGAGAGGAAAAACCCAGACTTGCCACTCTGTCCCCAGCTTTAGATACCAATAGCAGTCAAAAAAACCAGACTTGCCTCCAAGTGTGTCTTCTCTGTGGAACCAGAGGCTGCTGAGGCTCCAACTTATCTGTCAGGCAAACAGTGATTGACCAGCCCAACAATGTCCAGCACCAGTGTTTGCATCAAAAAGACTTAAATAAATGTTTACTGACCTGTGTTAGTATAAATGTATTTATTTAGTGAAGTATAAGCAGAAAGCAGATTCTTTCTTTATAGAATGATCTCCTTTTTGACATCTCTTCTGAATTTAATGGAGTTTTCCAAAAGTCACTTAAACAAAATAATAATTTGGCCAGAAATCAACGCGGAGATTTTAAGAGCTATTGAGAAGAAGGAGTAAATCTAATTTTGAAGTCTAAGCCATCGCATAGAGATTACTGAACCATATTGTTTGGGGTCAGTTACTTATGGAAACATAGAAGAAATATTTTATCTGCATTGCTACTTTGAAATGTGAACCATGTCAGTTTTAACATCAGTCAGTGACCTTCATTTCTCCTGCGGGGAGCCCTGTAGATTCCAGATTGGAGCAGCCACATCCACAGGCTTTCCTAGAGATGTTATAGGTGCTTGCACAGGAAATTCACGGGCCGTACCTTTCCGGTTAACTGTCACTGCAGATGCTCAGCAGCCCCTGCTGGCAAGAGGAGGGCAAGGTTGCAAATCCTCCTGGACCAATTTTGTGTCCATTAGGGTCAGCCTTGCATGTTATAGCTGTCTGGATTTTAAGCAGTTCACTTTCTGTTGGTGGATGTTCAGAAAGAGGCTGCATTCCCGAAACATCCCAGAGGCCCTTCCTAAAACTTTTCTGACAGTCGAGCTTTATTTTCAGTCTCTTTTCATCAGAAAGAAAGGCCCACACAATCTTTAAATAACTATTTTTTTTTACTTAGAAAAATACTGCATGGTTTGTGCCTTTATTTTATATTGCAACTTTATCCTTACAATTAGCAATCAATTATAAACTACCTGAGGGGAGGAAGTTACTTTCCATTGCACATAATATTTGTGCTGATTCATATGTTTAGATAGAAATTTCAAGCTACTGGGACATTTTCTGATGAGCAGCAAAGGTCTGATCTAGCTTGAACTCTATAAACGTCCCATATATAGGTATTTCCTGTGGCATTTAGAATTAAGTATTTGCAGATTTGTTCTTTGTGGCTTGCACAGCTTTTGGAACTATTTGCAACAAAACAAGCAATGTCTCAAAACCTGGAGTGCAAAGCTATTTATTGAAGCAAGAGTCATGGTGTGTTGATTCTGTTTCTTGTTAATTTGACAAATTCTATGTGTCAGAAAACATGGCTTTGCATCCGGTATCTTACCTACACTAGCAGTGGAATTTCACGAATTTCTAGCTGCAGATATAGACTTTTACAACTAAAGGCTACTGTACTGACATAAAAGTCCCTACACCATCACACAAATACATTGATGTGCAGAAGTGTGCCCATCGACATACCAGCATCCTATGAGGTAAATGCCTGCAGCTGCAGCCCTGTGGCATCCGATCCCGTCAGATCTCAGAAGCTAAGCAGGGTCGGGCCTGGTTAGTACCTGGATGGGAGACCGCCTGGGAACACCAGAAGCTGTAGGCTTGGGAGAAGGACCTGGCAAACCCCTCCCAAAAATCAATCTGCCATTGAAAACCCTATGAACAGTAGAGAAGCACTGACAATAGTGTTTCCCCTGTTGTACAGAGGGTCGCTATGAGTCAGATACCGACTCTACGGCACCTAACAACAACAACATGAGGTAAATATCACCAGCAAAACAAATACATGTGAGTTTCTGCGATCTTTAACACCTTCTTTACCATCAAAGATATTGTAAAAGTCAACCAGTCTGTCTTTCAACAGATATTGATTACACTCACCTGTGGCTCAAGAAACCATTCTGGGTGCTTCAAACTGAAATAATAGCCTTGTGTTTCTGGTGGGACGTGGGGAGAGCAGATGACAGGGACACACTCTAGCAAGGGAAGTTTTGATGGAACTGGCCCAGCTCAGGGAAGGCGGAAGATGGTAACAACTTCAGTTCATTCTCCTAGAGAACAGGAAGCCAAATTTATTTCTTTAGTCCAATTCTTCTCCATGATTCTTTCACTTGGTCAAGATAGAATTAAAAAGAAATGGATAGAATTATTTTAACTGACTGAGCCCAGCCTGCACTAGTTTGCTTATTCCCTCTTCTTTCCCACCAAGTCAGCTAGATAGAGTTACCTGCTTAAGCCACACCATCCAATGCAGTTTCTGCCTCTGCTGAGGCCCCTCCTCCTTGCATATTACTCTGGAGAGGACCAGACCTGGACCCCAAAATGAACTAATCCCTGGTGTCATCATTGCAGGTCTCTACATCAGATTCCTTTTCCTGAGCCTGAATAAAAGTGTACTCCACGGTACTTTCTGCCTATATAGGACTGTTTTTACAGTGCTCAGTCCAGATTCATATGGTTGTCAGGATAATCTGACATAAGTGTGTATCCCACAAAGCTAGAGTGGGTCCAAATCGTCATCATTTCTATTGCTATTCCTTTTTGTAGAATATTTTGCATGTGTGTCAATCTCATCACCTGCCTGAGATAAATGCTACACCCATTTTATAGATGAGAATAAAAAAGGCATTAAAATATAGGACTTGCTGAAAGTCACATCTTTCTTAAATGAGGGAAAGGGGTGGATCAGTATTAGACTCCATCATAATTCTGAAACCAAACTTCATGTCCTTAACTACCATACTATGTGGCCTCAAGAATATATTAGTTGCCTCAACAATGACATCATTAATTGTAAGAAAAGCAAGGCATTGTAGCTGGAAGATAGAAATGAGTAGAAGACAAGCAGTTCTAGACAGAAGCTTCAATGTTGATGGAGTATCTGGGGAACCATTGTCTGTGTTTCTTTGGGATTAAACACACTGCTGCTTACTAACCTGGCTGCACATTCGGGACATGAGGCACCATTCTAGCCTGGGGTATCTGTGAAGATGGTTCCTGACCTCCAGAAGAGTCAGTGTAAGGGCTTGTATTGCTTAGCTGAAGACTGTGGCTCAGAGACCCTTTGCCGAGGATTGTGGATGAGTGTGGTGGCACTCCCTGGACAACAAGATGGCAGAGGAGGCTTCAAACCATGAGTGGCAGTGATGGGTGGTAGAAGAGAAGATGTGTGTTAGTCAGATTTTTGTCACTGTGACAAATACCTCAGAGAAACACTTCAAAGGAAGAAATTTTGGCTCTTTCACAGGTTTCAGTCCCGTGTGGCAGAGCAGAGCAGCTCACACTATGACAGCCAGGAAGCAGAGAGCAGCATGGCTGCACTGGCCAGCTTGCCTCTTCCATTTTTATTCTATCATTGCTCACAGCATGTGGGCAGGTCTTTCCCACTTAATGATCCCTGGAAACTCACAGAGGTGTGCTTTACTAATCTCCTAGATGTGTCTCAGCCCAATCAAGTTGAAGTCAAGATTATCCATCACATGGAGCCCACTGTGAAAGTTGTCATCAGGGGTCCGGAGTTCCTATTACGGAGGTTGTTACCAGGGGCACTAAGGTCCTACCACAGAAGTTTTCATCAGGGGCACTGAGGTGGAATGAGAAAACCACGGAGCAACTTGGGAGCTTGCATTACTTGTATGCTCCCAGGAATCAAGGGAATAAACATTCAAGTCATGGAGGGGAAATTTTGCATATAAGTTAAAAATGGCTAAGAATGTATAAAGGACTTCTACATATAAATGAGAAAAGAATGACAACACAAGAAAAAAGAACAAAACACTTGAATAGACATTTCATGAAAAGAGGTTATCAAATTTAGTTAATTAAATTAATTAAAGCCACAGTAGGATACTGTTACATACCCAACAAACACCTATGAAACATATATTCATCATTAACTTGTTTGAGAAATAGAAATTCTATACTTATACCTCCTCTTTTAGCTTATTACTCTCCAAAGAATAATAAGCAACTGTCAAAATAATTGCATTAATAAATAGTTCTAGAATAATCAATAAATGACAAAACAAAAAACTTCATAGCAAAATCCATCTGACTACTATAATGTGCTTCTCTGTATTAGTTGGCTTCATATCTCCTCATTCCCCCTGTATCACTGTGTATTGGGGGATACAGAATCTTCAGATTGTGAGAAAGAGGCAGAAATTAAAGGGAAGGTGAAAATTGCTGCAGCTGGAGAAAGCCTTCATGAGGTTCTCTCTCTTCTTTCCTTTGACTTGAAATGTTGCTAGACTCATTTTGGCAATGCTGGAATACAACAAGACATTAATCTTTCTTTTGTTATTGTTAGGTGCCATCCAGTCAGGTAGGATTCATAGCGACCCTATGTACAACAGAATGAAACACTCCCTGATTCTGTGCAGCCACATGATCTTATTTATGTTTAAGCCCATTGTTGCAGACACTGTGTCGTTCCATCTAGTTGAAAGTTTTCCCTTTTTTCGTTGACCTGCCACTCTCCCAAACATGATGTCCTCCAGGGATTGGTCCCTCCTGACTACATGTCTAAAATACGTAAAACACAGTCTAGCCCACCTGGTTTCTAAGGAGCACTCTGGTTACACTTCTTCTAGGGTGGATGTATTGGTTCTTTTGGCAGTCTATGGTATATTCGATATTCATCTTCAACGCCATAATTCAAAAGCATCAATTCTTCTCCTGCCTCTTGTATTCAACATCCAGCTTTCACAACTATATGATGCAATTGAAAATATCATGGCATGAGTCATTTGTCTTCAATGTGATGTCTTTACTTCTCAATACTTCAAAGAGGTCTTTTGCAACTGGTTTTCCCAAAGCAATGTGTCTTTTAATTTCTTGAATGCTGCTTCTATGGGTGTTGATTGTAGAGCCAAGTAATCTTTGACAACCTTAGTCTTTTCTCTATTTATTATGAGGTTGCTTACTGACCCAGTTGTAAGGACTTTTGTTTTGTTGATATTGAGGCACAATCCATATTAAAGGCTATGTTCTTTGATCTTCATCAGTAAATATTTCAAACCCTCTTTACTGTCAGCAACCAAAGCTGTGTCATAGCATAACACAGGACATTAATGAGTCTTCCTCCAATCCTGATGCCATGTTCTTCTTCATAAAGTCTAGCTTCTTGGACTATTTGCTCAGCATAGAAATTGGAGAGGTATAGTGAAAGGATATATCCCTGATGCATACCTTTCTTGATTTTGAGCCAGGCAATGTCTCCTTGTTCTGTTTCAAAGAATGCTTAATGGTTCAGGTATAGATTCCTCATGAGTACAGTTAGGTGTTCTGGTATTCCTATTCTTTGCAGCACATTATCCATAATTTGCTTTGATCCACACAGTTAAGTGCCTTTGCATAGTTGATAAAACATAGACCCCTTTCTGGTCCTCTCTGCTTTTGGCTAATACCCATCTGACATCAGTAATGATGTCACTGGTTCCGTGCCCTCTTCTGAATCCAGCTTGCTTTTTCAGCAATTTCATGTCTATATACTGCTACAGTCACTTTTGAATGATCTTTAGTAAAATTTTGTTTGTGTGTAATATTAATGATATTGTTTGATAGTTTCCACATTCAGTTGGATCCCCTTTCTTGGGGATAGGCACAAATATGGATCTCTTCCAGTCAGTTGGCCAGGTAGGTATTTTCGAAATCCCTTGGCATAAACAGATTAGCACCTCCAGTGCTGCATCTGCTTGTTGAAACATCTGCATTGGTATTACATCAATTACTCCAGCCTTGTATTTAACCAGTTCCTTCAAGGCAGCTTCCACTTCATCTTTCAAAACCCTTGGTTCTTGATCATATGCAACCTCTTGAAATGGTTGGTCATCTACCAGTTCTTTTGGAATAATGACTGTGTATTCCTTCCATCTTCTTTTGATGTTTCTGGTCTCATTTAATATTCTCCCTATAGAATCTTTCGCTATTGCCACTTGAGGCTTGAATTTTTTTCTTCAATTCCTTAAGCTCAAGGAAAACAGAGCATGTTCTTCCCTTTCTGTTTTCTATCTCCAGCTCTTTGCACATGTCATTATAATATTTGATTTTATCTTCTTGAACTGCCCTTTGAAATCTTCTGTTTAGTTCCTTAACTTCATCATGTCTTCCTTTTACTTTAGCTGCTCAAAGTTCAAAGGCAAGTTTCAGAGTCTATTTTGACATGTAATTTCGTCTTTTCTTCCTGTCCTTTTAGTAACCTTTTGTTTTTCCTCATGAATGATGTCTTTGATGTCATGCCATAACTCATCTGGTCTTCAGTCATTAGTATCCAATGCATTAAACCTGTTCTTGAGGTAGTCTCTGAACTCAGGTGGGATATACTCAAGGTTATATCTAGGCTCTTGTACACTTATTCTAATTTTCTTCAGTTTCAGTTTGAACCTGCCTATGAGCAGTTGAGCCTACATCTGTAGCCCTGTGGCATCCAATTTCATCAGATCTTGGAAGCTAAGCAGGGTCGGGCATGGTTAGTGCTCGGATGGGAGACCACCTGGGAAGACCAGGTGCTGTAGGCTTGGGAGAAGAACCCGGCAGCCCACTCCCAAAAATCAATCCACCATTGAAAACCCTATGAACAGCAGAGACGCACTGACAATAGTGTTTCACCTGTTGTATGTAGGGTTGCTAGGAGTTGGATATTGACTTGATGGTACCTAACAACAACAACATGAACAATTGATGATCTGATCCATAATCAGCACCTAGTCTCCCTTGGAAAAATATTTCCTAGACTTTGGTAAATCAAATTTCTCTCTCTCTCTTCCCTAAACCGTAGTCATTCTTAGTGATGTCACATAACCATTGGGGTTTCCGAGAAGTCCCAGTATGGTAATAGTCATTAATGTTATACACAAGGAGGAACATGCAACACATTCCTGAATTCTTCTTCCATTCATGACTGAGAGGCCCTAATGACAAAGCAAATTAGGCATCTTTGCTCCTAAGCTATAGTGGGAGATGCAAGCTGCTTCCCAGGTAGGTGAGGGTGTTCATAATTTCACAGAGTGACTTTGATCCCCTGTTCTGACAAAGATACTTTATTTTCAGTAAGACAAATTGACTTTCTGTCCCCAAGAAGTCAGAGTCCTCCATTGTCCCAGCACTCACTCACACCTTTCACATCGCTATTGAAATGACTCTTTCAGATTGCTGCTTCTGGTGAAGGCTTTCCCAGTTTGTGTTACTCTCAGGAATACAGACATGCACATAGATCACTAGTCCAGGAGTTATTTACGGACATTCATTATTGTGTAGGTGATCTCCAGTCAGCGCCTGAGTTCTTAAATCCTTACATGATTTGTCCCCAGCGGCTGAGGAACACTGGGTCTCTGCTGCTGCTTGCCTTTTTGCTTTCCTTCTTGTCCTCACAGTTAAGTTTTGCATATCTTTTTTACTTTGCCTCCAGCTGGCCTTGCCAGCTCCCAAGATGGGTGGGTGGCACCATGGTCAAAAAGGACACGTTGAAGACCCATTGTTGGTACAAAACTCAGCTCTTCAGCTCACTCCCTCTGTCTTTCATCTCATCTGTGTAGTATTGTTGTAAGGATTAAGTAAATGCATAGAACACACTTAGCAAAATGGTCTGTGTCCTGTTCTAATGCTCAAGAACGGAGGGCCAAGCTGGCTTGGCCAGGACTTACAAGTTTAGCTTCAGAGAAAAGTGAGAGAAAATTTGTTGTTGTTAGGTACCGTCAAGTCATGATCGACTCATAGCGACCCTCATAGGGTTTTCGATGGCTGTTTCGGGATTGCCTTGAGAGTGGATTGCCACATCTTTCTCCCATTTTTGCGGTGCTGAGAATCGAACTTAGGACCTCAGAGACTGCAGAGTGGCAGCACTCTACCAACTGAGCTAAATCCCAGCCCCTAAGAGAAAAGTTAGAGATTTGAAAGCCCTAGATTTCAGGACTACATGTCCCATTCGCTCAGGGAATGCATTCCATTTGCAAAAGGTCTAGGCATGCAGGCGGTAACACAGTTTGAGGAGGGGGTTGTAGGAACTCCCTTTTCCTCCTGAAGTCATTACTATGCAGTTGTCTGACTTGGGGCCAATCCATCATTCTGACCTGAATTTCCTAAATTTGGATGGCTCTTGAGGTGATGTTAGGTTCAAATAAGCTAATTGATGTATACATATGTTGAAAATTTTAGGTCTGTACACTAATGTGACATCAGTAGTAATGTATATTAATTCATTTCTTCTTGAGACACTTGTCATAAGTAGTTCTTTTTGGAAATGCAACATTTATCCAAATGGGAATATCTAGCTGGAAGTATCAGCTCAAGGGAAAATTTGAGTGAGGAAGGACCAGTTCCTGCAGGCAAATATGTTTTGATATTAATGGGAGGAATAATGTAGGCATATGATTGTGTAAGAGTGATTATGAATGAAATTGGGCCTTGGCGACCTAAAAATACTTGGGAAAGAGAAGTCTTTCTTTAATAGGGTCGTTATTTTAGTCAAGTTTAACATCTTAAGTGCTATAGAGGCTGTGGGCTGGGGTTTAGCTCAGTTGGTAGAGTGCTTGCTCTGCACTCTCTGAGGCCCTGGGTTCAGTCCCCAGCACCGCAAAAACAGAAGAAGGACCTGGCACCCAGTCCCAAGATAATCCTGAAACAATCAGCCATAAAAAACCCTGTGAATAGCTGAGAAGCACTGGCAATAGTGCTGGACATGGTACAGTGTCAGGGAGTGCTTTGTCCTATTGTACATAAGGTTGCTTTGAGTTGGACCTGATTGGATGACACCTAACAACAAGAACATAGAAGCCGTGGCAGGGGACATGTTAGGGGCTGAGTTCCCCAGAGCAGATATCAAGACAAAATTTGCTTTATAATATTTTTAACTCCCTCATTGGAGACCAAGGCCTGGGAAGAGAAGAGGACAAAGGAGGATTGACAGAGGAAGAGGACTGGCCAGGCCTGGCCTGGTTTTGTGAGGAGGTCTGTTCTCAGCATGGCCTGCAGAGCATCCCAAGTGGGACTACAGTGACTCCACCTCGATCAGCCTGCTGGTCTAACTGCCCGGGGGCAGGGGCTGCTAGAGTTGACCCTGAAGGAGCCAATAGCTGCCGGCTTCCTACTGACATTCATACAGTCACATCTGGGCAGGAGGTTTTTCATTAAACAGGATTGCGCGTGACACCTCTGTATCTCCTGCATGCCACAAGCAAAGGCCATGAAAAGAATTGGAGAATTCCAAGAAAAGGTGCTTAAGAGAATATTAGAAAATTGAGTGCATAAGTACTTGTGGTCAAGAATTAGAAAGATAATTAAATTTAACTTCTTTGAGTTATTGCTATAATATGAAGAGAACTTCATTCAGTGAAATAACGAATATTTGGAAAGGAAAACTAGTCAGATTCAGCTAACATATTAGTTTATAATCCCAACACTCTTACATAAAATCCAAGTATCGAATAGCAATGCAAATATCTGCAAAAGGAAAACAAAATTGTAATCATTCTTTGTAAATACCATGATATTAGTTTAATGTAGAAACACTAAAAATTTCTTTTTTTGTATTTGGTATTGCTAACCCCTTTAAAAATAGAAGTCCAGCATGGTGGTATATGACTGTAGTCCCAGTGACATGGCAAGCAGAGGCCAGAGGATTGCAAGTTTGAGCCCAGAGGCAACCTGTGTAACTTAAAAGACTACTTATATCAAGCTAAAAAAATAGAAAGATTTTCTGGAAGTGTAGCCCAGTGGTAGAACACTTGCAAAGTATGTGTGAGGCCCTGGGTTCAGCTTCTAATTACCTCAAAAATATTAATTAATTAATTAAAACATAAACATGCTCAAATAGTCAATCTAAACTTAAAGAAAAGTTAGGGAATGAATTTCAAAATTTAGTTTAATATTGAAATTTCATATGGCTTCACAGGCACGAGAAGAGATGAAATATTTATCATGTCTTTTATGAAATATAATTGTTGCTCTAACAATTTACTCACAGTTCAGATAATCAACAATGACTCAGATAAAGTAGTATATTAATATGTTTTAAATGAATGCAGACATGTCCTTAATTGTGCATTTTAACTGTTTAGGGCCTTGAAATCCAATACTAATATCCTAAGCTTTGTGGAATGGGAGAAGGATGCAGCAATCCACTCCCAAGGCAATTCCAAAACAATCAGCCATTGAAAATCCTTTAAGGGTCGCTATGAGTCAAATATGACTTGACGACACCTAACAACAACAAGCGTTGTGGAATTAAATGTGCTTCTGGCATGTGGAATTGCATTTTGTTTCAACTATACTTTCTTAAATTAGATTCTGTTTTTATGCCCACTTTTAAGGTTATTACATTGGCTTTCCTGCAGCCATACCACTGTGGCGTCTAATCCCGTCAGATCTCTGAAGCTAAGCAGGGTCGGGCCTGGTTAGAACTTGGATGGGAGACCACCTGGGAACACCAGGTGCTGTAGGCTTGGGAAACGGACCCAGCAACCCATTCCTAGAAAACAATCTGCCATTGAAAATCCTATGAATAGCAGAGAAACACTAACAATAGTGTTTCACCTATTGTATATAGGGTTACTATATACAACCAAACAACAGCACACCATTGGCTTAGTGAGTATTTCAAAGGTTAATATCAAATGATTTCTATAACAAACTCAGGCTGATAAGTTAAAGGAATCCTCTGCAGAATCTTCTTGTCTGGCACAGTGTCAATGATTCTGGCAGAAGAGGACATGGTGGAACCAAAAGCAAAGGACATTGGGCTCAGGGCTGGAATTGCCTCTGGAGCCAATTACTGGCCGTACAGTATAGATTGCTTACCTCAGCTATCTTTCTGCCTGCTGAGGTCAGTCACACCCCTCCACAGGATGTTCAAGGTTGTGGTGAAAGTCCAAGAATGAGATCCACATGAAAGCGCTTCAGAAGCTGTACAGAGATATACATGTGTAGTGATCAGTGAACACTTTCCCCTGATTGCCAACCCTGGCTAGATCATGGGCTACGCCAGTGTTCTACACTTGTGATGTTAAGAAGGTGCTGCCTCACTCCAGCTTGGCACTGGACAACTGGCGAAGACTTAGGTGGTGATGGCCAGGCTGCTGATGTCTCTTGGCAGCCATCTGAGGACTCATACGTCTTCGTTACCACAGAGCCGTGTGCCGGCACCCTGTGGGCTGTTCACAGCACAGGTGGCTGATGTTCTCTCAAGGATCAAATGCCAGCACTTAGCTGTTTAAACTGTCCCTCCAAACCATTACGATAATAGCCAGCATGTGGGCTAAAGGTTAGCTCAGTCGGTAGAGTGCCACACTGCATTCTCTGAGGACCCAGGTTCGATCCCCAGCACCTCAAAAACAGAAGAAGGACATGGCAATCCACTCCGGAAGCAATCCTGAAACAGCCATTGAAAACCCTATGAGGGTCTCTGAGTCAGACCCGACTCGACAGAACCTACGATAACAATTCCTTTATAGGAAACTTATTACAGAATTAATGTTGATAAAATGATAAAATGCTTGAAGTGGGGTGATGGCATCACACACACTGGTTCTCACATGGCTATCACTGTTCTGCTCTAATCTGGCGTTCTGGAAAGATATTTTTGGCTATTGCAACTCCAAGTCCATATGGAGCGACATTTCCATTCAGGAAATTAAAAAATAAATTTTAGTCTTTGAACCTTTCTTTTGATGTTTCTTGCTAAGTTATAGAGGAGGAATTATCCTTTTGTTTATCTCGAAACCTCGATTTCATCAAGAGGGGCTCATTCTTCATGGTTACCGGTCACTCTTCCCTTGGGTAGTGCTCCGCTTCCTCCTGTCCATCATGCCATCCGCGGTGCACGGTGCTTATCCTGCAGAGAGCCCAGCAGAAGGCACCGAATCTTCTCTCCTCCCCCAGTCTCTCACCACGTCTGACTTTCTCATGTGCCAGTTCCATCTACATTTCTTTTTGAGCCCAGGTTGCTCTGCCCTTGAATGGCTCAGGGTACTCTGGAGACACCCACTGAGCCAGCCTTTGGTGAGCACTTTACCAGAGACCAGACCGTGGTGGGATCATAGGCTCTGGAGGAGGTCTGGGCCCCACAACCAGCTTCCTCCTCGGGCTTCGTGTTCCCTGGGCACTTCCCCAGCCTCTCTCAGCTTTGCTTAAGGTTGTGAAAATTAAATGAGGTCAAACTTGGCAGTGCCTGGTGCATAGCAAGTAGTACATGTTAGCTCAGACCTTGGCCAGGACTTACTCACTGAATGAGGACATTGTAGGTAAGTATGTATCGGCCTTGTAGCTTCCATATTTTGTTCTCCAAACTTACATCAACCATGGTCCCAGGAAGCACAACTAAAGAATAAGTGATCTCATTACTCTGGCTCGTACGAGGCTTGCATTCCGGATATTGTCTGTCTGATGAAACTCCCTGTAAAGCATCTTTTCTTTAGCTGCTGAATTGATTTTGTTTCCTTTGAGAGAGGTCATGTTTTAAGGCCACTTCTATACTTTTATGAATATAGTTATGACAATGAAAAATGTAGTAGACATCCTATGCAACCCGTTTTCCATTTTACACTTTTTTTCTTTCTTTTTTATTTCCTTCTGTCATTCCTAACTTCTTGTTTTTAACCGACAGAGAATGAGGCAAGAATGTGTAAATACAATGTCCTTAACTTGCTGTTGTTGTTGTTGTTAGGTACCGTTGAGTCGTGTCCAACTCATAGCCACCCTTATAGGGTTTTCAATGGATGAATTGTTTCAGGATTGCCTTGGGAGTGGGTTGCCAAGTCTTTCTCCCGTTTTTTGTGGTGCTGGGAATCAAACTCGGGACCTCAGAGACTGCAGAGTGGTGGTCTACCAACTGAGCTAAATCCCAGCCCATATCCTTAACTAGCTACAGATTATTAGTTTTCCACTAGGGATAGTGTCCCCCCACCCTTGGGGACCCTCGGGGACATTTGGCAATGTCTGGAGACATTTTGGGTTGTGACCACTAGGGAGGGGGTTTGCAACTGGTGTCTGATGTGTTGAGGCCAGGGATCCTGCTGGACGTCCCACAATGCACAGGACAGCCCCCCACAACAATTACCTATCTGGCTCCACATTTCAGTAGTGAGTACTAGGGTGGGAAGCCTATTCTAAGTGGATGAGGATGTGGGCCTGACCCAGCTCTGGCCTCTGAGACAGAACAGTCACTTCTCTGAGACTGCTGTGACTGGCTGGACTCTTAGCCCAGGATGGCTCCAAACTCTGCTAGTTCTCAAAATTTCACAACAACAACAACAAAATGTAGCTCTAAATCTGCCTATGCATGGGAATGCCTTGCCCTTCACACTGAGCCATGGGGCTGACTCTTTCACTGGATTTTGATGTTGTTGTTGTTGTTGTTAGGTGCCGTCGAGTCGTGTCCGACTCATAGCAACCCTCACAGGGTTTTCAATGGCAGATTGTTTCGGGATTGCCTTGGGAGTGGGTTGCCATGTCCTTCTCCTGTGGATTTTGGTAGACTAACAAAAATACTGTCTTAGCCAGTAACAGAAAACATGCTTCATGGGACCAACCAGCTAGTGATGAGGGAGCATGCACTGTGACGCAGAGGCCGAGCCTGGTTGTGCAGAGGTAAACGATTCTCAAAGTCATTTTCCAGAACCCACATCTATAATTTAGTTGAGTATTTTAAATAAATCCCCAAAGCCTCCATGAGGTTTAGAAGGTATCACTTTTTGAATTTATAGGTGTTATTTTTTCGCCTTGCAGTGGAAATGAATCCTTAACTTCATGAAGAATGGAAACAAGTTGGCTGATCTCTAATAAAGCAATTTCAAAAGTCATCTAATTTCATTCTTATGTTTCAGTGAGATTCCAGAAATATTGCAGAAGTCTTTATGCTATCTGGTAATTTTAAGCTGAATGAATCATTCCTACAAAGGGCAAGGAGAATGAAGCAGGACAACAGTCAGACCCTAAAGCAGCTTATTACAGGGCACCCTGCTGTGTGTAGTTCAAATTCATTCTTGGGATTCCTGTGGCATTGATGACATAGAATGTGGTGGCTGTGGTGTTATAACATTCGGTGGCATTAGAACATTCTGCTTTAAACCCGAGCCTTGGAACGCTTATGATGCGCTTCCAGTCTTTAGTGGAACTGGTAAGTAAGACACTGCTCAGAGCTGAGGCACCCATTTGTAGAAGCCATAAGCTTCCAAGCACTTACTCCGATAGATTACAGAAGCCACAACAGAGCCGCACCTGGCTAGCCCCAATTCCTGTCAGCCAGGCCCCATCTTCCAGAAGCTTCTCCCAACCGCGCTCTGCCTGCTTAGACTTCCCACTGACAGCTCATGCTCGCTGTGGTAACCGCAGTGCCTCCTTCAATGTGTAGAATAATCCTGTGGCCTCCATCTTCGCATTTGTCACTGGGGGTCAGTGGTTCTATCTGTCAGCTGCCTGATTGCAATTGTGAGTAGACAAGGACATACTCTTCCAGTGCGGCCGTCCTGGGCCCTTGAGTATCCTCAAGCCTCTGGACTGGACTGGTTGACCTACAGCCCCATAGCCTCAAGTCCTGAGAGTGGGTGGCCTATTGCTTCTGGCTCTGCAAGCCAGAGACTTGTGGCTCTGGGTACTCAGGGTGGTAGCTTGTGCTGTGGGCTTTAACCACGGTGGCTGTGGCACTTCACAGCCATTGTAATCCTTGGCTTCCAGCACCTGTGAGTGGTAGCGCCAGGCAGTAGCAAGCAGCAGCACATGATCCTTGACAGTGTTACAGCTTCAAACAGATCTCTGATGCTGGGACCCTCAACCCTACAGGAGCAGAAGTTATAGCTCGTAGGTGGCTGGTGTGACCGCTTCTAGACCTAGGGTGTCTGAGGCCCTTGGCCCTTAAGCCTTGGCAGCTCCCCAGAGCCCCTTCTAGCAGCTGGGACCTGAGGCTTCTCACCCTCAGCTCCTCCCAAACTTGGTTGTCCCTGTTGCTTCTATGCCTTGTCAGTTTTGTCCTGGCCACTTTCTGGAAGTCCAGCTGCCCTTTTATCACTGCCGATAAAAATCACAAGGAGGCCAAAAGACCACATGAGAGCAACAAGAAACAGAGTTGGGACACCAGGAGCCATCACAGTCTCAACTGTCAATTTGGGAGTCAAATGGCCCCGACACCCAACATCGTAGCTTATTTAAATAACAACAACAACAAAAAAACAACCCACAAATATTAAAAGGAGGAGCTTACAATAAAGGCCTGTCATTAACATTAACAATGATTTAAGAGTATCCACCAATCCTCTAACAGAGCTTAACCCCTGCCCCAGTGCTCCATGGAGAGGTGGATCTTCTTTTCTCTCTCAGTGGGAGGATGTATTAAAACTAATGCAATGTCACATAGCTAATAAGTTACAAAAGGGTCTGAAATCCAGATCCAGTATTAAAGTCCATATGCAGAGGTGCTCTATATTCCTCATTGCCACTGAGTATGTCTTGTTGTTGTTAGGTGCTGCCTAGTCATGTCTGACTCATACTGATCCTCATAGGGTTTTCAATGGCTGACTATTACAGGATTGCCTCAGGAGTGGATTGCCTTGTCCTTCTCCCATTTTTGTGGTGCTGGGAATCGAACCCAGACCCTCAAAGACTACAGAGTGACTCTCTCCCAACAGAGCTATATCCCAGCCCCTGTTGTTGTTAGGTGCCGTCAAGTCACATCCAACTCATAGTGACCCTCATAGGGTTTTCAATGGCTGACTCTTTCGGGATTACCTTGGGAGTGGATTGCCAGATCCTTCTCCCATTTTTGCGGTGCTGGGAATTGAACTCAGGACCTCAGAGACTGCAGCACAATGCTCTACCAACTGAGCTAAATCCCAGCCCTCCCAGCCCCTAGGAATACCTTATTAGGGATCTGCAATTCAGGGTGTATCATAGTAAGTCACCATGTCATTACTTGGATCCTGATGAAGTTCTTGGAATGTACTAATGTACGTAATGCAAAGACCACATGTGTGTGGAATGTTATAGCACAAGGATCCTATCCTACTTGCTCTTCTGTGATTACATATTGCCTTTTTCCTTTTTAAAATCATATCTTGGTACCTTTCTATGAAAGTACTGGCAGGTCTGGCACTCTGCAGGCATGAAGAAACTGGCCATGCTACTTGTGGTTGGACCATTGGATGGCTGGCCACTACCCTGATGCCAAGTGTAATTTCTGAGTAAGCTGGCTGTATGTATTCTGTTGTGAATTACTTGTTTTGATCTTTCCACACCAGCCCTGCACCAAGTTTTCTATAGAGTCACTTTAAAACATAAATTTGTAGTATTTTTTCCCCTGGGTGCTAGGGATTGAACTCTGGGCACTGAGCATGCTAGGTAAGTGCTCTACCACTGTGCTGTATCCCCAGCCCTGGAAGACTTCTTTCTATGTCATGAGTGCTAGCACTACTCCATACGTGTAATAATAAATGTCAATATTTTTCTCTTTTACTCCTTATTGAGTGTTTTCTCACATCGAGTGTTAGATTGTCATATAGTCAGTTATTGACAGTTTTGACTTTTCTCCTTTCATGAGAATTTCTTCGGCAATGTTAGGTTATTATCTTTAATTACCCATGTTATATTTTCATAGTTGAACAATTTCACTATTTTAAATGTTGATTCTTTGATCTTCCCAAGTATTGCACAGTGTTAGAAAGAACTACATTTCTTCATCCTCCTCCTCATCATCATATTAATTATTATAATACCATTTGTGAAGTCATCTAATATCTCACTAATTTGAAATGTTATCTCATAACCTGAAATGACACATGAGTTTGTGTCTGAACTTTGTGTTTCTTTTCAGATACCTCTGTCTGGGTTTACATTTCTGCTCCATTACTCATTCTGTGCCAGGCAGAATGTTTAAATATTGTAATTTTAAATGAATTTTTAAATCAGGTTGTAAAAGCTTCTCTTGGTTGCCATCTTTTTCTTATCATTTTTTGGCTATTCCATGATTATTATTCTTCCAGAATGAATTGAGTATTTTCATGTTCTAAAGAAATGAACAGAACAGAGGAGAGTCCTTGATGTCCCCAGTTCATGTCTTGATGGTTTGGGGTGTTGTTACCTTTCTAAGGGTAAGTTAAACTCCATTTCCAACCTGGCATCCATTGTAACTTCCCAGGATCAAACTTCCAACACATTTGTCAATGGAGGGACATTGCTTTAATGCTTCTAACAGTCGTGGACTTACAGATGTGTGCCTGGAAGCTATGTGAGAGGTGCCATCAGTGTAGTTCACCCCATAGATAGAAACACAACCAACCACACCGGAGAGAGAAGACTGGAGGTTAGCTATTCCACATTACAAGTTTGTGCTCTAGCTTGACCTTGAATCCCCTCCAAACCAAATGACAGTGTCTCTACTTTGAGACCTCCTCTGGGGCAACCTGCTGGGGACTTTTCTTTCAGAGACTAATTTCCTGACTCTCTGGCTAAAGAGAGAGGTTAATAGTTTGGGGAGTTTGTTTACAGGCCATTAGAAACAATTAGCACATTGCTGAGATTAAAAGCGTGTCTCCAGAATGCTGGATGGCCTAGAAAGGAAACAGGACTTTAGAAACTGCTATTCTTAGCATCTAATTAAGGCAGAATCGGAGATCCCCATCCTCTCTGGCCAGACGGTTTCAGATTTTAATCATCAAGAATTCTTAATTTCCTCTCAGCTACATTCTGCCTCTGATAATTTAAAGTAGTAGTCACTTGAAACCCTATTTGTGGATCCTTAGGAACAAATTGTCTTCTTTTTTAGACTGATTCTTTCAAACTCTGTTCTCTTTGACAATTTTTTCCTTAATATTCTTACTGCATCATAATCTCCCTTCCTTCTGACATCCACACCTTTTGTTCCAGTTCTCAGGTGTCTGCTTCCATGTCGGTCCCACGGAGAGGAGCATTTTTCCCTGATTCCTGTACCCCGATCTAACCTCTGACCTCCTCCTTTACTTTTCTTTCATGTCTTGTAATGCCTCTGACAGTCTGCCCTTCTTCATAAGATCATAGGGTTGAAACCTGTCGCCCTCAGTGTATTCACACTGCATCCGCTTTGTTCATACTGTATACACTGCACTTATAGAGAGTAGGGGCAGGAAGGAGGCATCTAATAAATACCTGCTGAATAAATAAGTGGATGACTGCAGTGTGAAGACCTAAAATAGTTGATGAGACTCTTCACTATTTACAATACAGTTCTGTATGCTGGTGAAGAAGCAGGCTTATTTTCATCTACAGTTTTTAAAGGTTCTGAACAAAGTTACCACTTTGCCTAAAAGCTCCTGTGGGTAAACACATTTAAAATACCCCAGAAGCATCATGAATAAGATGCTTTGTCACCTCCTGCCACTTTGTGGTTTAGTGATTTGCCCTTTATCCTAAGCAAGTGCGCCTCTACTGAAATCCTGAGAATACTCTGCAGTCCCTCAGATAGACAAGAGTCCCGCTTGGAGTATTAGAGAAAATTTGTAGTTGCTCCTCACTCAATTTGGGAGAATGACTGGCAACCCACTCCCAAAAATCAATCCGCCATTGAAAACCCTATGAATAGCAGGAGGCACTGACAATAGTGTTTCACCTGTTGTACGTAGGGTCACTATGAGTCACATACCAACTCAAATGTACCTAACAACAACAATACACACAATAAGTACTTATTAAGCATTTACAAAGTAATTTCTAAATACTATAAAGGATAAGAATAAACTAGCCAGGATCAGTGGGGCATGCCTCTAATAAAAGCACTCAGGGGGCTGAGGCAGGAGGATTACAAGTTCAAGGCTAGTCTGGGCTAAATAGTGAGACCCTGTCTCAAAATGCCCCAAAGAAAACAAAAAAGAATAAGAAAATCTAGGCCTTTACCCTAAACAACTCCCCATCACCCTAAGGAATTTATAGGAGGAAAATTATGTAAGACATTAAGAAATATTTCTAGGTACTTGGCAGGACAGTGGAGATATAAAATTGTCAGAGAATGTTCATCTATTCTGAGAGCTTAAAATCTAGGGCATGACAAGTGTCCTTAGTGTGGACATATTTCCCTGGTGCCACTGAAGAGGGAAGCTGTCATTCCTAGCTTTGCAGGAGATATGCAACCCGACCTGAGCATTAAAGTCGAGGTGGGACTTTGATGGGAGGAGGTAGAGGGGAAATCATCAGCGGTGGCAAAGAATGAGCAAAGACAAGGAAAATGCTGGTGTTGGTGGATGGGCACATAATCTGGGATGGCTGGATCCTGGTGTATGTGGGAAAGAAACCCGAGATGAAAAGAACAGGTTAATGCCAAATTGGCAAAGTCTTTGACTGCAATGTCGGGAGCTTATTTGGTGTATATTGGGAGCAACTGACCAATTGGGGGTAGGGAGAGTGACAATTTCTCAACTGGGTTTCAGGAAGGTTCATCTGCTTTGTGGCATTCCAAAGCAGGAGGAAATGACCAGAAGAAAACCAAGTAGATGTCAATTGGACTCATTTGAAAAAACCGTTTCCCATACACCTTTCATTCTGACCTGGGCAGATGACTCCACGTGGCCCTCCAGCCAGCTCTCAGTCTAGGTCGCCTTTTGGGGCTTTTGCAAACACACCTAGAGGCCGTCTTGGAGGAGGCAGCGAGTCATTTGGGGGATGTTGTTCCTGAGCTGGTGCCTAGGCCCCAGGACTGTGATTTCAGGCAATGAGTTTCCTGTAGGGCAAGAGGAGGAGGTGGTCCAAGCAACACCCTTGGCCTCGTGGGGCACCGAGTGTGGGCCTGGGCAGCACGAGGGAGCGTTAGTGGCCAGGCTGACCTGGCTGCCCAGGTAGATGACAGGAGGATGATTGGAAGCAGGAGGAATAAAGCAGCCTGGGAATCTTGGCCAAAAGCCAGTCAAAACTGACCTGAGGGCAAAACCAGAGAGAAGCAGGCAGCACAAGAGGATGGCGGTCCAGAAACCAAGCTGAGAGGTTTGGAGGAGTTGGTGTCGAGGTGAGGAAGCGCCCCGAGTGCCCACAAGGAGGAGCTGGAAGTGTATCAGCAGCGGTGGGGCGATGTCCAGGGAAAACTCCCCCTGAAATAAAGGCCCTCCTCACAGGAGAAGAGCAGAGGAAATCTGAGCAGAAGGCCGCAGGCGGGAACACTGGAGCTGGGAGGACAGGCCTGCTGCCAGTTCCTGTGAAGAACATGTAAAGACTCAGTGACGGAAACCCATGTCCTCATTTCTGTGGAGGATGAATGGCCAGATTATGCTTCTTGGCTCCATATACCACAATAGTGCTCGGTAGTCATTTCTGTGAATCTGCAGTGTCTACCAAAGTGTGTGATCATAGATAACAAAGGATCTTGCTTTAATATCCAGCACAAAGAAAATTTACAAACATACCAAACTTTTTTATTGCTCTCCATGACATTGACATGTTGTGATGCTTGAAAACGTAAGAGTAGGGAAAAGTGGGTGAAGATTGTACGTTGGCACCCTGAGTCCACCTTGTTTTTTTTGGCTAATTTATATTCTCTTTGGTGATCCATGTAAGTGTGTGTGTGTGTGTGTGACCTCCTTTCATGGTTTTGATTGCCCTATAAAGAGAAACTAAATGGCTGGTTACTAACTACATACTCAGCCTTTGTGGGCCCAGTGTTATTTCTTTATATTTACTTGAGCAAAGGATATTTTCTGCGTGAGGCATGATTTCTCCTGTGAGCCATTCCAGCATGTTGTGAAGATGTTGTTGTTAGGTGCCGTTGAGTCGGTATCCAACTCATAGCGACCCTACATACAACAGGGGAAACACCATTGTAAGTGCTTCTCTGCTGTTCATAGGGTTTTCATAGGATGTATTGATTTCTGGGAGTGGGTTGCCGGTTCCATCTCCCAAGCCTACAGCACCTGGTGTTCCCAGGCAGTCTCCCATCCAAGTACTAACCAGGTTCCACCCTGCTTAGCTTCTGAGATCTGACAGGATCAGATGCCACAGGGGCTAATGCTACAGAGATGTGAAGATATACCATGCTAATGAATACTAATTTTTGTAATTCATTATGATAAGCCTGTTCTAAATAAGGTACATGTTAACAAACATCAAGTCTTCAGGACAGACTCTTACTTAAAATTTCTTTGTTACTGTCTTCTCAAACTGTATTTATAAAAAGTTTATTTGAATCAAATCTATACTTGAAGAATAATTAGTGAAATTTTATTTTTAAGCCACCTTTTAGGCATTTCAGCAGCATGCATTGTCTTTACAACCTATAGTATGTGTGTGTGTGCCTATGTGCCTCTATTACCTGTCTATGGAAGTCTGTGGCAAGGACAGGGGGGAATTTGACACACATTTTTCTGTGTACTCCACTGGTTTGGAGAATTTTTCTGAGGAAAATAGCTGATGAGACTGAGTTTCTGACTTGATGGCTAGAACAAAGCAATGGGCAAACCACTGTAAATCTAATGGCCATGGCTGTTAGCAGAGTACGTGGTTTCTTCCTTGACATGGGTGGCTTTATGCATGTGTTCTGAGCCAGAAGCAGACACACAGTGGGCAAGCACCTGGTTCAGTGTCTCTGCTGTGCAGTGGTGCCCTGGAGCTGGAGTTGTGCACAGCTTTGCAGCTACTGGGCCTAGCAGAAGGGGGTGGGGAGGGCAGAGTCATCCTTTGCAGTTCCCGTCATAGCTACATTGACTTTCTTCCTGAACACCAAATGGAGTGGTGGCTGAGGAACCAAGCTCCTACCAAGGTTACACTCAGACCTACGAATGTTTTCATTTTCCAGGTAAGACCTTTGTCGTTCATCTCCTTTCCCTAATGAAGTCAGCATTGTGTTCTCCGTCGTTGATAAATTATAATGTTCTTCATGCTAATGGAGGGGATATTTGGCTTCCAAACAAGACCTGTTTTGTTATCGACTGGCAGTTTAAGAGGAGGTGTCCTAGTCCAGGTTGTCCTTGAGGGAGAACCTGCAGTGGACCACACGGTTTAAGATCAGGGGGTGTTTCCCCCTTCTCCCAGGCCACGCGTTTGAATAAGGTGCCTCTGGATCGCCTGCGCTCTGGAGACCTCTGTTATTTCATCTCTCAAACTGATAGGGTGAAGTTAGTTTTCTCTGGTCCCTGGCCTTCTGTTTGAACCTCAAGACAAATAGCTAAGTAGAGACCCCAATCCCTGAAGTAACGTCTCTAGTCAGATTCCAAGAGCAAGAGAAATCTCAGGCAGATGAGAGTTTTTATCTCATCTTATTCCATATTTACCAGACGCGTGTGCATCTTTCCTTACTCAAGCCATGACCTGTGCCGGACCTGGCTATCCATGGTGTCTCTGGCTTTCCTTGTAGCACATTTTGTTTTCCCTCACCTTGCTAGAGCAAATGAAAAGTAATAAATCTCTGGATGCACATAATAGGATGCTGATTACTTCTGATTGTTATTTTGAAAAACTGATTGAGCCTCCACTGAGATTTGTTTTAACCCATTTCAGCTCCTCACATAGTATTTTTTTAGATTATTTATATTCACTAGGCTTTAAAGCCTGTAGCCATAGCCATATGGCATCCGATCCCTTCAGATCTTGGAAGCTAAGAAGGGTCAGGCCTGGTTAGTACTTGGATGGGAGACTGCCAGGGACTACTAGGTGCTATAGGCCTAAGAGAAGAACCTGGCAGCTCATCCCTAAAACAACCAGCCATTGAACACCCTATGAATAGCAGAGAAACACTGATATAGTGCTGGGCATGGCACCTTGTTGGGTAGTGTTTCATCTGTTGTATGTAGGGTCACTGTGATTTGGATTTTACTGGACAGCATCTAACAACAATAGGCTTTAAAGTCAAACTTGATATTTTCCACTGTTATGGTTCTAAGCTCTAAGGGGATTATACTGACAATACAGACAAATTTAATCTTCTTCGCATACAACTTGCAGATAAAAGGTCAAAAAAGAAAGACCTTTCCTGGCCTACAGATAAAAATGCAAATAGCTAACTTCCCTTGAAGTTTGTAAATACATCATGTTTTCTGTGTTCTTTTTAGCATTAAATAGACAAGCAAAATTTAACCCTTCTAAGTCTCTGCCTGCCTGAGTTAAAAAAAAGAGTTATTTTTTTTTCTAACATAGCTTTCCTAGAGTCGTGACAAAATCAGTCATAGGACACTTGGTTCTTGGTTTCCTGAGTACTATGTTCGACACTACTGTTTTGGATCAACTCTCACTTTCTGTTTAGAGGGCGTTCTCTTTAGACAGCCTTTTCACCTACACTGTACTTGGCCTGAAAGACAGAAATTGAATCTGTCCTCATGAGAGGCTCACGACCACCAGAAATGACAGTGCAAAGTGACAGGCATCGCAGCAGAGGCATAAAATGGAAAGCACAGAGCAAGGAGACGATGAGTCTGCAGTGGAGCGAGGAGGCAGAACAGAAAGAGCCACTGCTCTGCTTCCAGCCTGGCTCTGTGCTGGGCAGTATGGGGAGGGGCGAGAAAGGCCTGGGTTGGAAGAGCCCTGTCCGTGGTCCTGAAATCTCCGCCTCCCTCCCTCTGTCAAGTTGTCAGATTCTTTATTCCTCCAGCTGCATAGTTTTAGGGACAATATGTTGATATTATATCAAAATACTGGCTAGGATAGTACAGCCTGCAGCCAGACCACCATGGCAGACCTTGGAAGCTAAGCAGGGTCAGGCCTGGTTAGTACTTGAATGGGAGACCACCTGAGAACATAGGGTGCTGTAGGCTTGGGAGACGGACCTGTCAGCCAACTCCTGAAACAATCTACCACTGAAAACTCTGTGAATAGCAGAGAAGCATGGCACAGTGTCGGGGAGTGTTTCATCTGTTGTACATAGAGTGGCTATGAGTTGACCCCCACTTGACGGCCCCTAACAGCAACAGGATAGTATAGCACATGATGGGGGAGGGTGGGAGAAATCCAATAATACGACTTCCATTTTCTCTGCAGTCTGGGAAATTGGGCATACATTTCACTTTAACTCAATGGAACCCTCCGTAAACATAAAATGACCACGTGTGAAATAGCATTTAATCGTAGTATTCCTCCAACTACATTATCCATATACTACTTTATCCATTGAAAAAATACTTATTCATTTATGCATTTGTCAAAAATACGCTAGATAAAAATAAAGGATAAACCTCATTTTTCTCCTCTATTAACCGAGTACTTGGCATGCAAGATGTCAATAATGATTGATGAATGACAGCAAACAGAAGCACATAGTTCATTTTTTAACCTGACATCATCATTTTCTGCTTCCTGCCACCTTCATAAAGAGGCAAGATATTGGCAGGGGCAGTAATATGTCTGTAATAAGCTGATGGACAATGGATTTAATGGAAAATCTTCAAGTTCACTCTTGAGGTTAATAAGCCTAAAATATTTCAAGACCAAATTAAAGCACTTTCTGCCTTAAGAAGACATTTTTTAAAAAATGTGATGACATTTTAGCTGACTCTAGAAGCAAGTAGCAATCCTTTTGGCAAAAAGCGCCATTTGCAGCCCAGAGAAGAATAAAGATTTCTTGTCTTCCCTGCATGTGTCTTAGGAAGAAAACCACCTTCACTAATCATCATCCTGGCAAATGTCTATTTTAGATTTTTGCCTCAAAATACCTCCTAGTGGTTACTCCAGCAATTCTTTTTGCCTACTCTTAAAGGACTATATGCTATATTTTTGATTATAGATGTCTAATACAAATTTCCTTGTCACATCTTAGATTGTGGTTTCAACCTCAGTGTTTCCAAATAAATGATAGGAGCAATATTCTCTCATTTACTTTGTTGCCATAGAGGTGTTCATATTTCTTGATAAAATCTCCTGCATCTTTCCATTTCCAGTAACTACAATGAGAGCAATTTGCAATTCCAATGTCGTGCACTATATTTGAATTGAAACAAAAGGAAGCATCTAAGAACAAAGCCTTGCTGAGTGGAGTGATTTTAAGTGCCTTTAGTTCCAATGAATTTTTTGGAGAAAGCAGCAGTAAAATGCTCTACCTTTCCCCAGAGGTCCCTATTGTCGTACCATGGAAGAAAAATAATCTGTAATTGTAATGACTGCAAATGTGCTCCAGGAAACTTGGTAGCTCCAGGGCTATAATTTAGGTTGCCTGTATATTTATGGGAATATGTCTTTGTTTTCTTTGCTGCTCCTGCTGGCACATTCTCATGCTTTAGTGAAGACACTTTGTTTACAGTAAAAAGTTTTAGCTGGAAATGTGGACCAAAATTAAAATGTTCATTGCTTGCTCTCTTAATAGCATGTTTCTATCTTACCCTGAAATGATCCTCTTTCCCTGTGCCCTCTCCTCCGTGTCCATCTCTGTTGTGATCTCCATCAACCTTTAGAACTTATTAGTGACCTCTTTCAGTTCTGATCTGATAGCCATCATATTCTGTGGCCAAACAAGATGGCGGAGACACATTGCATGGCCTGTACAGGGAAAGCCTAGTGCATTTGGCAAGTGAGACACCACAGGTCATTAGCTGTGAAGGCTGGGGTCAACCTGGCAGAGACTGGGCATATATAGTCCTGCCTTGCAGCACACACAAATGTAGGGAGCAGGACTGGACTTCCTTCTGTTGCCACATGTATCATAGACACTCTGAGTTCTGGAAAAAGTAACCTTCTGACACTCTTTTTCAGCCCTAGGAGTTGAGAGCCCAGGGCCTCTCACATGCTAGGCAAGTGCTCTACTACTGGGATGCACTCTCAGCTATATATATAAGCACGCGCGTGTATACACACACACACACACACACACACACACTATATATATATATATAGTGTGTGTGTGTGTGTTTTGTTTTTTGAGACAGGCTTGCTATATTGCACAGGATGCCTCTGGCCTCAAACTGCCAATCCTCCTGCCTGAGCCTTCACAGTAGCTGGGACTACAGGAGTGTGCACCATGTCATCTAACTGAACCTTCACAACTGTAACCACCTAGACATCTGACCCCATCAGATCTCGGATGCTAAGTAGGGTCTGGCCTGGTTAGTCCTTGGATGGGAGATCACCCATGGGAATACTGAGTGCTGTAGGCTTGGGACAAGTGCCTGGCAGCCCACTCCTAAAACAATGAGCCACTGAAAACCCGATGAAGAGCAGAGAAGCACTGACACAGTGCCAGGCATGGCACAACGTCATGGAGTGTTTTGTTCTATTTCACATAGGGTCACTATGAGTCGGGCCTGGCTCATGGCACCTAACAACAACACTATGACAATTAACTTCACAAGGTGAATTTCATCTTTTATTAAAATATCTAGAACAAAAGGTCACAGAAACCATAAACTGGCTAAACATTTGAAGAACAAAAAGAATCTTATTTGTTGTCAAAAGACTGCATTTTCTAGTTTTAAAACTGCTAGTCAACTCCATCTAGTATTTTTCAAGAAACTACAAATTTCTTTTCTGGTATTTTGCCTCATTTTATTTGAAAATTTTCAACCTAAAGAGGAGTCAAAAGAATACTCCTGTCAGCGGCCACATCCCTTCCACTTCACTAGCCCCACAATTCGTCAACCTTTTTGTCTTCTTGAAATGGTGGGGATGGAGCCCAGAGCCTTGTGCACGCTAGATAAGTACTCTCGCTAGACTGCGCCTCTAGCCCGACTGTCACGTTTCATCTCATTTGCTACACCTCCTCCTCTCTCCTTTTTGCTCCCATGCACACAGACATACTCTTTCTGTTGTTTTATCATCGAAAAGCCATTTGCAGATATTGTGATACTTGATTCCTCACTAGATCAGCAAGTACGGCCTAAGAATACCTCCATTATTCTGTGCTGTTAATAGCACTATCACCCCTAACAAAAACAATTGTGATCATCTTATCTAAAATATCCACACTGAAAATTTCCCACGTGCATCCAAACTGTCATTGCCATTGTTTTTTTCAACCCAGTCCTCAATCTTAGGTTGAAGTTACCTGAGGGTCCTGTTGACTCCTTTTCAAAATCGAGAATGATCCCTTGAGACTGGCTTCTTTAAATTGCTAAAAAGCATGAATTCATAAAAGAATAAAGTCATGAATTTCATACAGATATAAAATGAGTCCATCTCAAAGACTTTGTTGAACTTGTTAGTTTTTGGGGAACGGTGAAGGTGTTTATAAACCAGTTCAAATGAGAGCCCAAAGAGCCTTCACCCCTCAGCAACGTGGAATGCCAAAATGTAGTTGGTATTCGATGCAAAATAGTGGCTTTTTTCATAGGGGAGGAAGGGATCACTTACATTTCTAAGAGACCCAATCTATGTGTATCTTGACCAACACAAATAACTTGCATTAATTTCCAAGTGATAAAATAGCTCAGTCACGTGAATGGTACATGCCTGTGAACTCACACCAGACTAACTGTGCTCTGCAGGCCCAGCATCTCATAAAACACCCAGCAATTCTTCTTTTTCTTCCATTTCAAAGGTTTTCCACAAGTTCTTTTGACTCTCGCCTTCAATTTATGGCTATGCTAATATCAAATATTATTAATGATAGCAAAAGACAGTTGTTCTCTTTTGGCCTATGGATTACTTAGCTAGGTGCGGCAGGAATGTTAATTTGTGATACAGGCCTGAGTAACTACTAAGGACACAAAATCACTTCTGTCTGGAGGTATTTCATTTGGATTCTAAAAACCTCCCTGGTTTGTTATTCTGTGACTATGAAAGTAAATGCAAGACTTGATCTCCCTGATAACTCTTGCAGAAGCTACACATTTGCATTAATTCTTCTATTAAAGCCCTGAAAATTTGTTAGGGTTTCTAACAGGCCTGGAATCCACCTGCCTGACCATCTGTAAGGCTGGAGCCCAGTTCTCTGGGAATGTGCTGTGCGCCTAAACAAAGGCAGTCATCGGTCCTGGAGGGAAAGATGGGAGATCTGATTAAGAATAATTCTCAAATATAACACTTCACATTGACGTTGATTGCATGATTCATTTGTCCAATTATTTTACGGGAAAAAGGAAGACGTGTTTTAATTGAATCTGGGCGGACTATTACATTTCAAACAAGAGTGAGGAGCTTAGTAAAATGTCTGAATTCTTACTGAGATGTCAGTAAAAATCAGGTATTACTTCTAAATGTTTCATTTTAGTATAAAAAATTAAAATCTACTAGATTTTTTGCAGGAAAGAGGAAGGGCTTTATCATATGTGTAGAAAATAGAATATTGCAACATCAATAATTTTGTAAACAAATAACCAAAATAAAAATTTCTTCATCAGTTCATTCAATCTTAAGCAATTACTGTGTTCTCCAGGATGTCAGACTGACAGTCTGTTTTCATTAAGAGGCCTGGTAACCTTGACAAAGCCTACTGATGTATCTTAAAGACACCTAAGCCCTTTTGGGCTGGGATTTAGCTCAGTTGGTAGAGCGCTGCGCCACAGTCTCTGAGGTCCCGAGTTCAATTCCCAGCACCGCAAAAATGGGAGAAGGGCCTGGCGATCCACTCCCAAGGCAATCCCGAAACAGTCAGCCATTGAAAACCCTATGAGGTCACTATGAGTCGGATACCGACTCAACGGCACCTAACAACAACAACAACAACAGCAACAGCAAGCCCTTTTAGTTTGGAAACCTGTACTCTGCAGATAAAGATTTCAAATGCTGTGGTTTAGAGTACTTGGTGGAGTACTTTGCTAAAAATCTGTGAGAATCTCTTTTGTTGAAGACACAAGCTGTGGTCGATACCTCAGAGCAGACTCTTGGGGAAGCAGCAGAATGAAACAAATCTATGGATTACAAAGACTTCAGGGCTGTTGCTGTTACTGTAAATCGCACCATCAGAATAGAAAACAAGTTTGCATGTGTTGACACCATTGCTTCCCCTCATAGTAAAAGTAGATAGTGGACAAAAGACACTGTCAAATCTCTAGGGACTTTCCATAAAGCATACAATGTCTGCAATAGTTAAATGAATAACACTTTGCAAACAGCCTACAGGAGGCTAGTATTTCTTCAGATCTAAAACTCCTTCCCAAGCAACTCTTCAAATAACAACTGGTTAAACAGGCCTGGGGACTGGGATTTAGCTCAGTTGGTAGAGCGCCGCTCTGCAGTCTCTGAGGTCCCAAGTTTGATTCCCAGCACCGCAAAAATGGGAGAAGGACATGGCAATCCACTCCCAAGGCAATCCCGAAACAATCTGCCATTGAAAACCCTATGAGGGTCGCTATGAATCGGACACAACTCGATGGCATCTAACAACAACAAGCCTGACTATTTCTAAGGCAAAAGAACAAACCCAGTGATTTTCCAGGGCCCTTTGGGAAATCCCAAGGGTAGTTTTAGATAGAAAAAAAAATCCAGAAACTTTTATTTTTTCTGAATTTGAGGCACAATTTGGGGGAGGTAAGATCAAGAATTATCAGACACTTTTTTTATAGTGGTACCGGAGGATCGAACCTAGGACCTTGCACAGACTTTGTACCATACTTTGCAAGCACTCTACCACTGAGCTGTACCCCCAGCCCTTTTTTAAACTTTTTGTCTTGAGACAGGGTCTCACTAAGTTACTTAGGCTGCCTCTGGCCTCAAACTTGTGATCCTCTTGCCTCTGCCTCTCAAGTCACTGGTTTTGTAGGTATGCACCACCATCCCTGGCTGTATCAGAGAAATTTGGTTACTAGGTGAATATAAGATCCTGAATGAGTTAGAGAAAACTTCCTTCTCAAAGTGACAGCATGTATTTGAATATAAATATAGAGTTTAAGGCAATTGTAGAGAATCTTCTCTCTCTCTTAAGTGATAAAACATTATTTTTTTCCTTAAATAATCAAGGTCATGATAACAGTCATCCTAAAACACAGACAATTATCCTGATAAGACACAGAACCTCTGCTGCGTGGACAGATTAGACAAGGAGGTGAAGGATTTGCTTTTACTGAACACATTTTCATATTGGGGGTGAGGGCATTATGTTGTGGGTCAAGGCATGATCAGCAAACCAGTGAAGCAGGACTGTCAAAACAGTAATCTCTGCTGAGATTTTAATGTAGTTTGTAGCTTCTTTTTAGATACAGGTATTATAAACTAAGCCAAATAAAGTTCTCTCTCCAAATTCGTTTCTTTCATATTGTGGAACAAACTAACAATTCACTTTAGGGCAAATATGGTGTGAAGATCCCTGGCGGGTCCATGCAGTGTTTTCAGGAGACCTGTAAGGTCAAAGTTATTTTCATAATAGTAACAACATGAGTTTTCCAAAAGCCACATGATCACAAAAGATTGCCTGGAGAATAAACTTGAAAATCCATCAGTTGTCTTTTAAGCCAGATATCCAAGATATTTTTATAGAAATATTAATGGGTGGCATTTTTTCTCATAAAAGATTTATTTTAGAAAATATCATTATGTTCCTATCCAGTAGACTTCATCATGCTATTTTTTAATACATTAATATTTTTTTTCATGTCTCAGTTTTAGTCTTAGAAGCGGCAAATATCATTAATAATAATAATCCATATTATAAATTATAAGAACTAAACATATTTAGATTCTTTAGTAATTTTTAAGGATCTACAAGATGGAGAGACCAAGAGTTTGAGACCTGCCTCATGTAAAATCAACTCTTTGTTGGGGGCAGGGCGGAAGGACATACACAGTGTGTTCCTCTGTCACTATTTCTTCTAATGTAGTTGTAACCACCCATGTGAACTATGGCATTTAACTTCTATTTCACAAAGATAACTGAAGGAGATATATTTGAGAACTGTCGCTGTCATACATAAACATTTTAGCAGACTGCAAATCTTGTAGACACACTTCTTTTTTTTTACAATCACAAATATCCCTTTTATAACTTTGCAAAGTGGCAAAAATGAGCATGGTTACTGATATGATCTAAAGCTGTGGGCTCTCTCGGGCATATGAAAATAAAAGTATACAAACTTAAGGTTATGCTGAGTAGTTAATGTTTCCATATTCTTGCCATCTTGCTTTGAAGTTTTCTGAGTATTCCATGATTTTCAATTCAGTAACTTAATATTAGTTCATCTTTAAGGTGATTTTCTACAAAACATAATTACAGTTGATATAAAAAGTGTGTTAAAATGATCCAGTGAACACAAATTTATATTTTTCACAATCTTGAGCATTATGTGGGAGTTCTGTTATCATATTTGAGCTGTATAATTTTAGGAAACACAAGCCCACATAAAACAATGTGTATGCTTGCTTATTTTATAATTAGCAGTGATACATCTGAGAAAAGACATAGCTGTGTTTTTACGACAAATTTATTAAAGAAGTCTCATATTGCAAATATTTACCTTAATGGTGTGAACTTGCATTTTTAAAATATTTCCAAGTTAGTTTTTTTTTAAGTAAAGGAATTTTAATCTAACACGATTTTAGTGTTGAGGTTAATTTGTTTATTTGCTGTGAATCTTAAGAATTCCAATTTACATAAGTGCTTATCTTTATTTATCTTTATAAACATCAGAATAGAGCACCTTCAATTTAAAAATGTATCATCTAATTCACTGGCACCTTCTAGAAACAGGCAAGCATCTGGTCCTCTCACAGTGAGTGGCAGAGGCCTTTCTGCATTACAGACACACAGGCTCCCAGACACACAGACATCAGACTTCACATTCACGACTTCTTCTGTGTGTCAAGAGTGAACACACAGCTGGGCATCGCTGTGCACACCTGTAATCTCTGACTGGGAAGTTGAGGCAGAAGGATCATGAGTTCAAGGCCAGAGACAGCCCGCACAATTTAGCAAGACCTTGTCTCGAAAATAAAAAATAACCAAGCTGCTGGAGATGCAGGTCAGTGATAAACCACTTGCCTAGCATGTGGGAGGCCCTGGGTTCAGCTCCCCAGTACCACCACCAAAAGCAAACAAAAAAAGAAACCTACAAATACCCAATCTCACTGGTCCAAAGAGCTGGGGATTTCCTCCCTGAACTGGGCCCAAAATTTTTGATTGAGTTAGAATCAAATAGACAAGCAGACAAATAAAGAAAAACGAACAGACTCTTTGTTCCCTAGCACCCAACAGAGAATAGATCCCTGTCATCCATCTACAAATACCAGCAAGGAGTTAGATTAAATAGCCAGGTTCCCAGTTGTTGCTGCCAGCATGTGGCAAGAGCTCACTAGCTGTTCACAAACCAGAATGAAAAAACAAAGAACCGCTGAGAGGAAAAAGAACCCGAGAAATAGAGTCTGAAAACCGAACTGCTATTCCCTTTGAGGTTCACTTTTAAAGCCCAGAACAGTTGTGCCTGGGCTCACCCTTCCCCGAGGTATCCCCTTGCTGAGCAGTTCACCTGGCTTGTGAAGGGCAGCCACTGGACATCCTGACAGACAATCTCCATAACTCTCAGATCATTTTAAAAATGGACAAAATCATGACTCCCAGACAAATACAAAATGAATACCCAGAAAATATTTTACTTACCTCATTAATTAATCGAGGCACCAGTAAGCTGTTAAAAACCCATACAAAAGAAAAACCAACGCCCAGAAACACAGAAGGAAAAGAAAAGGTTAACCAATGCAAAACTGGTAGCTCTGGGCCGAGACCAGAAAACCAATTGTTCCTCCACCAGAGAAGCCTCACCTACCCTCCGCAAACAAGGTGAATTCTTTTGGTGTGCGTAGCCACCCTTCCTAAAGCCTGAGGGAGTGTTTTATGCCTCTTGTACTTTGCACAGTATTGCTATATTCACCTCTTTCTACCATGCCAGTATTCCTAATAGACTCTGCATCCTTATTGTTTTTCTCTTGGCCCCGGCAGAGAACTCTTCAACTCCCACAGGCCAGGCTGTTTGTTGACTGACAATTTAAGAGCATTTTTAGACTTTTTAAAGGAATAATTTAAGAAGAGGCCAATTCACTGTCCTTCTGTGTGCCTCAATAACTTTGCATTTAAAGGATGATTTTCCTTTCCCTTCCATGATCTGAAATTATCTCATGGGTAGGAAATGAAATCATTTTGTTCTCTTCAAATCACTATTTCATGGTGATTCCTTCTCTAGTATTTTATCAAATGTATTTTGATAACCTTGTGTATTGAAATCTTCCTGCCTCCCAGAGGGGAAAGTATAAATTGTAAGTAGTCATCATCATCAATACATCTATAATGATAAAATATTATTAAACCTTGAGTTTCCTATTTAAACTGAAAGGAGCCATTTCCTTAGGTTTCTTCCAGAATGGCATTTGTATTCCTGTTGCTGTTAGGTGCCATTGAGTAGGTGTCCAACTCATAGCAACCCTATGTACAACAGGGGAAACACTATTGTCAGTGCTTCTCTGCTTTTCATAGGGTTTTCGATGGTGGATTGATTTTTGGGAGTGAGTTGCCGGGTCCTTCTCCCAAACCTGCAGCACCTGGTGTTCCCAGGTGGTCTCCCATCCAAGTATTAACCAGGCCCAACCCTGCTTAGCTTCCAAGGTCTGACAGGATGGATCGCCACAGTGGTACCACTGTAGGCTTTTGTCTTCCTGGCATTGTTAAAATGGGGGAGTGTGGTCTGGTCTACACCTCAGGTGAAAGTGGCTGATGTCCTTACCAGCTCCTCAATCATCTGCACGCCCCCTCAGTCTAGCACCAGCTGTCCTGAGAAAGTCCGGCTATTGATCCACACATTTCTGCCTGTCAGACACAAGGACTCCCATGTGGGTAAGGTAGAGGGAGCCCCTCACCCGATTCACTTAGAATTTCTGGGGTTACAGAGGATCTCTCGGTGGTAGCAGTTTATGTAACTATTCAATACCCTGGTCACATCAATCGTGAGCGACCGGCTACTCTCCAGATTTCTAGAAGGTTTGTGTTACTGAGGGTGTGCTAGGACCTTGTCCTTGCACTCTGTGATTCTACCCAGAATCCAAATGCCTGCCCAGCAGGGCAGATTGGTTGTTGTTGTTGTTAAGTGCCATCGAATAGGTATCCGACTCATAGAGACCTTCTGTACAACAAGGGAAACACTATTGTCAGTGCTTCTCTGCTGTCCATAGGGTTTTTCTATGGCAGATTGATTTTTGGGAGTGGGTTGCCAGGTCCGTCTCCCAAGCCTACAGCACCTGGTGTTCCCAGGCGGTCTCCCATCCAGGTACTAACCAGGCCCAATCCTGCTTAGCTTCCGAGATCTGACAGGACTGGATGCCACAGGGCTACGGCTGCAGAGAGATTGGAGTGGGAGCTAAACGCCTGGAATTTTGCCACTTCTTTTGTGTCCTGCCTCGTTCTGTGCATTCCGTCACTCAGTCACCCTATCTCAGTACCTTGATCTAAATTAGGACAACAATGCAGGCTTCTCCTAACCAGATAATCAACGAGGTCTCATATGTGAAAGGGTGAATGCCAGGAAGATCTGAGTAGTCCCACGTAGGCAGTAGTGATATCAGAACTAAAATAAAATCTGCCATGCAGAGGGTGGTGTCCTTATCAGGAGTTACCCTGACCACATCCACAGCCCACGGGCCTCCTTCCTGTCTGACTTCTGCGTGCCTTCCACCCCCATCAGGGGTGGCTCTTGGCCTCTGCAAGACTCACTGCCCAGCACCTTCTGGGAACTTCACCTACTGCCTTGGTGCGCTCAGGGCCACGTGTCCTTTGACCACACAATTGTGGTTTCATTCATTCATTCCTTTAATTGCCCATTGTGTTCACTTGCTTTAGTTCCTTTAGCAACTTAGTGGCTTAAAGTCGCACAAGTTTGTTACCTGGTAGTTCTGTAGGTCAGAGTGCTGAGATCAAGATGGTGGAGTACAGTCCTTCCTGGAAGCTCTCAGGGAGAATGTTTCCTGCTGCCCGCAGCATCTGGAGGCTGCCCGAATCCTCAGGCTCTGGCCTCCTTTCTTCTTCAATGCTAACCGAGGCCAGTGTGGCCTTCCTCACCGTGCACCACTCTGGTGCTCACCCTCCTGCTTCCTGGTCCTTTTAGGGATCCATGTGGTCACGTGGGTACCACCTGCATGATTCAGGGTACTCTGCTTGAAGGTCAGCTGATCAGGAATCGGAAATCCCTCCGCCATTTTCATTCCTGCTTGTCACGTAAGGGAACGTGTTCAAAGATGTCTTGAATTGAGACATAGACATCACTGTGGCCATTATTCTGCCTACCATAGAGCTTTGGTCCTTATGATTACTTGGCAACCTGTAAGAGATTCCACTGTGCGCAGAAATACTAGTATTACAGTGAAGTACTCAACCACAGAGGTAAAGGGGGAAGAACATGCCCTACTGAGCACTGTTACACATAAGGAGACTGCTGAATTCTATAAACCTGTGAGCCAGTTTGACTTTATTTTCTTCCTCAGCCCACGTTGGAAGAGCAATCTTTTCTCCTTTTTATCTGTACAGTGGTACATCATTCCTAATGTAGTGCTCCAGGCACTTCCTGGGCAGTATTTATTATACACAAGATGAAGTCACACTTTATTTCATTTCATTAATAAAATATTAACCTGTAAAACTGTTTAGGTTAGAAGCTAATGTGGCCATCACTCCCGTGGCCTCATCCCATCCCCCTCTGTGGATGGGTGGGCGGGCACAGGAGGTCGGGAGCTGGCAGTTGCGGTGGGACTGGAACCCAGGCCTTCCGAGCCCCAGCCTGAATCATAATTTCATTTCTGCCAAGAGAGAATGCCAGGTTTCAGGAGGAGCCAGCTCTGTTGCTGAAGATTTTTCCATCTTCCTGAAAATGCAATTTGGGTAAGGCAAAAGAAATACCTTCCTTGTGCATTCGGTTATGGAAATACAGAATCTCAGTTGCCTATCTCTCTCATGATTTCTAGAAAATAATTTGAGTCATTTTAGGTGAAAGTTATATATCACAAAGCTAACCACTTTAGAATTACGAATTTAGTACCATTGAGTACATTCTCTATGTTGTGCAGCCACCACCTCTATCTAGTTTCAAAATATTTTCAACATCCCCACGTAAAATTCCATACCCATTAATCAGTTACTCTCATTTTCCCATACTCCAAGCCTCTAGCAACAAAAAGCTAACTTGTGTTCTTATAGATTTGACTATACTGAATGGTTTATATAAACAGAATCATACAATATTTGTCTCTGTGGGTCTGGCTTCCTTCACTTAGCATAATGCTTAGTTTTCATGGCTTAACAGTATTCCAGTGGGTGATATATATATATATATATGTGTGTGTGTGTGTGTGTGTGTGTGTGTGTGTGTGTGTGTGTGTATGTGTGTGTATATACACATATATGTATATATATACACACACATATATATACATATATATGTGTGTGTGTACATATATACATATATATATATATATACATATATATATATACACGTATATATGCCCAACAATGCCCAACAATGGGCAATGCCCAACAATGTTGTCAGTGCTTCCCTGCTATTCATAGGATTTTCAGTGGCTGATAGTTTTAGGAGTAGGCTGCTAGGTACTTCTCTTAAGCCTACGGTACCCAGTATTCCCAGGTGGCCTCCCATCCAAGTACTAACCAGGCCTGACTAACTTGTACATATAACCCATCTATCCCCTAAGTTAATATAATTTTTAAAATTTGTATTGATCTTTAGAATTTCTTCAGCTTAAAATTGGGAGGCTTTATTTTCCTGTCTTTCAGATACAGTCATGATATAGTCACAGTTTTGATTGAAATAGTTCCTTTGTATATCTGTAGCCACTTTGCAACTCTCTTCAAAAAAATGTACATGCATGCAAGTGGCTTTGAAGAAGTTCTTTTTTAAAAAATAGTATTATAGAGAGAAGGAAACTGTTCAAATACTGGTTAAGAATCGCTAGCACACCATAAAACAATCCCCAGGTGTGTGTAGTTTTCCAATTTAATTTATATTACCTTTTTCCCTCCCCCCCCACAAAATATCTGAAACTTTAATGTCCTGCCCACCAGTCCTTCTAGAACAGATAGACTTTAGAATTAAATGCTCTCATATATCAAAGCCTTGTATATCAAAGTATGAATTATTTAGTCTTTTGAAAAGGAAGAGCAAAACATTGGAGGGCCTTCCCCTAAAGACTTGATTTAGTAGCTTCTGCTGGAAAACTCCCAGGGTCTGGGCCCACAGGAACCCTGGGTATCACTTCATCCCCGTTTTTCCTGTGTGAGACGGAAATCAGCTTGTAGGCTTGTTGGACTTGGAGTGCATTTCAAAGGAACCGCATGGATGAGAACCATGGGGAGGTCAGGAGAAGCTCCTGGAGTGCCTATCTGTGGCAGCATCTTCGGGAGCAGCAACAGCAAGTGGTGCCTTCTGGCATTACAGCTTTTATCCAGGCCAGGGAGGCTGAGATTCCTGAGTCTTTCAAGAGTTACAGCTCCTGCGTGGGCCCAGGAGGTCAGGACTGCTAATCCCATAAAGGCTACAGCTCTAGGCAGGCCAAGGAGGTCAGATTCCTCAGCCCTCACCAGCAGCTGACTGCAGCTTCCGTGAAGGGGGCGTGGCTTGGTACGGGGATTCCTTAGCCCTTACCAGGAGCTGGCATTGCAGCTTCCGGTTAGGGCTAGGGTTCTGGATTGCTCAGTCCCAAACAGTGGTCAGTGTAACAGCCCCTGGGCCTAGAGTGTCTGAGACCCTTGGTCCTCAAGACTGGAGCTCTTTGGAAATCTTTCTGCCTCCAGAGTCTACTGTTTCTTTTCTGACTTTTTACAGCCCCCTCTGTCTTCCACCGTCCCTCCTCTTCCTGGCCTGGTCACTCTCGAACTGTTCAGCGGCCTCATTACTAGGGGCACCATGGCTGGAGCTACACCTAGGAGCCAGAGTTGTGGCAACAGGAGACTTCTCCCAGGCGTCTGTGAAGTGCTGAGAACCACCCACGGGGCTGTCAGGCTTGGTCACCCCACCGATTAACTGAGAGTTCTTTACTCAAAGCAGCTACAGGGTAGCTGGGAGTCTAACAGCTACCAGTCAGGGAGTGAGAGCACCCAGCGCCCAATCTCTGTGCTTACTTATGGGAGAAAGAGCATTGGAAGGAGTGGTTACCCTTATCATTAACACTACTGTTGCTTTTAACAGTGCTTTATACCTGCCCAGTGCGCCACAGAGAAGTGGGACCCCTCATCTGTCTCATGACATGCCTCATGTCTTCAGGATAAAGCCAATTCTTTCACCTCTTTGAGGCCCAGAGCTCTCTAAATCATGCCTTACTCAAACTTGCAAATAGCTGTTTTGGGGATGAGAGGAACAGGAACGTGCGGGTAACCTTGGTAGAGGTCATGCCCACCCCCAGAGGGAGCATGTTGCTGAGAAGGAACTCATGCACTCAGAACGTGGCTGCTGCACCGCTGCAAGCACCTGCTTCCCTTGCACAGTCAGCCCTGACGTATATGTCCAGTCCTCCATCTTTATGTATGCTCCAGGTCTGCAGCAGGCACAGCTGTGAGAAAAGCGCAAGCTCGCAAGCCCACGCCAAGCCAGACAAGTCCTCTGACCTGGAAAGCAAGTGTTGTGTGTGAGAGAGATAGACTTCAATACCACAACCACAGCCAAAGGTGAAATTGAAAAGCTGAGACCAGGTACAAGGGAAACATATGCTCAGTTACAAGAACGTGGGACAGGGAAAGGTGGCAGGTTTTGGTCTGCATGTTTTGGTATGTCTCCTTTTAGGGGAGTCTGAAAGACTCTAATGAGCTGGGGTTTAGCTTAGTTGGCATAGTGCTTGCTCTGAGGCCCTGGGTTTGATCCCCAGCACAGTAAAAATGAGAGAAGGACCTGGTAGCCCACTCCCCAAATCATCAGCCATTGGAAATCCTATGGATAGCAGAGAAGCCCAGTCAGCCATGGTGCCTCTTTCCTTCTGTTGTACATAGCGTTGCTACGAGTTGGATCTCACTTGAGAGCACCTAACAGACAGACAACAAACCCTAATGTGTCTTCCCCAGCCAATGCCTTCCAGTAGCCACCTTCTAGGTATTGCCAGCTCTTGTGGTCATTATTAACTGCTCTTGTTTACTGAGAGCTGGGTTCTCTAATTTTGGAGACAGCAGTTAATTTTGAGAAGTTCCTAAAGTCAACTACACTCAGCTTGCACTGTACCATTTACTAGCTGAGTGATTTAGAGAAAGCTGTTTGATCTCTTCCAGCCCAATCTCTTCATTTTAAACAGAGAATGATAAATGCAAATTTCAAAAGTGTTGCAAGGAGGAAATGAGATATATAAAGCAGCCAGCAGATTTTCTGGCACACAGTAAGTGCTTAATAAAGTAACGTAGCTTCCATTATTTCATCATCAACATTGTCATCAGCAGTCAAGAGGAGAAGGATGTCTTTGATTTATTTTTTTCAAACTGAGTTCCATAAAAAAAAGTTGATATTGTAAGTGAATTTAAAACTTGGACACTCGAAGTTCGTGAATAACTTCAGTCATATTTAAATGCATCTGATTACAAACCAATATAAAATAGACTAATGAAATAAAAAGAATATCCTCCTTCAGACAGCAATTTGTAAATAAGGAGTTTCTAAAGAGATTTTTAAAGAACATCTCTCTAAAAACAAAGACATGTTGTTCTATTCAAACTGAAAAAGTGTAACTTCCTATTAACCTACCACATAAGTTATTGTATATTTGGATGTTGCAGAATATAAATTTGTACAATTTCATTACATAAAATTTAATCTTTATGTGAGGAAAAATTGGGGAGACTTCCATTTGCCCTCAGATTTACTGGAACAATTTTTTTGTGTGTGGTGCTGGAGGTTGAACCCAGAACCTTGAGCTTGCATGCTTTGCAAGTGTTGTACCACTGAGCTGCGCTCCCAGCCCATTTTTATACTTTTTTTCTATAAGACAGGGTCTCGCTAAATTATGCAGACTGCCTCTGGTCTCGAACTTGTGATCCTCCTGCCTCCGCCTCTCTGGAACAATTTTTTTATCCAATAAGTCTTGACACTGGCCCTCACCAGGGTGTCCAGTAGATTCCAAGCTTGTCCCGGACCTGCTCTTGACCATCCCTGGTCCAGCTGGCGGGTGTTGCCTCCCCCCGTGTTTACGCACACAGTACTTTCACAGTTTACACTTTCTCTGGGATGGATTGTCTCATCTCCCTGCCTGTTAAATGTGTTTAAAAACAAATCTAACATTGAATTTAATGTTGAAGAGCTGGTGAGAAACTGACTGCTCAGAAGCATTAATCCCCTCATGTTTCTTTTAACAGCTTGAGAATCAGCACACTTGAAGTTTCACGCTGCATGCAAATAACTTTGCTTGGGTGTTTGGGTATTTCTGAGCCCCTGAAGAATGAGCCGCATCTCCTGCACTTAACCTGTCTGGACTTCCCCTAGAAAATCAATTGCCAGCCTACTTTGGGAAAATTATTGTGGCCGTTAGACCCTGAAATTCGTTCTGACTTCTGAGTTCATGAAATTCGTTCACAGTCTCAGAGAGCATTTAGTAAAACCTCACCAAGCACAGTGCTGAGCACGAGGCCTACAAAACCTGAGTGAGTCAGGGGCAATCGCTGTGGCAAAGACCTTAAACACAAACAGGAGGAAACAAACAGTTAGAAAATCACTCCCAAAACATTACAGTAGGTGGTTTTAGCGAGGAAGTACAAGGTCACGGAACACTGGTGGTGCCGTGCATTCATACTGGAGGGTCAGCGGGACCTACCCGGAAGCCCAGGCCTGAGGGAGATGCTGGTCATGGCAGTGCCAGCGCAGGGAGGATGTTCTGGATTTTCAGTTCTGCCCAGGCATTCTTTAGCTCTTGCTGTAAGTGAGCCACCTGTCACCTCGCAGGAGACCGTTCTCCTTATATTCAGATTTTATAAAAGAGCAATGTGACCCTACATGTGGAGTTGTTATCCTGTGGCCCCACAAATATTGAGTGGCAGAATGTGGCTTCAAACCTCAACACAGACTCAGTAGCAAGTTCGGCTGAGGGAAGAGCAGGGTTGGGAAAGTGTTTGAAAAGTATTTGAAGGCTGCTTGTAGGAAGGAATGGAGGCGGGCGAGAGAGAGAGAAGGCCACAGCAAGGAAGAGGAGGCGAGGAACTCCTGGGGCAAATCGTGACAGGTACTGGGCAAGAAGCGAGGGACAAAGGCAGGTGGGCAGGTTGGGCAAGTAGGGCCAGACCATGGATGTTACGTTAAGAATTTGCACTAACAGAGCTTGACCATTTTACCATAGTTATATTAACAGGGTCCTTTTTCTGAGGGAGTACTGAATTGTTTGAAGGAAAAAGTTGTGATGTCTGCAGCTTCCTCTCAAACAGCTCAGAAAATATCTGAAAACAACATTATACGTGATAATGTCACACGCAGAGAGAGAACCCACGTATGCAAATCTGACAAAATCAGTAATAAGGGGTAACCTAAATGAAGAACCCTTGGGAGAAGGACCTGGCAACCCCCTCCCAAAAATCAACCTGCCATTGAAAACCCAATGCACAGCAGAGAAGCACTGACAATAGTGTTTCCCTTGTTGTACAGAGGGTCGCTATGAGTTGGATACCGACTCGACGGCACCTAACAACAACAACAACAAATGAAGAACCATTCAGTATATTATCTTTATAACTTTTATGTGAGCTTGCAGCTTTTTCAAATAAAGATGAAAAGAAGAGGAGAAGAGATGTAGTTTATACAGAGCGTGATGGGGATTCATCTAAGTGAAGGATTGTAAACTAAGGAGACCTGGAGAAATTTGCCCGTGAAGATGTAGAGAGGGGCTAGAAAGAGCAGGACCAGGCAGGCCAGTTGGAAGGGTTCTCTGGTGGTCAGCAGCCGGTATTCCCAGGGGGCCTCCCACCCAAGCACTAACCAGGCCTGACACTGCTTGGCTTCGGAGGTCTGATGAGATTGCATGCCAGGGTAGAATGGCTGTAGGTTCTCTGCAGTACTCAGCATTAAACCCATTACCTCAGCAAGCACTCCACTACTGAACTACACCCCCAGACTCTCTGGTTATTTTTTTTTTAATTTTTGAGAGAGAGTGTCACTAAACTGGGCAGGCTGCCTCTGGCCTTGAACCTGTGATCCTCCTGCCTCAGCTTCCCAAGTAGCTGGCATTATAGGAAGGTGCCAGCTTGCATGGTCCTTTAGTATTCTTTATGTGAACTTACAATGCTGACATAGTTGCTCCATTTAATTTTGTAATGATTTCATATGTCTAGGTCATATGTCCACAAATAATTTATGAAATCCTGGTTCTAGAAAATAGGCAAATTTACAAGTGTGTGTGTGCACATGCAATATACATATACATATCCAGAGATGTCACCAACTTACAGTGGGGTTATATCCTGATCAGCCCAGCCGAAGCTGAAAATACTGTAACTCTGAATGCATGATAATAGTCCACCTAACCTACAAAACAGCTTAGCAGCACAATAGGATGTAGTATTGGTTGTTTGCTCTCTGCTGGGAGCTGTGACTCTCTGTTGTTGCCCAGCATTGTGCGAATATACTATGCCACCCATCACTAGCTCAGGAAAAAATCACAATTCCACACTTGAAATATGGTTTTTGATGAATGCCAGAACTTTTGCACCACCAAAAATTAATAAATTGAGCCATGCTAAGACAGGAACTGTCTGCACACACACGTGCATGCGCGTGTGCACACACATACACACACTTTTCCCCTCCCCTTAACAAATTACTATTTAATGTGAGAGAAAGAGAAATAGAGCAGTGTTCATTTGCATGTGATTTGAGAAATGATAAATAACTGTTTTCTATACTGGGGCAAAACAATATCTAAGTCAGCCTATGAATAAGGTAGCTGGTGGCGGGGGCATATGGAGGAGTCAGAAAAATATTTTTCAAAGCCATAGACTTTATGTGCATTTCAAAAGACAAGCAGGAAATAACCAGAAAAAAAAAATGACAAGAAATAAAGCTTTTTGTGGAAGTTGATGTTCTGCCAAATTCCCCTCATGCCTTTGACAACAGAGGAGTTTATTAGTCTCTTTTGTTTGAATCCTAAGTGGCAACATGTTAATAATGAATTACTTCCCTTATTGTATGTAACTGTTAATTTTCTGGGCTTTTAAAACATGAATTGGAATTAAATGTGGAATTCCCTATTGTTGATGAGAAATCCAGACAATGTTTCCAGGATTTACCCAATTGAGGCTGACGTCTGCCATGTAGCTTCTTAGGGCGGCCATCTTCCCTTGGTAATTGAAATCGTGATCTACAAGAGAGGTTGAAAAGTTACTTTTATCTGTTTTCATTCAGTTGTCAGTCGATCATATGCTACTTGTGCCCCTCCTAGGAATTAGGAGTGGCTCATGATGTGACATTTTATAACGCTTCAGTAGGTCACAGATCAGTAGATGCCACCACCCTGGAGCTGTAGGGTACACTCATGATTATTTTCCTTTATGTATGAAATAGAAGATGATTTTGTAATTAAAACCCCATGTTCACCACCCTTTGTAAGGAGGACAATATCTGCTTTCTGAACTTGTGTCATTGTCCTTACCTATAACGCTGTGGCAATGCTGTCTGACATGGTTCTTTAATCCCATGATGTGACCTCTGTAAAATCTCCCTGGTGCTTGTCACCATAAGCATTTGCTCCAAGACATGGCTTATGCATAGTGCTGACTGACTGGCTGAGGGTCTTGCTCTCCCTTTATGTTGTAGACCTGTACCCAGAGTATCTTAGTGATTTGGGGACATGAAAATGCATAGTGGTCTGGTTGCATATCAGAAATGCCTGAAACCTTTCACCATCTGAAGCAAGGTATATTTTGAATTTCCTGAAAGGAAACATCAGGACACTCTCCTGGGTTTCCAGAAGAAAGACAAGGCTCTTAATGCATAACTGAGGCATACTGATTTATTTATCTTTAAAGTAAACACACTGTGATTTGTGAACATATAGAGGACTCTCAAATCAAAAGTTTATAGCTTAATGAATTCTGATAGCTTTATTGCGGTGTAATTTACTCATGCAAATCACCCAGTGTGAGTACACAGTTGATCATTTCTAATAAACACGGGTGGCTATGCACTGTCATCACAATCCAGCTTTAGGACACTTCTGTCACCTTAAAACATTCCCGCATGCATATTTGAGGCATCCTTCCTCACACCTTCAGCCCAGGCAAACACTGATCTTCCCTCTGCTTATAGAGTTTGCCTTTTTTTATATATATAGAAATGGCATAAATGGAATCTTACAATATGTAATCTTTATCTAGCTTGTTTCCCTCAGTGTAATCTTAAGATCTTTTTTAAGTGTTTGTAAAAGTCTTTTTGATGATCAAATTTCCATTGTATGAACATGATACATTTTGTCTATCCACACACCAGTTCATGGCCATTTATATTGTTCTTAAGAGTTGTGCTGTGAACATGGTATACAAATCTTTGTGTGGACCTATGGAGGGGAGCTGGATACCAAGGGGAGGAATTTCTGGGTCCTATGGTAGTGTACGTTTCACATTTTAGGAAACTTGCCTGAATGTTTTCAAGAGGCTCTGACATTTTACATGAGGTAGGGGCTGGTTTCCAGTTTCTCCACATCCTCATCAACACTTGCTATTGTCAACATCTTTATTGCAATTGCTCTATATCTATGTGTGGGTGTATCATAGTATCTTAATGTGGTTTTAATTTGCATTTTTCTACTAGTCATATTAAGCATCTTTTTCATGTGCTTATTAGCAAGTCATATATAACTTGTTTGGGGATGGGGTTTAGCTCAGTTGGTAGAGTATCACTCTGTCCTTTTGGAGGCCCTGGGTTCGATCCCCAGCGCCACCAAAATGGGAAAAGAACATGGCATCCCTCTCCTGAAACAATCCCAACACAATTAACCACTGAAAACCATATGAGGGTCACTATGAGTTGGACATGACTCAAAGGCACCTGACAACAACTATATATCTTGTTTAGTGAAATGTGTATTTCAACCCTTTGTCTAATTGTAGCATATTATTCATCATGCCATGCACTGGAAGTTTGTTGTGCACATAGAATTTGGGTTGTCTTTCCTTAGAAATAAAAGAACTCACTCCACTGAACTCTGAAAGCATTTTGTTGGGTACAAAGATAATGTACCATGGCCACGTAACTTGAGAAATACTCACATAAATGTGATATTTTGGATAGCAAATAAAATTCTAAATACAACTTCTGGAACCAAAACCATTGTCATTCTCCCATTTGCCTTTCTGTTTTATTGTGTATATTCATTGATGATTCGTGGTTCACAAAGCAAGAAAGCCATGAGTCTCATAAGAGATCAAACTAGATTTCCCTTGCAACTTTTCCTTGAGTAACTACTTAGTGTTAATTATGATTAAAACAATAACTCTTTATCAAAGCATCAGTAGCTCAGATTAATCAGCTACTTTCCAGGCAGGCACTTGCTGGGCTCCCAAGGGTTTTCATCAGCAAATTGTAGTAATGCTGCTGTTTTGCACAGTGCTATTGTTTCCCTGGTAAGTATGTGAAATGATTCCCCATGAGCCCAGGTTGGAGTATACTGTTGTTTTGCTTTATTCTTTATTACGTTAGGAATCTTACACGGCAGGGGGCTGGTATCCACTATAGGGTCACCTTGGGAGTTCTAATATGGAAATCTAAATGAATTCTTTGTTGCCGTAAATTACAAACAGAACAACAGCAGCTTGCTTCCATGCTTATAAATATGTATGTCCTCCCCAACAATGAAATTATGGTGAAGGATAGATCAAAGTGAATTAGCACCTGTCAAGGAAATTTGATAGGTCATTCTATACTATAATTTTATTCTCCTTTCTTCTGAGTGTGACATAATAGCCAAAGCTTACATCTAGCTTCCTTTTACCCATTGTGGTTAACAACAGTTCAAATGTGGGAATGAATTACCTGGTGTATTACTTCTGTGCAGCAGGAGGCAAATTGAAAAACTAAATCTTTACGATCAAAATGAGTTTGACTGTATTTGGACTCTGAATATTGCTTAGTATTTGTGGCTATTATAATATTATGCTATTGTATACCTAAATGTTGTAAACATTTGTTGTCTATAAATCCCTTAGGCTTTCATAAGAAGTTTCAAAAGCTAGAAGTTCTAAAGATCTATTCACTTGACCATTAATTTTCCTTGCCTTGTTAACCATAAGAATTCTTACCAATATCATAACCTGTTATTTTCTAATAGGAAATAATGTTAAGAAACCATCAAGCAAGATCATATTACTACCACAAATACTCATGACAAAATTGCTTTTAAAAATTTATAGATATTTTAATGAAAAAAGGGAGAGTCCAGAATATGCGGTGGAAATTTGAAGTGAAAATGAAAAAAGACCAACGTGGACTATGTTCATAATATTAGTGTAAGTTGGCAAGGAAGGGTAGGGAAAGGAACCATGCAGAAGAAAAATAAAATCATAAAAATTTATAAATGAAAATGAAGGAAGTTTTAAAAAATAGAAAATAGGAAAGAAGAGGGAATAAGTAGTAAATAAAGAGCCAATTTTAGGCTAAAGAAGAAATATCTACAGACCCCAGACCATTACTTTAGCCTCATACTGATTTTCTTTGACTTAAACTTAAATCTTAAATTCTGTGTTCTCGTCTCTACCAGTAACATATTCTAAAATTAAAATGCAATCCATTTGGTCATTTTCATGGTTTGAATCTAAAACATCTCCCAAATGTCATATGTTTGAATGTTTGGTCCCCAGCTGGGGTAGTATTTGTAAAAGGTGTGGAACTTTGGAAAGCAGGATCTAGACTAGCAGAAGTGAGTCAATGAGAGACCGTGGAGGTTTTTATATACACCCACAATTTGGGTTGCTCTATCTGCTCTCTGCTTCTGATCCACCATGATGTGAGGTTCTTTGCCATTGTCTATGCCATGACTTTCCTGCTATTATACCATATGTCTGACCTGCCTTGTGGATGGAAATCTTCTAACCATGGGCTCCCAATATATCTCACCCCTCATAAGTTTGTTTCTATTGGTTTCTCTGTCACAGCCACATACCAAATGACTAATACAGGTAATTGGTACTGGAGAGTTAGGATTGTTGCTATGCAGAAAACTGGCCTTGTTCTTCCTAGGCTGTTGGAGCTTGTTTTCAGGAGGAATTTGAAAATGGAGGTGAGAGAATCCCTGGAATGCTGTAAGCAGAGCTTGAGGGGTGGTTCTGGTGAGCATTTGGAAAACCAGAATGCTGTCTCTGATAGAAATGCAAACGGGGCTCAAAGAGGAAAATGAGGACTATCTTGGGAACTGGATTAGAGATGATTCATGGTATAATCTAGCAAAGAGCTTGTGTGAAGTATGTTTATATCCTAAAGATGTGAGTGAGGCTGAATTTGAATGTAATGGACTAGTTAACTTTGTGGATGAAATGTCATGAGTGGAGGAAGCTGTAGGTGGCATGGTATGATTGTTGCTTGCTTCTCTTAGCCAGATTTATGATGAAAAATTAGAGAAAAGGACAGAACAAAAAGATCTGAAAAACATGCAGTTTAAAGAAGAAAAGCTGTGGCTTGTCTGAGAGTACTGTGGACATGGCTGGATCAGGGAAGGAGGCCATAATTGTTAAAGAGATAAACCACAATAAAGGAAAGCCTCAAATGTTTCACTGGGACAATTTAAATCCTCTAGGGGAAAAAAGGAAGTCAGCCAGGCCCCACCCATTGAAGGCCTCAGGGTGTGAAATGGCAAATTCACTTAAAAGATTTTATTTGAAAAGAGAATGGATGAAAAATGAATGCCTCCAGGATGCTCTGCTGCAAAGGGGCTGCCCAGGGAAGTGTTTCCTTGTCCTGGGCATACAGAAGCCACTGCCACACCTGTGGTTCAAAAGGATGAAGACACCACTCAAGCTGACAGAAAATCTTGGTGTCATCCATGTTGTGCTGCTTTTACAAGCAGGTAGAATGCTACAGTTAAGAGGTTTTAGAGGCTGTCACCAAGGTCCCAGAAAATAGCCTGTGAGGCCAGGCAGTGCACACCAGGGTCAGATGCCCTACAGAGAGCCCCTGAAGGGATAGTGCGTGAAGCCTTGAGGGTGGAGCCTAAGCAGCAATGGGGATCCCATGATGTTGAAGATGCCAGCACCATGAAATATCTGCCGAGGGAAGCTGCAGGCAACAAGTGTAGCCTGTCCATGAGGGCCATGTGTGCTGCAAATGGGAAGGCCAAATGGGCAGAGCCACATAAGCCTGTTTGAGCTTAGATGATGCCAGATGAATTCATGTGCTAGATGTGAGACTTGAACTAACAGGATTTGTTTGTCCTGGAGGATATAGATGTTACTTTGGACTAATCTTTCCTTTCTGTGCCCCAATTCCTCCGTTTTGGAATGGAAATGCTTACTCTGTCCCATTGCACATTATACATATATCACATGCTTTTTGTTTTGCAGGGACTCCTCTTGAGTCCCAGGTGAAACTTTAGACTTGGACCTTTGAACATAGTTGAGAGTGCTAAAACTGTGGGGACTCTTAAAGTTGGACTGAATGCATTTTGAATTATGAGATGGTCATGGAACTTTGGGGGACAAGAGTGCAATGTCATTGTTTGAACATAAAATAGTCCCCAAATATCATGCATTTGAGCATTTGGTCCCCAGCTGTTGGTGGTGGTTGTGGAGACTAAGGAATTTTGGGAGGTAGGAGCTAGATGAATGGAATTGAGTCACCAGGGGAAGGACTTTGGAGGCTTTTACCCAGAACCACAGTTCTGGTCGCTGTCTTTGCTCTCAGTTTCTGATGTGCCATGATATGAGGTTCTCTACCAAGTCCCCACCATCCCTTTCCTGTTGCCATGCCATATTCCTGACCTGCATCTATGGGTGGAAATCCTCTAACCATGAACTCCCCAAAAATCTGTCCCCCCATAAATTTGGTTCAGTTGGTTTCTCTGTCATAGAAACCAACCAGCAGTCTAATACAGCCACTTATTACATTATTTTTCCACTTAATGTCTTAAATGTTGCTTACTTATTTGTTTGTTTTTAATTTGGCTTTTGATACTTAGCTGTTGGCAAGATACATTGTATATTTATGGAATGTTATTGAAATTCAAAACATTTTCCATACTTTTTGTTCAATTATTTACTATCTTCTTCTCATAAGATATTTTCTCAATCCATAATTTCCCTATAATCTTTTCAGTGTACCTTTTGATTGCTTAGCACCTAAAACACCAAAATAGGCTTTATTTTCTTACTAAATTTCCCTAAACTTTATACCCAAATGTTGGTATTCATAAAGTCTGTATTAGTTATTTTTGTGTAGCTGTGATAAAAATACATTAAAAATTCAAAATTAGGAAAGATTTATTTTGTCTCATGGCATCAGGGGGTTCAGTCTATAGTTCTTGGTTGATTCTGGGCCTTTTCTGAGGTAGGACATCATGGAAGCAGGAGCACATAGAGGAAGAGGTTGTTCATCTCATCATGGATCAAAACCAAAGAGAGAGGAAGGAAGGAAGAGGCTAGTGCAAGATGTTCCCCTCAGAGATATGGTCCCAGTGATCTCCTTCCTCCAGCTGGAACCCGCCTCCCAAAGTTTCCCCCACTTCCTGAAAGAGCACCACCAACTGGGGATCAAATGTCCAATGCTTGAGCCCATAGAGAATGTCCCATATTTAAACCAAAATGTTCCACATCTGATCCCTAAAGCCTCATGGTCATCCCATAGTGCAAAATGCACTTAGTCCATCTATAGGAGTCCCAAAAATTTTAACAGTGCCGACATTTTTTAAAAGTCTCAAGTCTAGAATCTCTACTGAGACTTAAGGCAATCTCTTAGCCTCTTAGTTGTGAGGCCCTCTTTAAAAGAAAAAGTTACACACTTCTAAGATACAGTGGTGCAGACTAAATATTCCTATTCCAAAAGGGAGGAGTGGAGATATAAAAAGGAAGAATGGAACTAAAGCAAGACTAAAACTCAGCATGGAAAACAGTAAGTCCTGTAGCTCCATGTTGGGTATCCAGGGAATATGATGGCCTTGAACACCAAAAGGCTTGAGGAGCCCCACTCCTACAGCCTTGCTGGCTATAGCCTAGTAGGCCTCTTTTCCTGAGGTGGCTCCACTCGCTGCCTGCAGTTTTCCCTGGTAGAGATTCCGTGTTCCTAGTACCTCTAACTTCCTGGATTCTTCAGTGTAGCTCCAGCTTCACCCTCACAGCTTCACACATTGGCTGTTCACAGGCTTCCTGCAAGGACTCCAACACTGTCACACATTGCCTGGCCTCCCAAGACCTTCCATTGCAATCTGGGCGGCAGTCTCCATGACCCCATAACATTCACATTCTGCATGCCTACAACACCATCATCACATGGGCAATACCACGATCCACCAGCGGCTTGAACAGTAGCCAACCCCACTTTGGCCCAAGCTGCAGTGGTCTCTGACTGCCTGAGTGGCTAAGCATAGTGAAATGAATCCTGCAGAGACAACTTCCTAGGCTGTGTTGTGCAATAACAGCACCCCAAAAGTGCTTTAGTCTCAAAAGAAAGTCTTTCAAATGAGTTACTCTTTTGTACATGTTAGCTTAGGGATCTGCCCAATCCCTAAGATGCCTTCAAGACATCTTTTATGTTGTACCAATGAAAAGTACTTGGCTTCTTTTAAAGGTCGCTACTCTTTTCAGAAACCATGCCTTCCTTAGCTCCAACTTCACATGGGCTTTTCTGACCAAACTCTGAATTATTCAAGTCTTTCTCCTTGCTTTTTCCTTCCAGTTCTCAGTATAAACATGGCAAAAAGCAGCCAGCAATAACCATTTCACAATCCGAATGCTAAGCTGCTTTGAAACTTCCTCCACCAAAGTAGTCAGTCACCTTTAAATTCATCTTCTCACAAAATCTCAAGACATGGGAAAATACAGATAATTCTTCTCCAGAATGTAACACGAATGGCCTCTAGCCCAGTTAGCAACAGGGTCCTGGTTCCTACCTAAAAGACCTCATAAGCTGGGCCTTCACCGTCTGCATTCCTATTGGCATTTTCATCCAGCTCTGCTTATACCATCCTAGGCTTTCTGTAGCCTGCGTCTCCAACTCTTCCAAATTCCTCTTGCAAACCAATTCCAAATCCTTCTGAACCACACTGGCATGGAATCACAGCAACAACCCCTCTTATCTGGTACCATTTTCTGAGTTACTTACTTTTGTGTCAATATGACAAAGTACCTGACAGAAATGACTTAAACGAGGAATGTTGGGGATTTTTAAAATCATATCTCACAACCAGGGTCCCTCATGACAGCCTGAGGGGCTGACCCCTAGTTCACTCCAGGCTCATCTCACTCACACCAGCCCCTCCCATCAAGTGAGCAAAAATGGCGCCTGTCCAGTCTGACCTGCCCTAACCACCCTAAATTTGATTGGCTCCCTTCAGAATTTTCAGGTAATAACTGTCCCCACCTGGCAGGTATGACAGTTTACCTGCTGTACCTGTCAGGTGTGTGCTCTGATTGGCTGAATCCCAACATGTGACCCCTCCAGGGCTCTATAAAAGTAGGGCTCCTGGACCCCCTTCACCCTCACCTCTCTGACCATCCCTCAACTGCCACCTGAACCCCATCACCTGGAATAGCACTCCCTACTCCAGAAAGATCTTCTAGGGAGCTGGCTGGATCAAGCCCAGGGACCCCGAAAAGCCAAAGGATACAAGCAGGCCACAAGGAGCCTCCCAATTCCTTCCATCCTTGGGAAGGAGGGAGGTAGAGAAGGCGAGCTGCGAGAGGCAAGACCAAATGACCTCCACGGAACACCAGCGGCTGTGGCTGTGCCTTTAAGGCTGAGCTGTACTAGCACTCAGCCTGCAGCATTCCATGCTGCAGGCTTAGAGCCAGCACTTAGAGGGCACATAGAGCTCTGCTCTATAGGGGCTGCTTGCTCCTTGCTCTCCATCAGGGGAGCACCCACTAAACCTTACCTACCCTGTTTTACCATCTGAAGGTCTCCCCAAGTCCTTCATTTATGCCACGGGTCAACTTGTTATGTTGTAGGTTTGGCTGTAATCTTAGCCGGGCTAGAGCTAGAACCCCAACAGAGGAAAGATTCACTTTAGCTCCTAGTTTTGGAGGTTTCAGTCATTCATGACCAATTCTGTTGATGCTGAGCCTGTGGTGAGGCACATCCTGACCATCCTGGCAGTAGGAGCATGTGGAAGAGGAGGTTATTTGCCTCATGGTGTATAGAAGCAGAGTGCAGCAACAACAGAGAAGGACGGGGGAAGTGTGTAGCCCCCAAGGACATATGCCAGTGACCTACTTCTTCCAACCAAGCCTCATTTTCGATAGTTTCCCTACCTCGCAATAGTCGATTCAAAATTTGAATCCATCAATGGGTTAAACTACCCATTAGGTCTGAGCCTCCATGATCTAAGAGTCCCCAGAGGTATGTTTTCCTGATCTCCTAGGAGTTTCTTAATCTAATCAAGTTGACAGTCAAGATTAACTGTCACAATATTCTTTGCACCATTTGGTTCTTCAGGGTTGCAACTCAGTGTTTCCCTTTCCGTCTCATCCCTTCCCTTCCCTTCTCCTCTCCTCTCCTTTCCTTTCTTTGCCTTTCTTTTTCTTTTGTCTTTCTATCCAATTAGAGGTAATACTTTCTTTTTTCCAATAAATACATGAATATTTTCTTTGCCAGTTGGTATAGTTGGAAATAAACTTCATCTGTGGTTGCTTAGTCATAACTTTTGTTGTGACTCAGAGGCATGATCGTACTTCCAGTTTGTACTAAGGACTTGTGCGCATATGTTATTTGACTGGATGGGAACTCTGTTTTGCATGTATACATTTTCCCTTTCCTGTCTCTTAACAGTGAGTATTCATATTTTTGAACTGTGAGACTGCTTACTTGTATGTTTCCTTGCTATTTATTCCCATATTGCAGAATGTTTTCCAGAGGAGAATGCTAAATGAGACAATCATACAACCATACAAGTTTGCATGGACGATGGCCCGCTAAGGTCCACACACTGATTGGTATGCCTGTTTGATACACAGCACGGTATGGGTAATGAAAATGTTCCAGGTCCACAACATTTTCAAGTGCTGCCTGCCGCAGACCGTGTTTTGGATTTGGTCTGTCACACACACATAACAGAGATCGATCACAGTTCTCACATTTATAAGAGATGACACAAAAGATAATTAAAAACTTAATGCTTTGATTAAAAGGCTTGCAAGTTTTTATAAGAAAATTTAAAATCAGTTTTGGTTTTCAAGCCCTTAAAAATATAATAGAATAAGTGTATCAAAGTAAATCTTGGGAGTGAGTATGATTTTGTTGGAATATCAAATATTAAGAATAAGGTATTCTTCAAAACAACATTCAGGTTCTGAAAAATTCCCCTGTGACGGTCAAGAGAACATTTTAGGTCAACATGATTGTCAATGATGTCTATCCATTTCTCTCATCTGAATTCAGAGATTTGCTGCCTACAGGTTTCAAGGGCTCCACAAACACTTCTCAGAGGCCATGCTACCCCTCTGGCAGGTTTATCACTAATAATACCTCGGCTGGGAAAAGGATAGCATTTCCTCTCCTGCTTAAGAATGGAGCTCCGAGCTTCTTATGGTCTTAAAGCACTACTATCCAGTTTTCCTTCTCTCCTGAAATAACCTCAGACTTATTCTAAGTCCTCTTGATGCCTCTCCCATCCAGCAGTGAGGGGAAATGTCTGCCCAGTGTTACCTGACATGACTTCGTATACAAGGGATGGTCAAAAGATATGATGAATGTTTAAATTCAAAAAAATTATTTACACTAAAAATTTATCACAGGACTGCTTCAGAAAGTGGCAAGAACAGTAGGATAAGTGAGTTCAAACCCAGAAGGAGTATTTTGAGGGGGATTAATGTCAATGTGTCTTTTATTGTAATTATTTTGTACATGTTGTTTTTGTGGTTGTTGATAGGTGCCATTGAGTCATGTCTGACTCATTGTAACTCTTTGTGTACAACAGAATAAAATACTACCTGATACTGTGCCATCCCAGTGCTTCTCTGCTATTCATAGAGTTTTCAATGGCTGATTGTTTCAAGTGTGGGCTACCAGGTCCTTCTCCCAAGTCTACAGCACTTGGTATTCCCAGGCGGTCTCCCATCCAGATGTTAAACAGGCCTGACTCTGCTTAGCTTATGAATTCGGATAACAGGATGGTGTGGCTGCAGACATTTTGTACATATGTGAGGCCAAAGTGTAGGCTGAGTTTGACAGTGTTCCTATGTCCTGTCTCAGAAGATGACAAAGCTCTTGACACAAAAAATTTTGAAGCATTTTACTATTTTTCTTTTCTCTTTAACAAAAGTTACATAATTCACATTGAAAGGAACAGATGAGTGTAAAGGGAAAAGTAAAAGATTCCTTCATTCCCTCTCCACACCGTGTTGCCTGACTTTAGCACTGCCAATTCTCAGAGGTAATCACCATTAATAGCCCCTGCATGTACTTGTTGTTGTTGTTGTTAGGTGCCGTCGAGTCAAGTCCGACTCATAGTGACCCTATGTACAGCAGATCGAAACACTTGCCGATTCTGTGCCAGGCAAACCATCTTATTTATGTTTAAGCCCATTGTTGCAGACACTGTATCAATCCATCTGGTGGAGGGTTTTTCTCTTTTGCATTGACCTGCCACTCTCCCAAACATGATGTCCTTCTCCAGGGATTGATCTCTCCTGACTACATGTCTGAAATATGTAAGACATGGTCTGGCCATTCTTGCTTCCAAGGAGCACTGTGGTTGCACTTCTTCCAGGACAGAATTGTTGCTTCTTTTGGCAGTCCATGGTCTATGCAATAGATGTCTCCAGCTCCACAATTCAAAAGGATCAATTCTTTTTCTATCTCCCTTGTTCAATGTCCAGCTTTCACAAACATGTGATGCGACTGGCATGAGTCAGACACACCTTCGTCTTCAATGTGACATCTTTGCTTCTCATGCATGTACTTAGAAACATGTTATTGAAGTATGTTGTTGTTATTGTTGTTAGGTGCCATCAAGTCGGTATCCAACTCATAGTGACCCTCATAGGGGTTTCAATGGCTGCCTGTTTCAGGATTGCCTCGGGAGTGGATTGCCAGGTCCTTCTCCCATTATTGAAGTATACATATCTACAAACATGTAATATATGTGTGTCTATATTTTTCATAAAAATTCATGAGTAGAATCCTACCGTACATTCCATGTTGCAACTCGTTTCTTTCACTTTACTGACATGTAGACATCCTCTTGGCTCAGTGTATAGTTCTACCTGATTCTTTTTTATTTTTTTCCTGGTACTGGGGGTTGAACCCAGGGCCTTGTGCTTGCATGCTTTGCAAGTGCTGGACCACTGAGCTGCACCCTCAGCCCATTTTTTTTTTACTTTTTGAGACTCGCTAAGTTATGCAGACTGCTTCTGGTCTCGAACTTGCAGTCCTCCTGCCTCTACCTCCTGAGTTGCTGGGATTACAGGCATGTACCACCACGCCTGGCTAGTTCTACTTGATTCATATAAATAGCTTCAGAGTATTACCGCATATACATGTGCTATGATTTCTGTAGTAAGATTCTTATGGGTATATATGTGGAATTTTCCAATAGTTAAGCTACCCATAAATAATGCTTACTGAACATCATTGTTCATGTCTTAGCGGGACTGTCATAACAATACCATAGGCTGAGTGGTTTGATCAACAGAAATTTATTTTCACAATTCTGGGGGCTGGAAAATCCAAGTTCAAGGTGAGGACCTATTGAAAGCCTAGTGAGAGCTCTCTTTTTGGTTTCTTGACAGCTTCCCTCTTGCTCTGCCCTCATGTGACAGGGACAGAGGAACAACGATGGAGAGGGAGAGGGAGAGGGAGCACCACCTGTGCACTCCGTTTCTCTTCTTCCTCTCATAAGGACGCTAATCCCATCAAGTGGCCCCACCCTCATGACCTCATATAAATCTAATCACCTCCCAAAGGACCCACCTCCAAATATCATGCCAGTGGAGGTCATGGCATCAACATATGAATCTGGAGAGGACACAGACGTTCATTGCATAGCAATCCATGTGTCTTGGCATTCTTGAGTAATCTTTTCCTATGCCATTGGTAGGAATTATGTTGCTTGGTCAAATAACATGGATACTTTTTTTCCATAAACAGATAAATTGCTCTCAACAAGTAGTTCATGGGAGTAAAATAGTAGCCTCACATAATCTCCATTGTATTTATTGCTATACATTCCGTTTTATTTATTGCTGAGCTTTTAAATGTTTTCTAATTCATTAGGCAAATAATGGAATCTCATCCCAACAAGTGTACTTCAAATGATTATCGACAAGCTGTGTTTTTGTCCTTTGAGTTATTCTTAAATTTCCTTTGTTTATTTTTGTATTGTCTTTTCTCTAATAGATTTGTGAGATCTTTATGTATATCTAAGAAATTAGTTTCTGGGCATACATTTGGCTTATACTTTTCCCAACTTGTTGTTTTTCTGTAACTGTTGGGGCATTCTGATTATATATTGTGAAATAAAAATTATCCTCTTTTTTAAGCTATCTTATTGGTTCTTAAAATTCTGAGGGTCATGAATTTGGCAGGGCACCACAGGGACTGCGTGACTCTGCCTGCATGAAGCTGCTAGGGCTGAGGTGTCTCTGAAGGCTTCTTTAGTCTAGATCTTCAGCGCTCAGCTAGGACACTGGGGTGGCTAGTGCTGGCTGGATACTGCTGGCTGGAGTGGCCAGCCCGGGACATATCCTGTGGGGTTGGTTCTTGAGTCAGGAAGGTCCCTTTGGCTTTAGTCACTGTAGACCCCAGGACCCTCTGTCGCCTGGGGCCCTTCCACATAATGGCTCAACTCGCTGCATGCTGCAAGGCAACTGTCCTTCCTCAGGCTTCTCCACAGGCAGTGGCAGGAGCGGGGCTGGCTCTAGAGGCAGAGGGTTGGAACATCCATCGTGCTGTGCTGATTAAGGCAAGTCATAGGCTCAGCTCAGATTCAAGAGGAGAAGAAAACGAGGGCATGCATTTTGCCAGGCATGGGTTTTTGCCAACCACAAGGATAGCAGACTAACGGAAAGCTATTTCTGTTTTTGTTCTGTTGTCGTAAGAAAAATTTAAAAATATTCTTGGCAGTCAGAGATTTTCATTGACTCCTTCACAGCTTTTAGTTTTAGTGTCAGTTTAGAAAAGACTTCATTATACCACAATTGGAACATTTTATATCCATTGTTCTTTGTAACACATTTTTGATGCTTTAATTTTTTACATTTAAATTTGTTTTATCTGGATTCACTTTATTTTTAAAGAATACAATAGTGAAGTGAGTTACCCTTTGATTTTTAATGTGTTCCAACAATCTATGTAATAAAAACTCATCATTCTGCACCGATGTGAAATATTATCATGATAGTATTCTAGACTCCCATTGCTATGTGTTTGTTTCCGCACTGTGTATTTGCTAGTCTTATTCAGTCTCTGTGCAGCAACATAACACCTTGGTCTTGCAATACCTGATGTTTTTCAGTGTTTTCAGGGACAGCCTGCAGGGTTATGTGGAGTGAGGTGGACAGAAGGCAGCTCTGGCAAATGGTGCCGTATCTAGCTGGGTGCAGAAATTGAGAGCGGGAAGGGGCCAGGCCAACACAAGCCCAGCGGTCACTCCCTCTTTTCCAGCAGGATGTGGGAAGAGGGACTAAGCCTAGTTGGCAGTGGTATTGAAGGCCTGAATTATACTTGGTGGGCTCAACAGAATCATTTGTGGCTCCCATGGAGTTAGTGCTCCATGTATTTTCCAACAAGCAGCAAGCAAAAAAGGCAGAAGAGCCTCCCCAGCCCACTCTGCAGGTCAGTGTACCCTCTGAGAAGGCACCTGGCACCTTTGGTTATGGGTCTCCAGACTTTTTATTTTTTGGCATTTCCTGTTGTTTCTTTATGGGATAGAAGGCAAGAACATACAGTGACTCTAAGGTTGGCCACTATTATCATATTGGTGCTCTGCTCATAAGAATGTGGAGAGTTTATTATGGCGAGTTTCACTTTACGTTTCTCTTCCAACACTTTTACTTGTCATAAGAAAAACGATTTGAACCAGGCGAGGTGGTGCATGCCTGTAATCCCAGCGACTCTGGAGGCAGAGGCAGGAGGATCACAAGTTCAAGCCCAGAGGCAGTCTGTGTAATTTAGCGAGACCCTGTCTCAACACAAGTAAAAAAAAATGATCTAAAGGTTCAGCTCAGTGGTCCAGCACTTGCAAAGCATGCAAGCGTGAAGCCCCAGGTTCAACCCCCAGTACCACAAAAAAAAGAAAAGAGAAAGCAAAAGAAAAATGAGTCTTTGAAATGTATTTTTGATAGTTAATAGTGGTATACTTTATTATTGCTATATTTTATATCTAAATTACAGAAATGAACAGTTCTTTTTCTTTCTTTGAAAAATATTTTGTGATATTTAGATGAAAATCCAAATTTTAAGTGAAATTCTTAGACTTTTTTTATGACTTCAGGCAGGAGAATGAAATAAAATGTGGAATAAATATTTCTAACCTCTGTGAAGACTGGGATTTAGCTCAGTTGGTAGAGCACTGGGCTGCAGTCTCTGAGGTCCTGAGTTCAATTCCCAGCACTGCAAAAATGGAAGAAGGACCTGGCAATCCACTCCCAAGGCAATCCCGAAACAGTCAGCCATTGAAAACCCTATGAGGGTCATTATGAGTCCGACTTGACTCGACAGCACCTAACAACAACAACAACTACCACCACCTCTGTTAAAAATGACTTAAAGTCATTTTACTGTAGTTTTGTCCTCAAATAGAGTTTTCCAAGTCTTCAAGATACAGTTAATTTGTCCAATACCAGAAGGTGCTTCAGAAGGTGTGAACAAAAAAGAATAGAAGGCAGAATGTGCTGGGCAAGGCCTGCACATGTAGGAACAACACTCCTGCCTTTGATCTAGAAGATTCTCTTGATTCACATGTCTTCTACTGGCCCTTGATGTTTCAGAACTAAGTTGATTAAATATCATTTTTCACCCATTTTTCACAAATTGCAAATTTCAAGGTCGGCTTTCATTGTTGTTGTTATTGTCAGGTGCCCTCGAGTCAGGTCCTCAGTCCTTCATGTTCTAATAATAATAGTGCTCTCAAGGTTGTTCCTGTGCTGAAAGAGCTCTCATGGTCTTTTAAATCTCCACAAATGCAGTTGGAATTATACTGACTGCGCTGGCTCATATTCTTTGTCACTTACGTGTTATTGTTTATATCTCTCCTACCGTCATCCTGTCTTATAGTCCAATACACATTCATAAAAATAAATCAATAGCACAAAGTTTTATTTTAAGTAAATATGAAAATAGGCACATGAATACTGCAGTTTAGAATAACTTGGCAAATGTAAATTGTGAGCAAAATTTACATATAAATGTAGAATATGTGTCTATATAAAGATTACAGAGCCGGGTGTGGTGGTGCACGCCTGGCATCCCAGCAGCTGGGAGGATCACAAGTTCAAGAACAGAGGGAGTCTGTGTGACTTAGTGAGACCCTGTCTCAAAACGTTAAAAAAAAAATGGGTTGGGAATGCAACTCTGTGGTCTAGCATTTGCAAAGCATGCAGGCGCAAGGCCCTGGGTTCAACCCCCAGTACCACACACACACAAATACACACACACACACACACACATATATTACTGACTTGTGTGATTATTTTACAGAAATAGTTCTTAAAGTGTATGTAGTGTATATGGTCCTTAAGACACTGATCACCTCAATAATGAATTATCCAGGTCTCTAGTGCACCACCTGGGAATATCCAGTGCTATGTTGTTGTTGTTAAGTGTTGTCAAGTCAGTATCCGACTCATAGCGACCTTCATAGGGTTTTCAATGGCTGACTGTTTCAGGATTGCCTTGGGAGTGGATTGCCAGGCCCTTCTCCCATTTTTGTGGTGCTGGGAATTAAACTCGGGACCTCAGAGACTGCAGCACAGCGCTCTACCAATTGAGCTAAATCCCAGCCCATCCAGTGCTATAGGTTTGGGAAAAGGACCTGACAGCCCATTTCCAAAACAATTAGCCATCGAAAACCCTATGAATAGTAGAGAAGCACTAACAATAGTGCCAGGCATGGCACAATGTTGGTAATGTCTCCTTCTGTTGTACATAGGGTTGCTATGAGTCAGAGCTGACTCATAGGCACCTAAAAACAACTACAGTCCTCTGATACCATTATTTTTTTCCAAATAGTGGCAACACCTGTAAAGATATTGCTTCATTTTTAGTCAAAGCACAGTTAAGTTTCCGTTAAGCAAATGGAATTCTTCCAGAATCAACACAAAATCATCTTTTAAAAAATGACATAAAGAAGTTTAGTTTATAAAGGCAGAAAAAGAACAGAACTATAGTAATATTACTCAAAATTATGCCTCTCAGAGGAAAACTGGATGTAAAGCACACTGTTCATTAGAAAGTTGTAAAAGTCGATCACAAAATGAATACCAAAAGAAGCTACTAGAAATAGTCTTTATCATCAACCAAAAGAAACCAAGATGGTGTCTCAGCATATAGCAGCTTCCACCAAGCCTTGGACAAGACCTCAGCCTGTCTCCTCAAGAGCCAGCTCAGGCTATTCTAAGCAAAGCCGCATCCTGTCTCATCCAGTGCCACATGGAGAAACTAGCTTTGGGGCTCTGGTGTTGGTGCTCGAAGCCAGGCAAATGGCAGCAGAGTTCTGCTACACTGCTTTCAGCATAGAATTCCATATCTACTCAAGTTTTTAATAACCATGTACACAAGTAAGCACACATTCAGATGTGAAGGATCTAGACATTTTTGCCTGCCTTGTACCTTTTCTGGGAATATTTATCATGTGACATGGACTCCAGCAAAAGACAAGGGAAGTCAACAAACTGGAGTAGGTAGGTAACGCAGAGTGAAGAAAAACCTCTCAGAGGGAGAAAGACTTGAAAATGTACTTCTTAAAGAGCGTAATTGAAATTCAAGATAAAGAAAACCAGAAACTTCTCCAGAAAGACAACTTGGTAGCAGACTTTTTGAAAATAGAAGTCTTAGAATAGTCACCTATCAAGGTAGAGAACAAGACTTAAGAGCTGAGGGCTCAGGTGGAAGAGGCAGGTGCTTATTCTGTCAGTAAGAAGAGGGGAAGTTTGACACTCAGTAGAAGCAAAAACCAGTGTTAGAAACCTGCCCATATATGAATCCAAAAGACCCAAAAATTGAGTGCAGGGAATCAAATCATTCGATGTGGATTCTGGAAAATTCTCTTTGGAGTGATCCAGGTTTAATAACACAGGAATGTGAGCCTGTCTGAAGATTCTAAGAACTGAATAAAATTGGCAGGTATCATCCATATATTTAATATTATGAATGCATTTAACTTCACTTCCAGAATCCACCTATAGGTAATGCATGTAGTCTTGATTGTTACAGAACAAAATGTAAACATTACAAATTTGGAAATATAAAAGTAATGAAAGAGCCAAAAAAGCTGAGAAATGAAGGGAGAAACAAGCTCCCAGTTCTTCGTTTTCCATAATAGATACTCAAGATGTGACCCACATTTCATGGATTGAGATGTAAATAAGGCTTAAAAACAAGTATACATTTAAGGTAAAACATAGGTCAATGTAAGAAGTAAAACTTAAAATGTTAATGGGCATCTGAGAGGGGAAGAAGGCAGTAGCAGAACCTTTAGCACAGAAGCTGGGAGCCTCCATGGCTCTGTCTGATCCCTGCTGCCTCCCCATAAGACCGTCTGTTCCCTTGCATTTGGCCTCTGCACCTCAGACTGTTATCAAGAAAGCTGTCTAAGCCAGATGTGATGGGGCACACCTGCAGTCCCAGCACTTGGGAGGTTGAGGCAGGAGGATCACAAATTTGACATCACCCTAGGCTACATAATGAGACCCTGTCTAAAAAAAAAATAGAAAAAAAATATATGCACACACTATTTTTAGTATACATACCATTTTTAGTGTATATATACTATTTTTAGTACACACACATGCACACACACACACATACCCCTGCAGCCATAACACTGTGGCATCATAGTTAGTACTTGGATGGGAAACCCCCTGGGAACACCAGGTGCTGTAGGCTTGGGAGAAAGACCCAGCAGCCCACTCCCAAAACACAGTCAGTCATTGAAAACCCTATGACTAGCAGAGATGCACTGACAATAGTGTTTCATCTGTTGTACATAGTCCAACACCAATTAGATGGCACCTAACAACAACAATATACGTACACACACACACACACACACACACACACACACACACACACACACACAATGTCCTCTGTATTACTCTTAATATTTGTCGATAAACTGGTTGGCAGTGCAACAAATAATATTTCATGCCCATTTACCCTCAAAATCCCTACTTCCCTCCCATAGGAAGCTGCCTGGAGGCCCATAGCTGTTTATTATCAGCTCAGACACCAGCACCACCCTGCCCTTCCATGACTCAGCAAGTTTGACTTCCATCTCCTTGAGGAGGATGTTTGTATTTTCTTGACTCAGAAGTGGTTTCATCCAGTGGTTGGAGGAAGTTTAACAACTAGATCTCTGAGGAAAACAAAAGAGCCCTCTTCTGTGGTTGCTGCCAGTTTCTGTGGTGTGAACACACCCATCTGGACCAGCTTCCAGCTACCAGTATGCCCTCTCCAAAAGGCGCTTGGGAAGGAAAGCACACTGCTGGGGTGCCACACAGCTCCGTGCTGTTGCCTTTCAGCGAAGCCTCTGACTGCCTCTCACCGGAGCCAGAGGCTTGGTTCTGCCCAAAGGTGACATCTGCCTTTAAATTTGCATGATCATTACTGTTATTATTAAGCTATTAGCAGTTCCCTGAAGGTAGGAAGGTAAAATTGAGGATACAAAAAATTTACACCCTACCTGTTAAGTAGGAGAACTGGCCAGAAGCCAGCATTTCAACCCAAGCCCCTGTTGCACACGGGCTCCTAATGGGGGCATTGATTCAGACCAGCAGCGTTGGTGTTTTTCTTAGCATTGTGCCTCAGTGCCGTTTCCTCCTCCATCAGAAATACGTACACACCAATCACTTTAAACCGCTCTTTGCCTTAAAAGACAGTTCTTTCTGAGTATATGCTTGTATGAAGCATTGAAGCTCTTTAGATCAGCAAATTTCCTTAATTATGAAATACAATTTTAAAAGATTGCACAGCAGCCCTCTTTGTCTCAGGATTTCATTGGAAGTCAAATTTGGAGGCCACACCTTCCTGGGCCTCTGAGGCCTGGTGACATTTTGACACTGAGAGAGTGGGGCAATGCAGAATGTGATCATAGAGGTGCCAGGGCAGAGACGGCAAGGCGATCACAGAAGAGCATCAGTGGAGGGAGGGATATGTCCCCAGTACCACCAGTCCACTGGGGAAATGCTCATGTACATGTTCCCTTTGTTCTGCATTTTCTGAGTCAAAGAGAGCTTCCTGTGTGGATATCCTGCAGCGAAGAGGTGGCAGAGGAACTCTGAGGGGAAGAGAGCAGCTTTCAGGCAGAAGCCTCACATGAGAGCTTCGCATGCTCTGGTTCCTCACTTAATGTGCCTGCCAGGCTTGGCTGCTGACCTGTCCCTCAGCGGGTCCAGTTCTCCTCTCACGGCCCCAAACTGGAGCCATGAATGCAGCAGGGTCCTTTCTGAAAAACTCCTTAACCAGTTACTTGCCAGAATAAGAAGCATTCTCCTTTTGCCATTGCACCTCTCTGTGTTAAAAAATGTGAAAAGGCATAGCTTGGTGTAGAACGATCGCCTAGCAGGTGTGAGACCCTGGAGTCAGTCCCCAGCACTGCCGAAAGTGATACATAAACAAGCACATCGCATGAAAGCATTAACTATTTCCTGGCTGAGATGAATTTCTGAAATGTGTTAAGCCAAAGCTGTCTTACATTTTTGGTTTGTTTTTTGTTTTGTTTTGTTTTGTTTTGTTTTGCAGTGTTGGAGGTTGAACCCAGGGCCTCGTGCATGCTAGGCAAGAGCTTTACCTCTGAGCTGCACCCCATCTCCTTTGTTAATTTTTATTTTGTGACAGGATCTTGCTAGGTTGCTCAGGCTGCCTCTGGCCTCAAACTCAAGCTTTTTTTTTTTTTTTTTTTTCAGTACTGGGGGTTGAACCCAGGGCCTCATGCCTGCATGCTTTGTAAGTGCTGTACCACTGAGCTGCACCCTCAACCCATTACTTTACTTTTTGAGAGTGGGTCTCACTAAATTACACAGACTACCTCTGGTCTCAAACTTGTGACTTTCCTGCCTCTGCCTCTCCAGTTGCTGGAATTACAGGCATGCGCCACTGTGCCTAGCTAAACTCATGATTTTCTTAGATCTCAGTCTCCCAAGTTGCTGGATATACAGGCAGGCACCAGAGTATCCAGCTAAGCATTTCTTCTAAAACAAGTGTCTTCCTTTTTATCTCCTCCCTTCTGTTTAAAGCAGATCCTCACTGTTATTTGGAATCATTTATCCAACTGCATTATTTGCCAGAAATTGACAGCTGAAGACTTGTAGAAGGGGTGGAGTGGAATATTTGAAATGTGAACCATGTCAGAAAATCTGAGATGTGTCGTCTTAGAAGCTTTCCATCATGTTGTGACGGGGGGAAATCAAGGCTCTGGGCCAAAGGAGATAGTATACACCCACACTCGGTCTTATCTCTCTATTCCCCAGGCACCATTTCTTTTACCCTCAATTTAACTACTCATTGGAGACACATTTTCCCTGTGAACTCAATGTATTTATCATGTCTTATTCCTTGGGCCACCTATCTGATCTGAACTGCTTTTTATCCCCCCAGTGTAATTGTTGGGACTCCAATCCAGAGCCTAGTGCATGGTGGGGTTACATAGCTACATCCCCAGCCGAATGACTTTTTGAGTGTTGCTATTAACTTTATTGACTATGACTTCTTTCTCCAATTTGATGGTCTACCCAGTGACAATAGGGCTAGGGCTGATGTTCTGTTGCTGTCACTCAGAGCTCCATGACCTGCCTCCTGATTCTGCTGCTTTTTCTCCATGGACTCCTTTCCTTATGTGTCAGCAAGTTAAAGTCCTACCAGTACTTCAAGTAGCTGAGTTTACACACTGTCATTTCCAGAAGAACTTTCTTGAGAACATCAGCTTTCAATTTGTTCCACTTCATCTGAATTCACCAAAAGTATGCCATTTGTCTGTTTTTAAATGTATTACTTCCCGACTATACTCAATTGCACAATATACACATAGTGCAATGTCTGAAAAATAGCCTTCAAGACAAATCTGTAGATAAATGGACAAAGCATAATAAATTGGTTAGGAAATGGACAAATGTGCATTCAATAAAGAGCTGATGGCTCTTACCTGATTGATGATAACCAGGTAATGTCATGAACAGGCTGAGAGGGGCAATGCATTGCATAAGGGTTTCTCATTGATACAGGTGGCACCTGCTACTTTGCAAATGTAAAGATATGAATAAAAAGATTATTACCCTTAATCCCAATTCCCAGTGAAAAACACTACTCACATTCAGTTGAACTTCCTTCATCTAAAAGAACATTTTGTAAATATGTTAGAAAAGCACAAAGCTACATATTATTTTCGGTTTTCCACAAGACTTCCATCAGAGTGAAATTAACAACAGTTTTTTTTTGGAGGAGGGGGTAAATGCATTTCCTCTATTGAGATAAATCTTATAATAACCTTTGTGAAAGTGGATTTATATAATATGTTGTAATTCTCATCACGATACACCGGAAGATGTCTCTATCCCGCTTCCTGTTTGGACAATTGGAAATATATACAAGGGTTTTCCTGAAGTTTCTCATTTTAAGCCTAATCTGCACTGTTCATGGCTGGCTTCCTAGAGCTTCCCATTCTGCATCCTTATCAAGGTCACTGCCACTGCTGACTGCCACTGCTGCGGGGTAGAGGACGGCCACACTGCCTGACCTTGCTGGTGGCTGCTGTGAGGCCAGCTGCCAACCACAAGGACAGGACTGCATGCAGGGAAGGCCCAACCTTGCCTACTTCTTGGCCCTGACTTTACCTGTGATTTGCCACTGATCCGAGATGATCTGTTTATATTGGATTTGTAATCTTTGAGGGCCTTTTTGACATTTTCCCCAGTCACCTTGCTAGATCCTCCTTCAATGCAAGTTTCAAGGAAGACACAAGCATAAGTCTGCCATAGGAAGGAGCCACTGCCTCTGTTCTCCGAACATTAAAGCTATGGAAAACTGGGGAACCCCCCCAAAATGCTCACATAATGAAACCGTATTTTAAGTATTACTCTTAAAACTATGGAGATTTTATAAAACTCATCACATGTCATTGTAAAAGGTCTATCTAGATAGCTTTGCCCAATACCAAAACGACATTCCCTTGTCACTAAAGACTCTAGCGACTCTTGCCTTAAAACCTCCATTTCATAGTCATGACCTTGACCCACTTCAGCCAGAAGAGTCTTAGATAAACAGTGACTGTGATGAGCACAATTTATATGTGCTGTATTTCCTTATCTGTGAGATGAAGATAATTATATCCATTTTGGAGAATTGTTGTGAAATAAACTTAAAAATGACCTGAAGATATTATGAGCAATATAAAGCAATATACAGATGTAAGGCACACATATTATTGATTATGGCATGTTCATGAGTGCCTAAAAGCTATCACTAATTTCTCCTTTACTTATGCACATCAGTACTCTTTTCAAGGGCATAAAATGCTCTTGTAATTCAGAAGGTTCACTATGCCAAACTAATCTGGTTACTCATTAAGATTTGTTGTTAACAATTTAGTTGTACAGATATATTTTAACTGGAAAGTTGGCAAATAGAAGATAGCTTAAAGTATCAATTACAAGTATGAATTATATGGGTTTCGCTGTGCTATAGAAATTTGTTTTGCTACCAGTTGCTTTTATCCTTCTCACAAATCAATAATCAGGGATTTGTCTAGATTTAATTGAAGATACAGCAGATGATAAAAGCTTTATCTATAAAACTAGAAGACATTTCTTATGACACAAGCACCCTAGGTTATCAGAGAGGGGGAAAATGTGTACTTCAAAACCAAAATGTGGTATGGAAGAAAAATACTTTTTTCACGTCTGCCACACAATGTATCTAAATCTATTATTTCTGATTTATAATTGCACTGTTTTGGTAATCTAATCAATTAAACCCTTAGGTTCTCTAGTACTGATAAAATATGCCTCTCTTCCTTATAGAAGGAAAAATGAGCCTAAGCTGGAGATAACATTTAACCAGGAAGATCTCAGATCAGACAGTCTTAGAGTCTCGCAGGAAATTTCATGAGATGCCAGCTGACCTGGCAGCATGTTGTGTAATTTAAAAAAAAAAAAAATTTTAATTTAAATTAAAAAGAAATTTCAAGTTTCTAGGTTCATGAAGGCTACTGGTAGGAATAAATGTCATGTCCCATATGTGACTTTTGACCTAAACACAGGAGAAAGGGCGTGTATTGTTGTCTCTGAGATCCACTGTTTAGCAGCTTTCAGGCCAATGGTTAGGGATAATGATAGTGTCAAGCAATCAGAGAAGGAAAATGGAAGAGACCAGGAACTCACAGGAAACAGGATCATCTGTCATTGCCAGTGGTACTGGGATCATTCTCTCTCCTTCAAGCCTGCTGTGCACAAGTGAGTACAACACCGTGAACTCTGTGCTCTCTTCTTACTTGTGCCACTGTTCTGAACATGCCCATCTGCAATGGCCATGACATAGTTTTATTCATTTATCTGAATGTTATATTATGTAGGAATAGAAAGTACCAGGAAATTGATCCAGGAAAATGATTTTTTCAATATTCAAAATTTAATTTCAGCATCAGGAATTGAGATGTGGAAAAAGGAAGTGAATGTAGGATCAGAAGCAAGAGTACAGAAATGAAAATGGTTCCCAAGGCACAAAAACACTGTCTTATGAACACTTATAAAAGCATGGTACCATGAAAATAAGGACACATTACTGTACCCCCTATGGCCCCCCAAATAGTTCATATATGCTTGTTTTGGTTGTCTCTTGCTATGTGACAAAGCATCCCAGACCTTGGCTCCTTTAGACAGCAGCTATGTTATTTTCTCCCAGTTGTGTGGGTTGTGGGTGTGGGCAGAGCTCAGCTGGGTGGTTTGTCTATACAGCATTGGCTGAGGTTGCTTGGTGGTGTTCAACTGACAGAGATTCATATGTCAGGGATTGTGCTAAGGACAGTGGAAAGTATGGATTTCATTGTGGTTCTTGGTGGAAGACCAACATATGCCCTTTTCTGATGGGCTAGGTCAGAGGTCAGGACATGCCGAGAGAGTGTTGTAATAAAGCCAGTTTCAAGTGAAGCCCCAGAATTGGGCAGAGTTGTGCAGAATTGGGCAAAGCATCACATTTCCTACTGGGTAAAGTGGTCACAGAGAACTTACCATGACCATCTACAATCTTTCCATAATACTTTCCATATGTAAACCTGTTTGTTGTTTGTTAGGTGCCATTGAATTGGATTTGACTCCTAGTGACCCTAAGTACAACACAACAAAACACTACCGAATAGTGTGCCAGGTATATGATCATTTTATGTTTGAGCCTATTGTAGCAGCCAGTGTGTATCTTCTCATTTTGAGTCATGCCACAATCAGCAAATGGAGGTCCCAGGGCTATACTCCATTCCTATCATTAAGGTCAACTCTACTTTGAAGAGGCAACTCTGCCCTAGTCTTTGCTTGAATGCCTTTCAAAATAGGGGACCGTTTTCCAGCATTACATTTGACAGAGGGCTGGCAGTTAGCTCAGATAGTAGAGTGCTACTCTGCACTTGAGTGGCAAGAGTAATGAATTCTTTGGTGAAAATATTAAATGGCACAGGAAATGTCAAAAGAAAAAGGAAAGAATACACAGAGTCATTATAGCAGAAAGAATAGATTGGATGACCAACCATTTCAAGTGGTTGCAAATAATCAGGAAGCAATGGTACTGAAGGAAGAAGTGGAAGCTGCCTGAAAGGAATTAGTGAAACACCAGTCTGTAGGAATTGAAGGAATACCAATAGATATGTTTCAACAAACAGATGTAGCACTGGAGATGCTAACTTGTTTATGCCAAGAGATGTGGAAAACAGGTACCTGGCCAACTGACTGGAAGAGATCAATACTTGTGCCTTTTCCAAAGAAAGAGATCCAACCAAATGTGGAAATTATCAAATGATATCATTGATATAAAACAGAAATAAAATTTTGCTAAAGATTATTCAAAAGTGACTGCAGCAGTACATAGACAGGGAACCACTGGAAAAATCAAGCCAGATTCAGAAGAAGGCATGGAACCAGGGATGTTGTTGCTGATGTCAGATGGATATTAGCCAAAAGCAGAGAATACCAGAAAGATGTCTATGTTTTATTGACTATGCAAAGGCATGTGACTGTGTGGATCATAGTAAGTTATGGAAAACATTGTGAAGAATGGGAATACCAGAGCACTTAATTGTACTTATGAGAAATTGGTACAGGGACCAGGAGGAAGTCATTCGAACAGAAAAAGGAAGCACTGCCTATTTTGAAGCCAAGAAAGGCATGCATCCAGGCTGTGTCACTTCACCATACCTCTTCAATCTCTGTGCTGAGCAAGTAGTCTAAGAAGCCAGACTTTATGACGAAGAATGCCAGCTCATGACTGTAGGAAGACTCATTAACAATCTGTGTTATGCAGATCACACAACTCTGCTTGCTGAAGGTGAAGAGGATTTGAAAGATTTACTGATGAAGATCCAAGAACACAGCCTTCAGTATGGGTTCTGCCTCAACATCAACAAAACAAAAATCCTTACAACTGGGTCAGTTAGCAACTTCATGATAAATGGAGAAAAGTTTGAGGTTGTCCAAGATTTTTCTTTACTTGGTTCTGCAATCAACACCCATGGAAGCAATAATCAAATCAAAAGATGCATTACATTGAGAAAAGCTATGGCAAAAGACCTCTTGAAAGTGCTGAAAAGTAAAAATGTCACATTGAAGATGATGATGCACCTGACTCATGCTATGGTATTTTCAGTTACAAAAGCTGGACATTGAATGACTGAGACAGGAAAAGATGCTTTTGAATTATGGTACTGGAGACAAATATTGAATATATCATGGACTACCAAAAGAACCAACAGATCTGTCCTAGAAGAAATGCAACTAACGTGCTTCCTAGAAGCAAGGATGGTTAGACTGCATCTTATGTATTTTGGACATGTTGTTAGGAAGAACCAATCCCTGGAGAAGGACATCATGTTTGAGAGAGTGGCAGGTCAACTAAAAAAGGAAGACTCTCAACTAGATGGATTGACACAGTGTCTACAGTAATGAGCTTGAACATAAAAATCAGGTGCCTAGTACAGAATCAGGGAGGGTTTCGTTCTGTTGTACTTAGGATTGCTCTGAGTTGGACCCAACTTGACAGCACCTAACAACATATTTGACAGTACTTCTCTGCTATTAATAGAGTTTCCAATGTCTAATTATTTCAGGAAGTAGGCTTCCAGGCCCTTCTCCCTAGTCTGTATTAATCTGGAAGCTCAGCTGAAACCTGCTCACCATGGGTGGCCCTGCTGGTATCTGAGACACTGGTAGCATAGCTTTTAGCCTCATGCAATACACAAGCCTCTGTAGCATGATGAGCTGTCAGACATGTGGGGAAAATGCAAACTTAGCATCTCATAAATAAATCTAATAGCTGCATTTTTTTCTTTATTTATAATTATTTTCCCAGTGTCTAACCATCATACCCACCATGCTCCATCTTCACCTTACGCTCTTCTCCTGAGCTGCAGAGTGGAGTTCTACTTTCTATTAGTAACTAGGCAGTTCTCCATCCTTTGATTCAGTTCTCACAGCTAGACTGATGATATGCCCCACAGCTCTACCAGGCTCTCTTCACCTGGAGAAGTCCTACTAATCCTTCATGGCTCAGCTTTTTCAAGAGGCCTTCCCTCAAACCTCTCCCCTTGTCCCCACTGTGCCCTCATATTCATTTATGTTTCCATTCAATTCTTTGTTAAGTATTTATTGAGATACTAGTAGGCACCCCAGCTAACAGCAGGTGAGGAAGAGTGTGCTGGCAGGCAAGGTAGGCATTCTCACTAACCTCAGAAGCTGTATTGTGATTTGGATTTCCAGGTGGTGTATGGTAGTGCTGAGCTTTAGATTCTTGACCACTTCCAAATGTCACCCTTAGAGTCCCAGCAAGTCAAACTACAGTGAGAAAGCTCTACCTCTATGCAGCTTGCACTGAGGAGTGAATTCATTTTTCTCACTTCAGGTCTCTCGTTCTCCTCTTTAGAGCAAGTGCCAGGGGCAAGTGGGGAAGAAAAACCTGCATGGCCCAGTGAAGTTGGAGGGAGATTTTTATCAGCATGTTTACTAGCGAGGGTTGGCATTCAATTTTGAATTTTCCTGCTATGGCAGGTAAATGTGAAGCTCTCCATGACCTTTTCTCTCTCATTCTTGGCAGCTATATTTCCACTGAAGTGTTTTTTCACTAGTCAGGAAAGCCATGAAATACAAGCAAAATCAATAAAAAAAATTTAAAAATAACGCCAAGAAAGTGGTCTATAAAATATCATTGTTATAACATAAAGTATAGTCTTATCTTCAGAGACAATACTATTACCACTTTGGATATGGGGGTTGCTTCAAATTTGTCATCTGAATTATTGGTGGAGTGAACACATAGTTATATTTTGAGACAGAAGAAAATGTCAGCATTAACTGAATAGTTATAAATAATGAGCCACATGTATCCATTCTTCATCCCATTTTAATGCTTCTAAGTAAAAATTTGAAAATGTTTTAAATAATGTAGCAAAGTAGACCTTGACAGTGATGTGTCATAAGCATATTCAAGAGATCAGTAGAAGTCATAACTGCTGGGAAGGGTGATTTGAAGAAAGTTCCATGGAGAAAGTGTAATTTCATGTAGTACACAAAAAATGGAAAGATTTTCCAGGGTAAAGATACTAAGAAGAACATGTTATAGATACAGAGCAGGGCAAGATTTGGAGATAGAAAGTATTTAATATGCTAAGGTCAAAGCAAGGCACTAACAAGAAATGAGTCTTGGAAGGTAGAAGGTTGCCATATTGAAGGTGGGAAATCATCTTGGTGAGACTGGCTTTAGTTTAGAAAATAATGGAACACTGTAGACAAATTTGAGAGACCACAGGTGTTTTCACAGCCTACATTGGGAAAATTAATCTCTTCCAGTTGGTGATGGTCTGACCTGGGGTCAATAAAGACAGTTAAGCGAACCCCATGGTCATTTAGGAAAGCAGTGATAAGCTTTGAGCAAAGGAAGTGACTGAGTAGAGAGAGGAGCGAATGCATAGAAAAGCTGAGGGAGGCAGTGGCTACGGAAAGATGTCCAAACGCTATGGTGGGACTGACTATGTGGAAGGCTATCAGAATGAGCAGCAGAATCGAGGGTAGTGTCAAAAGCGTCTTTAAAGTTGAAAACTTGTCACCTCACAACAGGGGGAAAGGCCACACCATGTAGAACAAAGCAAACTCATGTTTTACAGCCCTTCAGATGTAGCTGGAGATGGGAGAGGATCAGTGAGAACTAAGGCTTTCAGTTCAAAACATGCATCCAAATGGGACTCATTGTGTTCTTTGTACCAAATAGTATGATACGAAGTTTGGCAAGGCTAGGGTGGCCTACACAGTTCTTTCTAGGAGAACACAGAGAAGTTTAAGGAGAAAAGCATGAAACGTCTCAAGCAAGTCTTAGAATCAGCACAGGGACAGAATCAGAAAGACCCAGCCCCTCTTAAATTATCCATTATTTATTTATTGTTATTTCTCACTCACCTTGTGACCAGCATGGAGTGTGAGCATTATTATCACCATGCATTTGTTGAGTTATTTGCCAAGCATCAAACAGTGTGTTAAGTATATTTCATTATTCTGTCTTCACAGAGAGTCTGTCAAGGAGTTCACTAGTCCATTTTTCTTCCTTCCTTCCTCCCTTCATTCTTATCCTTCCTTCCTCCCTTCCTCCTTTCCTTCCTCCCTTCTCTCTCTCTCTCTCTCTCTCTCTCTCTCTCTCTCTCTCTCTCTCTCTCTCCTCTATCTCTCTTTCTTTTTTCTTTTTATTGCCATACTGGCAGTCAGGGCCTCAGGCAGGCTTTGCAAGCTCTCTACACTGAGGTGCACCCTAGGCCATTTTATACTTTTTATTTTGAGTCAGTCTCAGTAAGCTACACGGATTGCCTCTGGCCTTGAATTTGTGGTCCTCCTGCCTCAGCCTCCCATGTCACTGAGATTACAGGTATGCACCACTGGGCCTGGTGAACTGGTCCATTTTTCACTGTTGCCCAGTCCGTATTTCTTATTTGAAAACTGAGGCTCAGGTCAGATGAGGAGCTTGCCCAGGGTCACTCATGGGCAACATCTGTTTCTCAGCAGTGAGGTAATGATGGTTTAAGCCCAACAACTATAGTGAACCTTGTCCTCTTTGTGGTTGACAGTGTGCGTTATGGGGTCTTTTGTTTCCTAATGAGAACATAGCTAAGTAGACTGCAGGCAGATAAGCTAGTGGCCAAACCTCAGGAATTCAGGGCTGTCCTGGCTAAGCTCATCAGTGATGGGCTAATAAACTATGGCGCAGCTCTACTTTCAAGTTACTCAATGTAATCCTGATCATGGGATCATCTGTACCTTTTGCTTGGCAGTGCTACCTGAAAGCAGCTTTGATTGAACAATAACAAGGGGAAGCCAGGAATATATCTTCATTAAGCACCTTTAAAACAAAATAGTGGTGTCTGCTGCCGGATACATTTTCTAGAGCCTTAAACTGATGACGATGAGGTACCTTCACTAAATTACCATTATTTGAGTAATATTAAAGTACAAGCTCTTGGGAAAGATGAGGATTTATAATAACATCATTGAGAATTGTTTACCTGATTTTAAACCTCAAAAAATCTGCTCCTTTATGGGATATAGTTGGAAGTCATCCAAAGAGTCCATTAGGATGTCCAGAAAATATGTGGGGAGTGTGTAAGCATTCACATCAGAGGAGATTTCCTGAGCCTATCTGGGAAGGTCTGGCCAAGGCCAGGCACCACGTGGAGCCCTCAGGCTCTAGCAGGGCTCCTGACCCACAGCTGGCTCTGCTCCAGACTGCAGCCTCCCCAGCAACTGTCCTTAGCAGTAGTTGCTTTCTCTGTGGGTGGCTCGGGCACTGAAAGTCTTTTGCCTGTGAAAAACCTAGAGGATGTGGGGTAGAGATGCCCTTGTCTTCTCCCCTGTGGATGCGCCTGTGCACATCACAAAATTGTTGCATCGTCTGGAAGCCACTTGGAGTCTTTGCAAATCCCATCGGAATGTTTTGTGTTCAGATTTGCCAGGCGACAAGGCTGCTGCGTGGAGGACATTCAGGAAACAAACTTCCTGCCCTTTCTGAACAATTACTCAAGCTCGTAAGACCCAGAAGCCTCGTGTTTAGTGGGACAGATAACTGGCAAAATCCTCTCCTTCTTATCTGTGATAACAGCTGCAGCCACACCAAAAGTACTAGGAAGCTGGAGGGCGGAAACAGGAACCATCTGGCCCTCAGGAGTCTTAGCTTTAACCATTCCCTCATTATAAAAAGTTACTCAGTATAATCCTGCTAATGGGATCATAAGAAGAAAAGTAACTTCTATAGTAGGAGTGTTTCCTAAGGCTCAAGTTGTGCCTCTAATTTCCTTATGGGATCAGGGAAGTCAGTTGTGAGACCATCAGCAAAAGAGAAATGGACAAATGGATGTTGAGCTGCCTTGCTTTGAAGCAGGTGGATGTCTGACTTGATGTAGCCATAAAGCTCTCCTGGCAGCCTTGCAAAGGCTTTTAAAAGAACATCCCCCTTAATGTGTTTTATTACATTGGTGATCCTTACTGTTGTTATTTCTGACTTTGTAGCCAGAGCAAAGTCTCCCTTGGGAAGGATTGAGAATGGATTGAGAACTACAGACAATAGACCATAAGAGCCAACCTCACTTCCTGCCATAAAGGCAGGTTCCATTTGCTGTCTGGCATCCTGGGGGGCAATGGTCCTCCACCGGAAGGAGCAGTTATTCTAGAGGCAGAGTGTGAGCCATGGAACCAAATGCTACTGGGAAGTAGCATTATGGGGGACAATCCTCCATTTAAAACTGAGGCGATCACTTCCCAATTGTCTTATAGATTCACTGACCAGGATTTAGAATTCTGTTCACCCGATGAATCTCCTAGTGCTTACGATAGAGTAAGACAGATTTCCCCAGGGTGAATCCCTGACGAGGGGTTACGTTCATGGTACACATAAGTAAGAGGAAAATAGAGAGGACACTGAGTCTGTCCACCACGCTCTGTTGGGACCACTTTGAACCTGGGATGGCGTCCACCTTTCCCATGGCAACTCCTCACAGTTTAATGAGGATATCTTACATCTTTAGTTCACGGACCTCCAACTAATTGAGCTTTTCTCAGCAGGTAGCATAAATTAAATTACTATGTCTGGACATCATTTGCTCCTCCCTTGCCCCAAACAAAAATATCCTGGTCATATATTTCACCACTTGTAAAATCCCACCATATTTAAGAATAGTTAAAAATGAACGTCTTCACGTGTGCATCTGTTTTCCTGGATCACCTCCACAGTGCAGCTCAGTGCATGCTTTATTTTTATGACCAAATTGCTGTGTCGCAAACTTGTGTGGACGTGGTGGGAACAGTCCAGTTTTCAGGGTGCTATCCCTGATTAATATGGCAGTGTTTTCCACCCCAGTCATTTCCCCTTGTCATCCTGCTGTGGCCGGTGCCCCTGGTGGGTACAACTGCTGCTCTTCCCAGCAGTGTTGCGTCTTTCCTGGTGGCTGGCTCAGGTGGACGCTGCTTTCCAAATTTCCCGCAACACAGCTAACGGAATCAGATTCTCCCTTTCACAACACTTGGCTGACTACTTAGTGGTGGCAGAAGTAATTCATTCCCGAAAAATAATTAACTGCTTCCCGAAGCTGTTTATAACTGCCAGGCTCCAGTTGGTCTCAGAATTCCTTCCTAATTTGTGGCCAGGCTTCAAGTGTGGTAGAGAGAGGGGGGCCTAGGCAGGAAGAAAAGGAATAAAGGGTCCCTTTGCGGCCACTTTACTTTCCAGGCATCTTTGGAGACATGGATATCAATGGGAGCGTCCTCTGAGAGGAAACGGTCCGTACTTCCTCTGTAGATAATATCCTTGCGAATAGTGTGGTTGCTAGGAGATAATACCTATTTCCAGATAACCTGCTCTGGAAACTGCAGCACCTTTACAAATGGTCTAATCTGTCACCAGAACTCTGTTTACATATGAAGGTCACAGGTACCTCCACATCTGGGCTAGGGAAGGGAATTTTCCTTTGAGGCTGAACCCCTCCTAGGATAAACAGACAGATCTGTTTTGCAGCCCAAGAACGCCAGGCTAAACCTAGGAGTGAGCGGAATCTGACACACCTGAAGACAAGATTAAAAATCAGAGAGGGCTAACTGTCCCCATAATGAGATATTGTTGTTGTAGTTAGGTCCTGTTGAGTAGGGTCTGACTCATAGTGATCCTCATAGGGTTTTCAGTGGCTGTTTTGGGATTGCCTTGGGAGGGGATTGCCACATGCTTCTCCTGGTTTTGTGGTGCTGGGGATTGAACCCAGATGCTCTTTAGAGTGTAGAGCAATGCTCTACCCACTGAGCTAAACCCTGGCCCCCTTAATGAGACAGGTACTTAAAAACCCAGAGTCCTTCCTCTCAATGCAGTGTCCAGGCACCCACAGTTCTCAGCATCATCCAGACATCCAGAGAAATCCACAATGCCCACTGTTGACAGTGAGTATTCTGCACTATTCAGAGAGGTCTGCAATGTCCAGCGCAGTCCACAGAGGAGAGCAGCCATCACACCAGATGCCCCCAGTTCTACGTGGATGTACACAACCGTCCACAGCCTTTTTGCTGGAACTGCAAGCTTTCCGGCCTCTAACTCAGAAGTGCAAAAGCAGCTGTCACACATATGCTCACTGCAGGACTTGCCTGCTTTCTGATTTCTGTGTCAGGAAGAGTAGCTCGCTCTCTCTCTTTCCCTCTGTCTTCTCCATTTCTCCTCTCCCCATACTGGCCTATATCCCCAACCCACTTGCTCCAGCACACTCTTTCTCCTGGTTCTAAATAAATACCCTCAATGTTCCTTTTGGTCCATTTATAAATTCCCTTATTAAGGACACCAAAGAGCCACAGAGGTCCCCCTGCTGGTGTCCAGCAATAGGTCTCTCCAATCAGCTTCAGATCCTCCCTAGATACCTCTCCTACTCTCAAAGGCCACGCTCAGCTGCTTCCTTGGCCCCAGAGGATGAGCGATTGCTCTCTTTCATCTGCTGAGCTTCAACTCCTTTGAAACTAGCTCATTCCTTCCCTTTGGTAATATACTAGCTCTCGCTAAAAAGAAACCTCTACTTCTAAAGTGTGGATAAGACACAGGGCCACCTGTACAGGTATCTAAGTGGTTGCTCACCTTTAAAAGGATAGCGTCATAGTATATCCATAGGGTTACTTATTTGAGAACCAGAGGCTACATGCACCAGACCCTTGCATCAGTGTGGTACCAAGTGACACGTTCATACTCATCATATGCAAGTACAAGTGTTAATGTGTCCCTCCCCAGCCAGCTCATTAGGAAGCAGGTTCACCTTCTGCACTCTGCCTCTTCTCTCTCTTGGGTGAAGAAAGAGAACTGAAAGCGTAGGTATTTGTAGAGTTGCAGGAGCCAAAGAGCTTGGGGTCCCTGAATCTCTTTGGGCAGGAAAGGCCCCAGCTGACCACAGCACATATATACGTAAGACAAATAAACATAGATTGTCATGAGGAATAAAAGTTGTGCTGTTTGTCACTCGTTAGCGTGAGTAGAACTAATTCCATCTGAAGTATCTTCATGTGGAGCTTTCCCTTCATGCAGAGCATTCAAAAAGACAGCGTGTAGGTGTTTTCTCTCTATCAGCATAACTTAAAAGCATTCTCTGAAATAGCCTTTTATAGAAAAGCAAAAGACAGACACACAAAGTACAAGAATCAAAAAAAAAAAAAAGAAAAAGAAAAAAAACACCAACAACCCAGGAATCTGTCCCACAAATTGCAGTTTTCAATATAGAATGCAGGACTCTTTAAATGAAAGGAGTTCTCCTTTAAATAGAAAGTTCAGGGTCTCTTTACACATATGTTAGTGTTGTTGTTAGGTGCCATCAAGTCGGTCCGACTCAATGTCCAACTCATAGCAACCCTCAAAGGGTTTTCAATGGCTCTTTCCGGATTGCCTTGGGAGTGGATTGCCAGGTCCTTCTCCCATTTTTGCAGTGCTGGGAATTGAACTCAGGACCTCAGAGACTGCAGCACAGCGCTCTACCAACTGAGCTAAATCCCAGCCCCTTACACATATAACCTTACTTATTCATTAAATTATTAATTAATCTTTCTTGCCCTATTTTACTTTGAGTTCAGTTATATATTGTTTGTCTTTTAAAACAATGATCTGTCTTAAACATTTTGAGGTTCTTTACCCCTCAACATTCTAAATTATTGACTCATCTCCCTTTGTGGACACCCAAAGCCTGTCATATTTGGCAAGCTCTGTATCATGTACTGAGGATGATAGGGTGCCAAGACACAGGGCTGCCAAGCACCAAATATTATCTGAAATGAATTAAACCCTTCATCCCAAAGGAAAAAAAAAGAACGTTTGCCAGCTGAAATGAGATCGGCAATGAGCAAAGGAACACTCTCATGAATAAATCTGAGGTGGAAAAGTAGCATTTTAGGAAGAAAGCCTCTTTCAAAGATAGGAAATAAGATAACATTCTCAGAGTATTGTAAACTAAGAGCTGATTTCCATAGGATTTAAATGAATACATCATCTCATTGCTTCATAGCCACACAAGGGAGATGGCAGAATAACAGAATTGTGGAGCTGGAGAGCTGAGAGGAGAATTGTTCTGACTCCACAGCTCTAAGTAAGAGGCCTTAGGACCCCGGCTTCTGTCCAAGTACATGCAGTTCCAAATCTATATTGATTGATCAAATTGAGGGGAGGTGAATAATTGTTACTACATTTTATTTTAAGTTTCTTTGCAATAAATGATAATATAGCCCCTAAAATATTTTTGATGAAATTATAGATAACTGAAGCTCTATTTTCTCATTGGGCTGGGGTTTAGCTCAGTTAGGAGAGTGCTGCTCAGTACTCTCTGTGTTCTATCCCCAGCACCACAAAAACGGGAGGACATGACAGTCCACTCTCGAAGCAATCTTGAAACAGTCAGCCAATGAAAACCCTCTGAGGGTCTCTGTGAGTCAGACCTGACTCGACAGCACCTCACAACAACAACAACAACAACAACAACAACAACAAAAACAATTTTCTCATTATCTCTAATTAGCTATTTTCATTAGCTGTGTATTCTCCCAAGCCCTTTCACTATTTCTTTAACAAACTTCCGAATGGAGAAGTTTACATTTCATGAATGCATGTTTCAACACAACTTTTTAATTTATAAATTGTCTTACAGTTGATTACCCTTTTTCTTTCGGCGTTCCGTTGAATTCTAGCACGGGTATCATTAGTGTGATTGCCATCACCACCAGGATTCCCACCTCTTCTCTATCTCATGTCTATAAGCCTCTGGCTTCAGGGTTTGCTTGTTTCTTCTTTTACTTAGTAATATATTTTGTAAACTTCCATATTTTTTTTTCATTTTTCTTGCCGATGTCCTCTCCAAGAACAGCTTTTATGCAAATAAACTAGAACGTTAGGTTCTTGTATTTGATTTCAGACCCACTGGTAAGAATGTAAATTTTTATCTCCCCAACATCAACTTCTTGGCAGGCACAGAGCGAGGTATGAACTTTATTCACCCATGCTTGGGAGGAGACTTGCCAGTAACGCTATACAGAGACAAACCAGCAAAGAGAATGAAGAGGAGAAGCCAGCTCTGCGGAGGAAGGGAGTGGGTACAAGAGAAAGACTGAGGAGACGAAGCCAGCTCTGCGGAGGAAGGGACTGGGTACAAGAGAGCAGTGACAAACGCAAAGTTGGCAGGAGCAGCATGCTGGGGGCTGAGAAGGGGTAAAGAATGATTCAAGTGAGGTTACAGGAAGGATGGTGCTGAGGGCAGGACACAGTGACCTCGGTTAGGGTCCAGTTATTGGGAAGAACGGGCCTGTGCTGGAGGTTCTCAATGTCGCAGTGCACCAAATCCAACTGGGAAGAAAGTTGGCATGCCATTTCAGATGGCCCAGCCCTAGAAAGGCTAATTCAGTTGGCCTTGGGTGGGGCTAGAGAAACTCCCTAGGATTAAGAAACATTCATCTGAGGTAACAATGAAAAGTGGGGGTGAAATAGAGAGGAAGACAATACCAGTCTATCTGAGGAGGAAAAGACATTGAGGTCACTTTGAGTGAATGAATGTTTTACAGGACACTCAAGTCAAAGAGCCTGCAGCCGTAGCCCTGTGGAATCTGATCCCGTCAGCTCTCGGAAGCTAAACAGGGTCAGGCCTGGTTAGTACTTTGATGGAGACCACCTCGGAACACCAGGTGCTGTAAGCTTGGAAGAAGGACCCGACAACCCACTCCCAAAAGTCAATCCGCCATTGAAAACCCTAAGAGCAGCAGAGAAGCACTGACAATAGTGTTTCGCCTGTTGTACGCAGGGTTGCTATGAGTCAGATACTGACTCGATGGCACCTAACAACAACAACAACAAGTCACAGAACAGCTAACAGAAGTAGCATGGGGAAGTAAGAAGCTGTCTTTGTGCTAAGAGGCTATACCATGGATGGGCGGAAGGTTAGCTCTGACAGTCAGCTGCCATCTGCTCTCATGGCAGAGGAAGTTAATTCATGAAAATCCAGCCCCCAAAGGAATGACCACAATGTCAGCTGCCTCCTGATTCATGATACTAATGCCTGAATCACATCCGCCAAGTAGGCAAAGATTTCTCTTAAAATTTGAGTACTGAATGTTTTTTGTTAATGTCAAACAATTTTAGGAAGTGAGTCATTATTGCATGTTAACTAATAGGTTCAAAACTCCCTGAAACATTTCATTTGAAAGATTTTTAAATAGAATATGCACTTATTTCCAAGCTTTTAAAAAGAGTACAGATATGAATGTTTTTATAACTGATACCATTATATTTTAAAACAAAATTATACAACAGTGGAAAGATACTTCCACACATCTGTTTTTAGTATTTGTTCCAACGTCCAAGTTCCTCTGGTCAGAGGGTAGAGAGATGTTTCTGTCCCTAGTAGAAATTTAATCTACTATAATGAGAATAACATTTTATTTTTTCTAAATATATGCTAGGCTGCATCTCTCTATTTATTTATTTATTTATTTTTTGCGGTACTGGGAGTTGAACCCAGGGCCTCGCACTTGCGTGCTTTGCAAGTGCTGGACCACTGAGCTGCACCCCAAGACCATTTTTTCACTTTTTGAGACAGAGTCTCACTAAATTACACAGACTGCGTCTGGTCTCGAACTTGCGATCCTCCTGACTCGGCCTCCTGTCACTGGGATTACAGACATGCGCCACAGCGCCCAGCTCACTAAATTGCGTTTCTATGGGCAGTCAGTTGATATCACAGACCAAGGCCCAATGTAGCTCCTTAATGCAAATGTTTAGAAACTGCTCCTCTCTCATGTCCTTGCTATCTGCTACCAAATGATTGTTTGGATTAAAAATGTTTGAATCAACAAATTATGAACCAGCCAGCTACATGATGGACTCTGTAATCTCAGCTACTCAGGAGGTGGAAGCAGAATTGCAAGTTCCAGGCCTACCTGGACAATATAGTGAGTTCACGGCCAGCCTGAACTACATAGCAAGACCCTATCTCAAAATAAAAGTCAAAAAGGGCTAGGGATGTAGTTCAGTGGTAGAGGGCTTGCCTAGCATATTCAAGGTCCTGGGTTCAATCCCCAGTGCCACACACACACACACACACACAAAAGAGTAAATATAATAGAAATACTGCTCCCTAAAATTGTTCAATGCAGTCACACATGATGGCTTTTAAAAACCTAGCAAAATCAAAGCCAGGCGTGGTGGCACATGCCTATAATCCCAGCAACTTGGGAGGCTGAGGCAGGAGGATTGCAAGTTTGAGACCAGAGGGAGTCAGCGTAATTTAGCAAGACCCTGTCTCAAAAAGTAAAAAAAGGGACTTGGTGTGCAACTCAGTGGTATAGCACTTGCAAAGCATGTAGGCATGAGGCCCTGGGTTCAATCCCCAGTACCACAAAAAAGAAAACAAAAGAAAAATTAGCAAAATCTGTGGAAGAGAAATGGTTAACTTTAAATTTCAGTGTTGTACTTTTGAGGTTTATACCATGAATTAAGCAGTGAAGTTCTGGGTGGTAAAAATAAGTTTGTAGTCAAAATTGTAGTCAATTTTATTTAAATTAGTGGGAAAAGGTTTAGTATAATGGTTGATGTTTTAATTTTATAGAACTAACTACCAAATATCAATGATAGGTAGCACTTTTTATCTCTGGCTTCAGTTTCTTTGCTCAACATCTTACTATTAATCATGCAATGAATGAATTCTTTCAGTACTAACTTTATAATCATTTTCAAATCTCTTTCTCTAATCAGGATACCTGGTCCATTTGTATAGTCACCCAACACAAATAACAAATAATACTCTTGAATTCAAGAAACCACTTATGTTGAGACCACATCTTTAACAGCACAATTTTACTCAATACGAAAATAAATTTTTGTATTACAAAAATTCATTTTTGCTTACAAAAATAAATTTTTCAAGTACTTCATTATTGGAAAAGAATATTTTAAAAGTATCATAAACTACACCAAACCCAGTGGTGTAAACTTCTAATCCCAGCCACTCTGGAGGCTGAGGTAGGAGGATTGTGAGTTCGCAACCAGAGGCAGCTTGTGTAACTTAGACCCTGCCTCAAAATAGAAAAATTAAAAATGGGTGGGAGTTTAGCTCAGTGACAGAGTACTTGCAAAATATGTGTGAGGCTCTGGGTTCAGATCCCAAGTACCACCAAAAACAAAAAGGTACAGATTTACACATAAGTATAGATTGACACATATGAGAAACATACACATCCCATGTTATAGCAACCATCTATATTTGTTCTTACATTTGCTTTTTCAAATTGTCAGTAGCAATTTCTATACACCTTTCAACAGCAATTTCTGACAAGCAAGTATATTCCAATCTATTACTGTATTGTTTTACTGTATAATTTCCATCATTTTTGTTGCAATAAGAAAGTTCTCCTAAAATATATAGCTTTTCTTCTTACACTATTAGAGAGAAAACAGAATAAGAAAAACTCCAGAGACTTCTAGATTTTTATTTTTAAAAATCTGGGAAAATTTTAATACCTTCGTAGAATCATGATTAAAAACGTTGTAGAAGGTTTTTCTTAATGTTTGGAATGCTTCGCTTTTAAAAATTTTGCTTATAATTATGATCCCATACAATTGTTAGGTTAAAATCTTAAAGTTATTTACTCCCCTAGATTGAGATTTGGCATTAACGATTGTTGTTGTACTTGTTGTTAGGTGCCGTCGAGTCGAGTCCGACTCATAGAGACCCTTACAGGGTTTTCAATGGCTGATTGTGTCGGGATTGCCTCCGGTGTGGGTTGCCATGTTCTTCTCCCGTTTCTGTGGTGCTGGGAATCGAACTCAGGACCTCAGAGACTGCAGAGCGGCACTCCACTAACTGAGCTAAATCCCAGCCCGGCATTAATGATAGTGGATGTAAATCAATATTTCATATAATCATCACTTTTTTTTGCAGTGTTGATAATCCCTCCAGGGCCTTGCCCATGCTGAGCAAGTGCCCTAACACTGAGCTACATCCCAGCCTCATGTATTAGTTTAAGTAGAACATTTTTATTCTTTTTTACATAGCAATACACAAGTAGAACATATGTGAATTAGGACATACTCAGCCATCTTATTTTCTTGTTAAGTAGCACTGACAGTATTATTTTAGTTTCTGTGGCTTCTTTGCAGAAAACTTTCAGAGCATGTGTAGTGAGGTGATTCATTCCATTACAACTGGAGAGTATTTGGCTCAATTCTACGGGTGTCAGCCATGACCAGATACTGCAGCAGCTGGAACAGAAACAAATTGCACTAACAGAGGTGCCATGGCCTGGTCCCTGTGGCGCGGGAATGCTACTCTCTCCTCAGAAAATCTAGTTCTTTGCAGGTGATGAACGCTGGAGCCAGTGAGTGTACAGCAAATACAAGTAATTCTGAATTGCATTTTGCATTTCCCAAATTAAAATAATGGCATAAATATTCTCATTCTTTCTTGTGACATCCCAGTGACTTAGTTCAGAGAATGTCAGTCCACAGGGATGAGCCAGTGTTCTGAGAAGTGAAACTTCGTCTCCTTCTTGTTGTTGTTGTTATGTGCCATCGAGTTGGTGTCTGACTCATAGCGACCCTCATAGGGTTTTCGATGGCTGACTGTTTCAGGATTGCCTTGGGAGTGGATTGCCAGGCCCTTCTCCCATTTTTGCAGTGCTGGGAATTGAACTTGGGACCTCAGAGACTGCAGCACAGCACTCTACCAACTGAGCTAAATCTCCTTGGTGAATCCAATTGGAAGCTCACCTGTCTGGTGCAGACCAGTGTCTTCTACCAGGGACATCTACTTGAATGCCTCTGGCATCTTGAAGAAGCAGATTCTAATGTAGAAGCTCCATGGCGGGGCATGAGCACATATATTTTCTAATAAGCTTCTAGCTAATGCAGATGTGGCTGATCTAGATCCATAATCATGAGCCGTGAAAGTTTACTCCAGGGGTCTGTAAACTGTGGTTAGCACTTTTGTAAATAAAATGTTATTGGACCACAACCAACCCATTCACTGACAGATTACCTAATGCTATTCTCTGCTTGAGATGGCAGAGTGGAGTAGTTGTTGGAGACACCTCTGGCTTGAAAAACTTAAATGCATTTATTATCTGACACTTCCCATAAAACATTTGCTGGCCCGCTTGCATAAATAGTAAATGTTTGCTGCATAGGTAGAGCCACAGGTGGGTAACTGTCCCCTTAAATTAATGGGAGTATTCCCGATTCAGAAATGTAGTAGCTGATTTCATTCAGTCACATTATGGGCTAAATTATAAGACCATTCTCATATGAGTAGATTTGCTGTGTCAATGAAATCAGAAATTACAGAAAGCAGTATAGCAAAAATAAATTACTTAAAATAGAAGCTCCATTCATATTGAAATATAACTGTTAGAGCCCCACATCAAAAGTTACCTATCTAGCACTCTAAGACCAAGTCAAGTGAGGGTATGAATCACTCATGCTGAATTAGATTAAATACACCAGAGTTGGATTTAATATCTTTCTCTATGTCACAGTAGAATTTTAAAATGAAACTAAGCTACAAAATGAAATTCAGCTCATAGCACCACTCTTCTGTGTATTGTCAGAGGTCTTGAAATTTCATTTCCATGCTTTATAAACTGGCAATCCTGCCTAACTGGTGGAATTAGTTGACAAGTGGTGGCTTCGCAGAAATCCCTGCATTGCAAACACAGCGATGCGTTTCGAGGCCTGAGCACCACCTCCCATTAGCGTCTCCTGGTGAAGCTCAGACACGTCAGGTCACACACAGTGCCCACTGGGAAAATCAGCTCTAGCAGGCAGAGTACCCAGAGTCAAGTAAATTCGTTTTAATGGCGAGTTAATGAATGTTATATTTAATATCACTTCACTGCCCACACTGTAGTTTGAATTTTCAACGGTATCAAAAAAAAAAAACAAAAAAACAAAACAAAACAAAAAAAAACGTCCTGCTATCATTTTCTGCATGTTGTCGGGATCTTTAGTGCCTGGTTATAGACATGAGTGGATAACCGGTCTCTGGTGTGTAGTCCAGCTGTTATGTTTCTAAATCATGCTTACGTCAAAGTTAGGAAACATCTTACTCAATTGTGCTTCTCTGCCAAAAAATGTTTGCTAGATCTTTTGGTTAAATGTTAAATTTATATTTTATATTCTGCCTCCGCTTCCCCCATCTCTTGCTTCCTAAGGCAGGTTTTCAGAAAATATGAATACGCGCGCCAGTTATATCTTTATTCAACCTTAGTGGTCAGACTCTGCATGGTTTTGGTTTGTGCAGACAGAGGCAGAAACAGTTCGACATCTGCCGCTGGGGACTCCACCCTATCCTGTAGTAGGTGGGGCTGGGATTTAGCTCAGTTGGTAGAACGCTGCTCTTCAGTCTCTGAGGCCCCGAGTTCAATTCCCAGCACCCCCAAAATGGGAGAAGGGCCTGGCAGTCCACTCCCAAGGCAATCCCGAAACAGTCAGCCATTGGAAACCCTATGATGGTGGCTATGAGTCGGATACCGGCTCGACGGCACCTATCAACAACAACTGTAGTAGGTGTAGCTGGGAGCAGCTGTGGATTGACCTGCATTTGATATCACCTCGGAACACAGACCATCCCCCTAACCCAGGATGACCCGGAGAGGCAGGCAGGCCTGGGGAGGAGCCTGCACTCCTCCTGGGGAGCACCTGTCCTGCAGAAATGAGGGACGGCGTGAGTGGGGGAGGAGGAGAGGGTCCTCTGCCTAGGGGCTGCTGGAGCCCTGACAGCCTCCGGCATGGCCACCCCTCCCACCCCCAGCGTCTCAGTGCTCCATGTGTTCCTGGCTCTGGTGTTTGACCCTGTGCTCCTTCAGCTGGTGAGGAGAGGCCAGGCTGAGAGCGCAGCATGGAGAGGTGTGCATGCAGAGGTACAGAGGCCAGAACACCGTGGCGCTGATGCTTACCCAATCAGAGAGCCGGAGTCCAGAGACTGCGCCAAAGCCCAGGGAGAGACATGAGGTTTTCTGTTTTGTGTTGTGTTGTTTTGTTTTGTGGTACTTGGGGTTTGAAACCAGGGCCTCATATGTATTTTTAAGGGCTCTACCACTGGGCTGCACCCTCAGCAAATTTTTTATTCTGAGACAGAGCCTCGCTAATTTACGCAGGCTGCCTGTGGCTTGGAACTGAGCATGCTCCTGCCTCAGCCTCCCAAGGCGCTGAGAGTACAGGTGGGTGCCATTGTATTCAGCTTGTTTGCTATGTACATTTTACTTCACATTTCCTGTATTGTTCAAGAATTAAGGCAATCAACAAGGCTCTGTAGAGGTACCCTAAATGATCCTTTAACTGTATGGGTGGTCATTGACCCACCAATACTCAAATTTTAAAACATAGTTAGGGTGGAATGGACAGTGAGGGTCAATTCTATACATCCAATTCTATACATCTATACATCTGCATTCTAGCATTCCCACACTAGCTGGTCAACTGCTTTTTGTTGTTGTTGTTCTGTTTTGAAGCCAGGGCCTCACACGTGGCTCTCCCCAGCATCAGGAAAGGAAAGGACCTGGGGCAGATGATCTCAAATATCTCAGAAGCTTAAGGAACGTGAATACGCTGTCAGAAAGGAAGGCACAATGATGCTTATGTTGTCGGTCTGCAGCTGAACTTTCCGAGACCAGCTCGTCATCTGTAAAGTCAGACTATTGTCCTTAGTCCTCCCCAGTTTACAGGGCCGCCTTGAGGCTGCGCTGAGGCACTGCATGTGTGTGTCCTAGGAAACAGCGCCGTATCGCTGAATTTCAGATTTCCAGGGCATAAGAGACTATCATCGACCATTTGTGTAAGTTGTCGATCATCAGGTCCTCATGGATCCGAGATCTTTTCACTGTTCTTCCTTTTTATCCTGTTTTCTTACCATATTTGCAGTGGGATCCGTGGAATCTGGGCACTGAGGAGGCGGCAGGTAGACAACGCGGACCTCTCAGCCCCACTTAGGGTGCACAGGGCTGAGGTGCGGATCAGTCCTCCAGTGGGTGCAGCTCATTTCCTGTGCTTGCAGTTCACATGTTCCCCCATCTCTGTCCTACCTCTCCTACACATAAGTGTTAACAATGCCGTTACCACTCCTAAGCCTGAATTGGGTTCCAACACCTGCCCTGCTCTCACAGCTGCCTGCCTGCCGCCCTGGCCCCAAACGGAGCATTCAGGAGACCAGATGCATCCCCGACACCTGTTTGCAGGGAAGCACATGGCAAGCTCTTAATGGAATTTTGTGGGAACTAAGTGAGGGGCAGAAGGTAGAAGATGGGCAGGCGTGTCTCTACCCTTGGCACATCCTGCTAGTGTTGTTAGAGGTTTCAGTTTCACATGAAAACATTTCTTTGAATATGAAATCTTAGAAAATCAAGGAACTCTGCATCCCAGGTTTTCTCGTCTCAAAGCATTGTCTGAAGTAACTAAGCAGGTGTCAGGTGGGGCACGAATTCACAGGTTCTCGAATCCTTGACATCTGGTGGATCTGAAGGTTGTTCCGGGTGCCGGTTCTCAGAACAGGTGCTGTGTGAGCACAGGCGAGGTCTCCCCTTCTGCCATGATCGCCAGTGACTCATAATGGAAACAAAGGAGAGGAAGGAAAGATGGGTTCAGGCTTGAGAAACACAAATGGGCTCCCTTCCAGCAGAAGTCGGCATTGCCTTGCACGTGGGGAGCAGGCCCCATGGGCAACCCCCCTCCCCCCAACCCCTGCTTAAAGCCAGCACTCCAACATGGCAGGCAGCACGCTGTCTTTGGGGGACATCTTTTAAGATAATGCTCTGAAATCTCCCCCGTGGAGAAGAGACCCTAATACTAACGTCATGTGGAGAGAAAATAGAGACTCAGAGATGTGTGGATTTCTGCTATATAAATTTCCTATCTACACACATTTTCTAAAAGGAAGATAAATGTGTGTGAATGGCAGGCTGGAAACACTACAGAGCATATGATCACATCTCAGTGTTAGGGAGCTTCCCATTTATGCTCTAAATGTATAGATCTAAAAACATAGTTATGGAAGGATGTCCAGAAATGGGGATTTTTATCACATATCTTAGCACATGTTATCTAACAAAGAGAAACGCGTGCGTGGCACCCGTATACTGAGCATGCTGACATTTTCTTCCACGAATGAGTTTTGCACTGAAAGTACAAAATATTGAAATTCATTGTATATTAGCATATTTAAGAAGATATTTTAGAAATAGCAATATCTAATGTAATATTCCTATGAATGTGTTCTTCCAAAATTAAGCCCCAAAAGAACACAAATATGATACATTTGAACTGCAGGCTACTGTTTACATGGCATGCTGTATCAGACTCCAAGCCTCTTCCCAAGGAAACATATATTTTGGCAGAATTTCCTTTATCATGTGCCTTTTCATCTATTTGTCATGTGTATAAGCCTAAAATGGAGAAAATAGAAGAAAATGCCATGCTGTTGCTAAGTGGATAGGGTACAGACTGGAGACAAAAAAAAAGCTTTAAAATACAGTGGAACTACTAAAAGTGGTCTGATTTTGCTTTGATTATCTTAAAACAAAAATTGGAAGGTTGACAATGATAAAGGGCCAGTAATGATAATTATCAAAGCGTTGTCAGAGAATCAAGTTTCTATCTTGTTCTCCTGCATAAGCCCTTTCACAGACCTGATCAGAAAAGACTGCTCCTCCATTTCATGGAAACGTCGGAATGTCCAACAAAAATCTCCCTGGCCTGACCACATCCGGTCTACTTTGTCATCACTTGCTTGTTTTCCTTGAGAGCTAATGACCTGGCCTTAGTAGTTTCGGTCCTTCCCCCTATATTTGACTCCCGTGCCATGAGAACATTTTTTGATCTCCTGCAAGATAGCTTAGTTAAAGTGGTTCCTAACTTGACTTCCTGCAGAATCACTTAGGGAGCTTTGAAAAAAACATGGGATTGGGAGAGAAAGTCAAGTACTATTTCATTAGAGCTGCATTGGAGTGTAGGAATCTGTATTTAAACACATCCTTAGGCTAAAAGAGAGAGAAAAGCAAGTGTCAGTGTGGATGTAGAGCTACTGGCACTTCGAGACAGTTTTGGTAGAAGGATAAATTAATATGAGTCTGTGCTTACATCTGCCAAACCTGAATATATGCATGTCTGTGACCTTGAATTCCACTCATAAATATACACTAGATGCAAATGCACTCATATCGTCACCAAGAATGTACAAGAATGTTCTTAGGGGTATCATTCAGAATAGTCAAAGGACAGGAACATGTCAAATAAGTTCATTAATAGTAGGATGGATGGAGATATATATATATATGTATATATATATATGTATGTATGTATGTGTGTGTATGTATGTATTTGTGTGTGTGTGTGTGTATATATATATATATATATATATATATATATATATATATATATATATATGCAGCCGTACCACTGTGGCATCCAATCCCATCATATCTCACAAGCTAATCAGGGTCAGACCTGGTTAGTACTTGGATGGGAGAACTCCTTGGATCACCTGGGGCTGTAGGCTTGGGAGAAGGACCTGGCATCGCACTCCCAAAAAACAGTCAGCCATTGAAAACCCTACAAATAGCAAAGAAGCACTGACAATAGTGTTTCATTTGTCATATATAGGGTTGATATGAGTCGAACAATGACTCAGTACCAAACAACTCTCTCTCTCTCTACACACACACACACACACACACACACACACACACACACGTCATCCCTTGGGATGCTCTATACCAAGGCTAGATTTGTGAGTATATGACCTGTGGGTTCCACAGGGTCTCACACTGAAAGGACTCTGCGTTTGGTTTGTTCTGCGGTCATCATCTTGTAAATCTTAATTCTTAATTTTTGGACAAAGGGACCTGCATATTCATTTTGCATGCATCTCTGAAAATTGATAGTTGGTCCCACTATATAGCAATCTTACTCAGGTTTGTATGAAAAAGCCAAATGCAAAATAATATCTATTTTATTATTTTAAGACAAAAGAAAGATGAGTCTTCATTGTTGAAAATTAGGGTGCTGATTGGCTTTGAGGTGAGAGGGTATAGTGATGGGGAGGGACAAAAGAAAGTTTTCTTGGATGCTTGCGATATTCTGTTTATGGATTCTAGATGCTGGTTACAAGGGTGGGTTCCTATTCTGAAAGTTTATCAAAAGAATACTTATGGTTTATAAATGTTCTTGTATGTATGTTATACTGTGATAGCAGATTTAAAAAATAACAAAGAAGTTTTCCCTGGTTTATTTTGACATGAAACCAGACTGAAGAAACTGTATTGTCTTATCAGAAACTAGGTTTCATTTTGTTTTGGAACATTTTTAATTTTTCCTTACTCTGAGCTATTTACTTTGTACTTTCTCCACTCATTTATATTGAGAATCCTTCTGTTTACACAAGGCACTTGCGTAGGAGAAGGCAAATGTCTGTCCAGGTTTGTTCCTTTACCACTTCTAGAACACAACTAAAGTTCATGCCAATTGATTGCCACAGCTTTATCATATTCGTATAAAGTGAACTGACTTACCTATTCTCACGTTAATAGCCACTCTGTGTGTGGAGGGTCTATAGACATTGGAAGATCTGTCCACCCCACATGACATTCTGAGCAATCTGCCAGAGTGCTGCAAACTCTCTTGTCAGTGACTTTCAATTACAATTTTTACTAAAATCCGATTCTGGGGGTCAGTATCACCCTTTAGTCCTGTTTAAAATAGGTCCTCATGCAGATCACTAAATGGTAATGTTTTGAGGTGTTTCCCTGGAGAGGTCCTGGGGGTGCTGGTGAGAGTGGCTCAGAGCCAAGACTATCTGGAACATGGAGCCCTTCCCAGGAGCCAGTATGAGGAAGAGGGCAGTGTGGACCAGAGTGAGGGGCACCGATGGGGGGATTTAAATTGATTCACCGTTTGCTCCTCTCCCAAGTTTACCACTGTGCACACTGAAGGGCAGGGACTTGCATGACTGGACAGAGAATCTCCCTTCAGTGGGAGGGTTGGGCCTATGTGGGATTCTGCTCCCTTGTCAAGGCCCATGCCCACTACTATAATACAGACTGGTGCTCAGCATGGGTCTTCTAGATTTCAGACTAGGACTCCTAGGTAGTCAATACAAAAATGGCAATAAAAATATTTTTTAAAGAGTTGGCTTTTAATAATGCTGAAGTCTCTCGACCACAAATCCAATCCAATGCATTTCCAACCCACATATGGATTTGTAGCCTTGTAAAACATTGGAAAGAGCGTGGATTGAAATTGAGACTATACAGTAATTCATCCAGTGCACAATTTGTAATGTCTGATCAGGGCCCTGAGTGAGATGCCACTGGGTGTCACAATGTGAATCTGGGTTTGCTTTCCTGTCCACTTACTGCGGAGTTGCTGCAGGCATGTTCCCTCTGAGTGGGTGAGTGAATGGTGACAATAATGCCCAAGACATGAGACACTGGGGCCCCAGGTGATATTACAAAAATTCCTCATATATGGAAACCTATGCATTCATTAGTCTCACATCCTGTCCCCATTGAACAAGGGGTGCTTCTGGGAAGGGTGTGATGCTGCTTATTCTAACTATAGCATCAAGTGGACTTCCGGGTCCACCTTACATATTCCGCTGGTTGGCACATGCTGATGAGAATATTCTTATAAAGGAAATAGGTTTTTAAAAAATCTCAGAGATATTGTTTAGACATGTAAAATAACTACAAGGCCTCTTGGAAACTTTGTAGCCTTCAAGGAAAGTGAATATCGATGGCAAAGCTAAGAGTAGACAGGAGAAATATGAGGAAGGTTTGGGGAAATAAGGACCTTTTCAGACAAGGTTGGTTTGTTTATCACAGTGACACCCATTCCCTACACAAGCACCTCATTGGCAGGGCAGGCTAGTTTTGCTCTTTTTGTTTTGTTTTGAATGGTAGAGTTGAGAATGCAAAGTAAGTCTTTTTTTTTTTTTTTTTTTTTTTTCAGTGAAGGCTATTTCCACCTTGTCTCAGAATACCAATGTGACTCATAATTGATAGAAGATACTAATTAAAATTCTGTGTTCCTTGGGATTTCTCAAGTACAGTTAGTGTGTGTTTATGATCATATCAAGTAAAACTAGGAGGCTAAAGATCATTCTTTGTGTTTCAGGTTCTTTCTCATGATTGTTTGTTTCATGCTTGCATGGTTTCCAAACAATCCACAATGTAATTTATGCTGCATGAAGTCTCATTCAGGATTAAACAAATTCCAAATATGAAGGGAACTCAGTTGGCAGAGCACTGCCCTGTGCTCTCTGAGGACCTAGGTTCGATCCCTAGCACCTCAAAAATGGGAGAAGGACGTGGTAATCCACTCCCAAAATAATCCTGAAATAATCAACCATTGAAAACCCTATGATGGTTGCTCTGAGACCCGACTAGATAGCATCTAACAACAATAGAAGGGAGTTGGGGTGTAGGAGAGTTTCTACAGAAAATTTCCCTGAGTGGCAGTTGAGGAAAGGCCCCACATATGGAGCCCCCAAAATCAGGGGGCAAGATGAAGACTTAATGGGAGTGGGGTAGGGGTGGGAATTTTGGGAAGTGGGCACAGAATGCATCAAGCACTTGCTTTTATTTTGTTCTGGATTTGCGGCTGATTCATTTTACCCATCACTCCTCTCAGAGCGCACTGGCCTCTCACAGCAGCCCTGTGACCAGCCCGCGTCCCTCCTGCTAACCCACAGCACACTGGCTCTCATCCAGGTTTTGTGAAAAAGCAATTACTATATTTCTTTATGGCCATCAGTTCACAATTTGATCAAAATCTGTGATAGATTCATGTCAACCTTCAGGAGATGAACTCTGTCTGAGACTCTGGGAGAGATGAAAAAGGAAGCCAGGGCGGCTTCCCTCCAAGGACTTGGTAGTAAAGGAGGGGAGGGTCAGAACAGGGGTCCCCAGGAGGCAGAGCCCCAGACTAGGGCTAACGTTGGGTTTGATTCCTGTGCACAGTCCCAGGGTGCAGGAGGCAGGAACAAGGGCAGAAGCAGGGAAACTGAGGCTGCCTCAGGGAGCTGCCACTGTGCCGTGCAACCCCACTGCATGACGCAAGGAATGTGATGTGCATCTTGGTACCAGGACACATCCTGTGGCCAGGGCCAAGGAAGCCCAGCATAGAGATCAAGCCAGAGTTGCCTGTGTGACGTGGGTCGGAGCCACAAGGCTGAGGGAAGGGGCGGATGTGGTTTGGAGGGGGCATGGCTGACCCCAGGGAGTGAGGCAAGTTCTTCTAAAGATTTACCATTCGCTACACTGGACACAAGGGAGAAGGACTTGGCAATCCACTCCCGAAGCAATCCCGAAACAGCCATTAAAAGCCCTCTGAGGGTCACTATGAGTCGGACACGACTTGATAGCGCCTAACACCACCACCACCACCACCACCACCAGACACAACATGACCAAATCGAAGGGCTCTGGGGGGCCAATGTGAGCCTCAGGGTTACCACCCTTGGTCTGCAGCATGTCGGGTATGTGAGGGCTACCAATGCATCATCGGGGTAACTTTCCTAGGCTGCTTGTCCCCTCCTGGCCTCCTCTCATTTTTCTGGAGGCTGCTCAGAGGGGAGGTCCTGATGGCCTCCTGCAAAACCCTGTCCCATTGCTTGTTGTCCCCTCCCCATGGCACATCCTGTCCCCCGAATCCTGCTGCACAGTTCCTCATGTGCTTGTCATGGCGGGGCGTCCTATTTGTTCATCTAGTTATTCAGTCTCTGTCTCCCCTGGAATGTAAGCCAGGCAGGGCGCCGCGAGTCTGTCTTGAGCAGCGCTGTGCACAGCCCCAGCCCCTGGAGCAGTGCCTGCCACAGGTAAGCGCTCAAGGAGCCCTGAGTGAAGAGCCTGAGTGCGTGCCGGAGGGGACACCCATGTGACCTGTGCCTGTGAAAGCTAAGTGGGCATCACGAGGGGCCCTGCTGAGGATCGGCCCCCAGGATGCAGCACAGGCCTGCAGCCTCCCTTTCTTCACGCCCACGTGCGCCTCGTAGCCCGATGTGGTAGGAGCTCCGCCATGTGAAGTGCTCCACAGCGCCACCATTCCCGTGGGAATTGCACATGACGAACACACACACACGTCTTGGACTTCAGATGGTGGCCACCAAGCACCTTCAAAGGCGCAGACTCCTGCCTCTAAATCAGCGCACCGAGAGTGTTCTGCCATGCACTGCAAGGGAAGGGGCGGCCGACCGTCTCGTCCTCCTCCCCGCAAAATCACCCCTGCAAATAGCCAGTCTTCCTCTGTAGAGCCTGACATTGTAAAACATAGCACTTTTTATTGCACATGGTAAAGTTTAGTGCAGCATCATGGTTTGAGAGGGGCGTGGAATAGTGCATAAAAACTGCACTCCTGCTCTTAAGGGTATACGTTTGCTTCACATGGTAGAAGAAACGATCCCAGGGTTTCTTCCCTGAGCATCTTTCTGGATAGACCCTAAACCCTACTGCAGAGTAGGATTAGGTCTTTCTGTGTCTTTAATGACTGCACCACCACTTCCACATCACTTTCCTCTGTCCAAGACTTTCGGGGGCCACCTCCCTGGAAGGGAGATGACCACAGCTCTAGGGACATAAAATAATTATCCCTCTAGCATGGTGTATTTTCCAAAAGAGGGTGATTAAAATATTTTTCAGTAAAACTCAGAGCTCACAAAAACCCTAGAAATCATCTACACCCTGTTAAATTGTCACTCTGAAAGGGAAAGGGGGAAGTTCCTCCCTGGAATGTATACTCTACAATGCTCCTGCCACCGAAGCACCTGGATTTACACACAGGGACTTCTGCCCTGACGGGTTCATATTTGGATGGGCTTGTCTTAACTGTCCCTACTCATTTCCTAACATCAGGGGATGTTTTTGTTTGTAAAACAGAACGATGCCTCTTCTCTATGTTTTCCCTTCAGTAATAACTGAAACAAGTTGCTTTTACCCCAACAACCCAGCAGATCTCTTCTATCTCAGCTTTGATTTTTATGCAGAAAGATTGTCTGCAACAGTGTCTGAAGGGAGGCAGTGCTTCCTTTCCGTGTGCTGGGATTTCAGGATGAGAAGGAGCTGCTCCCTCTCTCCTGCCTCTGGCCTGCCCACTCCCCAGGCCAAGGTGGAAGCCTTCACTGAGGAGCACAGAGCACGCGGCAGAGCTGGACCTGCCCTCCAGGCCCCGCCAGGCTCCTCGTCATCTCTGAGCCCCAGCTAGGGGCACTGCAGGCCTGACCTTGGGTTTCCTTAAGGAAGGAAATCAAATGCCTCACCCTCCGTGTCCCAGGCAGAGGATGGGCAGGTCCGGCTCACAGGGCTGTCGTCATGATGAGAAGTCCTGCGTGTCGAGCACCTTTTTGTCTCTGTGTGTAACGTGCCGTCTCCATCCGCAGCTGCTAAAGCCCAGGCACAAAATGGGCAGCAGGGATGGCTGGGGATTGGTCTAAGTCGAGGGCGTTTTCTCAGGCTGCTCAACAATTTGGAGCGTTTTGTCAGTGAAATGCGTTTCTCTCTGGGGCCAAAGTATCCGTCTCATTTCCTCCCTTTCTCCCTTTCTGTCTGCCTCTGTCTTCTGCCTTTTCTGAGTGGGTGATACCTGAACTCTAAGTTCACTTTCCAAGAAAAAAATCTCTTCAGTATTATTCTGTCCGCCTCTCACTTAGGCAGAAGGAATATTCCATGATTCCCAGCCTACTTCTCCAGGGTTCTCCAGTTCCCTCTAAAAACATCTTTCTAATAAGACCTGTCACCAGTGTTCACCACGAGAATTAAAGAAGTGGAAGCCTGGGAACACTCTTTCAGCGCTGCTCCTGGCACGTAATCTACTATCAATAATTAATCATTATTAATTAATAATTAAGCATTTATTTCTTATTACCTTCCCTCCACAGGCCAGCAGTGTTGTCAATTGGCTCTACTGATATCTTTTCTCTGTAATTAATATAAAATATTGATGGCCCTCTGATCATGAAACTTTAAATATTTTCTTTTTTCGGCTGCAAAGTAAATAAATCATGTTAAACTTTTACTGTGACTCTGACTCATGCTGACAAAAGGAAACAGTGGCATAAATCATTCTGAAATCTAGAACATGAGGTCATGATGTGATGTAGGTAGGATTTGGGGAAATATAAGGCGATGTATATAGCAGGATTCATCTAGCTTTGCTTCGTGTGGCTGATTCTGAATTAGTTCAAAGGTCTAATTGAGTATGTGGTTGGAGGACATTAGAGTGCAGCCATCTCCTTTTCTTTGGAGCCCACAGCACTTGAAATCCATGTTATTAATTTGGCAGTAAAGCACGTGCTGGGCTTGGGGGGAACCTCTCTCATGATCAGTGTCTTTGCACCACTTGTCTTCTCCAACTAGTTGTGGGCTCCCTGAGGACAGGGCAATATCTTAATATTAGAAAACATTCCTTTTTACACACTACTCCCAATATATGTTGTTGTTGTTGTTAGGTGCCGTCGAGTCAGTATCCGACTCATAGTGACCCTCACAGGGTTTTCAGTGGCTGACTGGTTCGGGATTGCCTTGGGAGTGGATTGCCAGGTCCTTCTCCCATTTTTGCGGTGCTGAGAATTGAACTCGGGACCTCAGAGACTGCAGCACAGCGCTCTACCAACTGAGCTAAATCCCAGACCTACTCCCAATATATAGCTGGTTGGCGTTTTATTTAATTTTGTTTAAACACAATAAAGCCTCATTATGTATGCATTGTTGAGTAAAACAGGAAGGAATGAAATAATAAAAATGGCCTGAAATCAATTCATAAGCTCAATTGAATTTTGCAGATAAGCTTCTCTGTGCAGTAAGGGCTGTCCTGGCACAAAAATCATTTAAGAGCTACCTTGACTTCTCCCTTTCTCAGAGCATTTTGGGTCTCTGGGATGTGCCAGACTGTGGGCGCCCCTGGGAAGGAGACCAGGAATGAGTTGGGAGGAAGGTGAAAGGGAGAAGATAGCTGTGGAGCTCTCTCCAAGGAAGGACCCACAGGGAGTGGTGGCTGAGGAGACAGACGGGCAGAGGGAGGGCCCCAGGATGGCATCACTGTGCTGAGAGAGAGACAGGATTCCAGGACCCAGCAGCAAAGTCTGGGCTGAAGAGAGTTACTATGGCTTCTCGGTAACATGTCTAGTCTGGGGAATGTTCAAGTTAAAATAGAAATAATTACATTAAAGAATATAATGGTCGTGAGGCTGGTGTCTTTGTGGGTCTCCTCCTTAACACATGTACCACAGGGGTCTCCAAACACGCATGTATGTGGCCACCTTTAATATCTTTTATTGTGTAGCATGTTCTACTTTAGAAAAATATAACTGTGGTTCAACCCTAGTGAGATCCACATTATTATTTATTATGTCATTTATAGGGTATGTGAACGCTGGACAGTAAAATTTGAAAAAAACGTAATTGTCGTTATATCACACTATAAAATGCAGCACGTCAGCCCTTAAAGTCTAAATCAGTAAAAGTCCAGGGCCTACTGTGAGGGCCCAGTCCTGCCAAAAGCGTTGGATGACAGCAAGAGGCAGGCTGTGTGCAGCCAAATATTTTTTTCCTTCTTGTAATTGGACTTTTCTGCTGCATAATTTATATTTTACTTTTGATTTTATGTTTCTCCACTTTTTCAGAATGTATACTCAATGATGACAAGCTACAAATCATTGACAGGCTTAAAGGCTATGCTTTTTGGAAAACACCTTTGCCCTACAGACAAGTCCAGAGCCAAGTATTCCTTGTCTGTTGTAGCAATAAGTTCCAATTTAATGATCTTGCTTCTTGTAATTACAGATAATGCAAGTGAAACTAATAAACAAAGGAGAAGGGAATGGTTGAAAACAAGGATGGGACAGTCTTAGTGGTGAAAATGAACTTTAGAGGTTTTAAAATCAATTTCCACTATTTTACAAGTGAAAACCTAGTGTTAAAGAAATTAAATTTTGAGCTGGATGTGGGGGTGCACTCCTATGGTCCCAGCAACTCAGGAGGGGGAGACAGGAGGATCCCAAGTTCGAGGACAGTGGTAGCCTAGGTAAATTAGCGAGACTTTGTATCAAAATCAAAAGTAAAAATGGCTTGGGGGTGCAGCTCAGTGGTAGAGTGCTTGCCAAACATGTGGAACCTGGGGTTCAACCAAGTAGTACTACCAAAAATGAATGAAAGAAAGAAAGAAAGAAAGAAGGAAGGAAGGAAAGAAATTCAGTTGCTGGACACAATGATAGAAGCCTATAATCCCAGCTATTGGGCAGGCAGAAACTGGAAGATTGCAAGTTCAAGGCCAACTTGGGATACATAGTGAGTTCAGGATCAGGCTGGGCAGCTTATCAAGAACTTGTCTCAAAATAAAAATTTAAAAAGGGCTGGGGATGTAGCTCTGGTAGAGCACTTATCTAGTATGTAAGAAGCCCTGAGTTCAATCCCAGTACTGGAAGAAAAAAAAAGAGAGAAGGAAGGAAGGAAGGCAGGCAGGCAGGCAGGTGGGCGGGAAGGACGGAAGGAAGAAAGGGAGGGAGGATGGAAGGAAATTAAAAGATTTCTTCCTAAGAGTGCTAATATGACTACCTAGTGCTTTTCATTATAACGCCAGGCATCTATAATGGCAAACATTCACCTGTATATGGAATTAACCTCAATAACTATGACCACCATTTACACACCCCCCCTGGATGGGAAAAGTGGGCTGTAAAACCAGTTAAAGAAACTTCACTAGGAGTTTGGGATAGTTTGCACAGGGAAAGGGGAATGTGAGATGTAGACATGACTTCCAGGTTCTGAGGGTGGGAAGACAGTGGTATTAATGTCCAGAAAAGGGAGTTCTATTTTAAGGGTGTCATACAGCAAATGTGTTTAAAACTATAAAGTTGTCACTACATGCTAATGAATAAGACTTTAACGTGTGAAGTGGAAGACAGCATGATAATCTGAGTGTTTGAGAAAAACTAGATTCTACAGTCCACACAAGAATAGCAACTCCAATAAGTCCTTAGCTCTACCATGGGGCCTTTGAAGGTGAGCCACTCTCACTGTATTCTTCTTTCTCAGAGATATGACATCTTTGAATCCTTTTTTTTTTTTTTTTTTTTTTTTTTTTTTTGCAGTACTGTGGGTTGAACCCAGGGCCTCGCGCCTGCATGCTTTGCAAGTGCTGGACCACTGAGCTGCACCCTCAGCCCATTTTTTTTTTTACTTTTTGAGACAGGGTCTCGCTAAGTTATGTAGACTGCCTCTGGTCTCGAACTTGTGACCCTCCCTCCTCTGCCTCCCAAGCTGCTGGGATTACAGGCGTGCGCCACCACGCCCAGCAGAGATATGTCATCTTTGAATCCTTATTGCCAGCATCATTACTTTCTGTATCAAGAGTAGCCACATTTTCCTGCTATATTTATCTCTATGTCAGTGATAATATCAGAGTTTTAGGCATTCTGACTATTATACAGGTTAGATCATGGAAACCACTTTGTATAAAATGTTAGCAATATTTTCCTGCTATATGTGTGAAAATATCACAGTTTTAGGCATTCTAACAACACTGTGTGCTGGAACATTGGAGTCAATTGGATAAGCATAACCATAACTGTAAGAACTTCATTAGGGCTGGGATTTAGCTCAGTTGGTAGAGCACTGCTCTGCAGTCTCTGAGGTCCCAAGTTCGATTCCCAGCACTGCAAAAATGGGAGAAGGATGTGGCAACCCACTCCCAAGGCAATCCCGAAATAGTCAACCATTGAAAACACTATGAGGGTCGCTATGAGTCAGACACGACTTGAGGGCACCTAACAACAACAACAAGAACTTCATTTATTTCACAGCACTGAGGGTGGAGCCCAGGGCCCTGTGCATGCAAGGCAAGTGCTCTGAAGCTGAGCGACACCTCCAGCCCTTGTTTCTTTGAGAGAGGTTCTTGCTTTGTAGCCCAGGCTGGCCTCGAACTCTCAGTCCTCCTGTCTCTGCTTCTCAAGTGCTGGGGTTACAGACAAGCACTGCCACACCTGGCTTACCATAGGAACTTTAAAATGTGACCTGCAATTAAGACATTGGGCTATTTTATAAGAAAAGTCGTTTCTCATTTTTAGGAAACTGCAATGTGAGAAGAGAGAGAAGCAATGAGCCCACATGGGCCATTCATTTTTGTCCCATGTGATCCAGATTTTTGGCAGTTGCGTCATCAGATTTCATGCAGGAAACTGAAAGAAGCCTTACATAGTCTGGCTAATCAAACAGTCCAGCTGTGTCCCAGGGGATTGAAAGGCACAGGACTCAACTTGCCACTGCATTCATAACTGCCCTCCTTGCAGCCAGCCCTGTGCCTGGATCCTTTGGAGGAGGGCCGTGGACCTCTGCCTCCGGGGGAAGCAGGGTTAGGATGAGGAGAAGCCATCTTCCCCATGAACAGAAAGAACATTGCACCCGAGAGAACACGGTTTCAGGCTTGCTGGTGAACAGCAAGCTCCTGGGCTCCATTAGCTCTTATGAAAGGCACACAGAAATCTCCAGGTCACCCTAGCCTTTACTATCCTGATGGCTTGATCTGATTACAGCGTACCCGCATCTCCGTGAGCTGGGTGGTAGGTCCATTTTTACGGAAGGTGAAGATGCACTCCTGAGTCTAAATATTTAGAGCTTTTGACAATGACTTTGCAATCAGCACCATCTGATTTTCTGGCTATAAATATAGGACCTATGTTAAATATTAATAGGAATCATATTTCTGTTCTACAACCTAATGGCCAATGTGTGGACAGAAAGCCATTTTTGTAACTGTTTTTGCTGCCCGTTTCATTGTATGTCTCATGTGATTATCTGAACAGGTTACCCTTAGAGATTCTTGGGAAGCCGTTGAAGCAAAAAGAAGCCAGGACTAAAATCTCTTACCTGTGACCTATTTTCTAAAGGGATTAATTGCCTTGTCAAATATCACTTGTACTGGCAACCCCTGTGTTATTTTGTTCCATTATTAGTATCTGCAGTATACAGTATATTCTGTTTGTAAGAGAAGGAAGAATGGCAAATTTTAACATTTAGTTCAGGAGTTTCAGATTCCAATCATTTGATTAATGCTGTCTACTGAATGACTGGGCTGGGATTTAGCTCAGTTGGTAGAGCGCTGCGCTGCAGTCTCTGAGGTCCTGAGTTCAATTCCCAGCACCGCAAAAATGGGAGAAGGACATGGCAATCCACTCCCAAAGCAATCCTAAAACAGTCAGCCACTGAAAACCCTATGAGGGTCTCTATGAGTCAGATACTGACTCGATGGCACCTAACAACAACAACAACAACTGAATGACTAGTCCCCAACTTAATTGGCTGCTACAACAAAACTTTCTTAACTGATACCTGTTGTTGTTGTTGTTGTTGTTGTTGTTAGGTGCCATCAAGTTGGATCCAAGTCATAGCGACCCTATGCACAATAGAACAAAACACTCCCCGACACAGTGACATGCCTGGCACTATGTCAGTGCTTCTCTGCTATTCCTAGGGTTTTCCATGGCTGATTGTTTTGAGAGTGGGCTGCCAGGTCCTTCTCCCAAACCTACAGCACCCGGTATTCCCAAATGGTCTCCATCCAAGAACCAGGCCCTACCTTGCTTAGCTTCCAAGATCTGATAAGATTGGATGCCAAGGCAGCATGGCTGTAGACCAACTGATACCTGGTAGCCATTTAATATTTATTTAAATGTTAAGATCATGAAGGATTTGCTTCTTCATGAAGCTGTGTCTTTATCCTTGTAACTTCACGCATTGGCAATGGACTCACACTCACTTGAAGGGATCATTACCTGGAGTCACGCTTGGACTACTGTTAATAACCAGATAGAAGACTGTGCTAGGTGTAGAAGTGACAGGATTAATAACACACCAGTGTTGTTATTTTTCAAACAGAGTCTTCCCGAATGACTTTGAATGGACACTCTGCTCATGTGAGCCGTATCTAAAGATGTCAAGATGAAATCGATGCATTTAATAGGAGTAGACATGTGTAAACACACATGTACTCACACTAGATATAGATTAGCTCGGTTAAAAATACGCGCTGTTTGAAAAATGTCTTATTTGACACAGAAAGAGACAAACTCAGTCTCTTCAGAAAGGACACATCTGCTCAAAAATGGATGAACTATTGCGAAGTCAGGGAGATTGGCAAATTAGAATCCACGTACCAAATCTGGCCTGCCACTTGTGAATGAAGCTCTACTGGAGCACAGCCGCACTCATATGTACCATCCACAGCTGCTGTCACTCTGCTGCGGCAGAGGTGGGAATTTTAATCCAGCATTGTGGTCCACAAAGCCAAATACTTACTGTCTGATCCTTTACAGAAAATCGGTCAACTCCTGGTCTAAGCAGATGCTTAGTACTGGCAGTGACGGAAGAGTAGTCTGACCCTTAAGAAGAAATATTTTGCAGAGTTTATATAAATTCCAGGGCTGGGATTTGGCTCAGTGGGTAGAGCGCTGCGCTGCAGTCTCTGAGGTCCCCAGTTCAATTCCCAGCACCGCAAAAATGGGAGAAGGGCCTGGCAATCCACTCCCAAGGCAATCCTGAAACAGTCAGCCATTGAAAACCCTATGAGGGTCGCTATGAGTCGGATACCGACTTGACGGCACCTAACAACAACAACAACAATATAAATTCCAGTATTTTAATGGTTGACAGCTTTTGTTTTTATCTTCTTAACCAGAGGATAAAAGAGAAAGAACAAACAGATGAGTGATTTTGGTGTTTCAGCACACCTAAATAAAATACCAAAAGACAGAACTAAGAAGTTTAGAGCAAGAATAATTTTTGAGTCAGAATCAGAAGAAACCTAGAGATTCTTATGTTGTGGTTATCTTCTGGGGAGAAGAGATGTATATTTATAAGAACATCTTGAATGCCCAGATTCATCCGTTGTTGTTGTTGTTGTTGTTAGGTGCCATCAAGTCGTGTCCGACTCATAGCAACCCTTATAGGGTTTTCAATGGCTGGTTGTTTCAGGATTGCCTCAGGAGTGGATTGCCACATCCTTCTCCCATTCATTGTAGTCATCATTTATTCAGAGGGATGTGTATCTTGTTGTTGTTGTTGTTGTTAGGTACCATCGAGTCGGTATCCGACTCATAGCGACCCTCATAGGGTTTTCAATGGCTGACTGTTTCGGGATTGCCTTGGGAGTGGATTGCCAGGTGCTTCTCCCATTTTTGCGGTGCTGGGAATTGAACTCGGGACCTCAGAGAACTGCAGCGTAGTGCTCTACCCACTGAGCTAAATCCCAGCCCGTGTATCTTCTAGTAAATTAAATATATTACCCCTTTATATGGACTGTTTGAAAATCCAATGAGTAAAATTACAGAAAACATTTTTTCCCATTCTGTTGAAACTCTGTGGAAGATGCGTTTTATTTTCTATCTTAATCTGGAAGGTTATTGCCCTCAAAGAGCTTTACCAGAGAACTGGTACATGGGCTAGGGGATGAGGAGCAACGGCGGTCCTGGTAGTGTGGGTGTTACTAGACTCTTAAGCTTCCACAGAAAGGAATGCATTTGAAGATGTTAAGAATGCCTACTACTGACTGAGCGAAGAGAAGATATTCAAGCAGAAGAAGTGATGGTCCTCAATAATTCACAGAATTGGTGGGGAGACAGCAAAACACAGCCACTAGACTTTACCTCCATTGCAGGTTCATTTGCCTTTGGTCTCATACAGTTTATAAAAATTGGGAAGAATTGGTAAAGATCATGTGATGAATACTTAAAATGTGAGAAGGGTGAGAAAACCCAGTGAACAGAAATCCCATTTGTTATTTCATAATCACATTGAGGGTGTGGCTGTTCTGGGAAAACCTGATATCTGTACCCACTGTGTGCATGCATTATTGAGCAGAGGCTGTATGTACATTCACTCAAACCCACCTTGAGGTTTTCTAATGGAATTTTACAAGTATTGATAGGGTCTCTGATGATTCTCTTGGAAGCTATATAGATAAGCTTGCCATTTTCAATGATGATTTTTTAAAAAATTTCTATCCCATGCTATTCCTTAAATCTCTTATTTGTGATTATTATTGCATATTTTCAGGGCATTTGGTGATAAACATTAGAATGTAGGAATGATGCTAAATATTCTAATTTAGTACCAAGAATATTTATTATTAAAGAAACAGATCTAAATTTCTTCATTAAGAATGATAACTCCTTCCAAAGGAAGATTTCTTTAAATGTTATTGTTGTTGTTTAGGTGCCATTGAGTCTGACTCATTGCAACCCTATATACAATTGAAGGAAACACTCCCCAGTTCCGGGCCAGGTACATTATTATAGTTAAGCCCATTGTTGCAGACACGTGTCAAACCATCTGGTTGAGGATTTTCCTTTTTTTTTTTTTTCATTGACCCACCACTCTCCCAAAGATGATGTCCTTCTCCATGGATTGGTCCCACCTGAAAACATGTCCAAAATACGTAAGACACAGTCTAGCCATCCTTGTTTCCAAGAAACACTCCAGTTGCACATCTGTTGAAAGAATCTTTTGATTCTTTTGGCAATCCATGGTATATTCAATATTCATCTCCAGCCCCATAATTCCAAAGCATCAATTCTTCTCCCATCTCCCTTATTCAATATTCAGCTTTTGCAACCATATGACATGACTGAAAATACCATGGCGTGAGTCAGGTACACCTTTGGCTTCAATGTGACAGCTTATTTTGGACACTTTAAAGAGGTCTTTTGCCACAGCTTTTCCCAATGTAATGCGTCTTTTGATTTCTTGACTGCTGCTTCTATGGGTGTTGATTATAGAACCAAGTAAAGCAAAATCTTAAACAACCTCAATCTTTTCCCCATGTATCATGAAACTGCATACTGACCCAGTTGTAAGGATTTTTGTTTTGTTGCTGTTGAAGCAGAATCCATACTGAAAGCTGTGTTCTTGGATCTTCATTAGTAAATGTTTCAAGTCCTCTTCAATTTCAGCAAATAAATTTGTGTCATCTGCATAACATAGACTGTTGAGTCCTCTCCAATTGTGATACCACATTCTCCTTCATTAAGTCTAGGTTCTCAGATAATTTGCTCAGCATAGAGATTGAAAAGGTACAGTGAAAGTAGAAGGCCTTAACACACACCTTTCTCAACTTTAAACCAGTCAGTGTTTGCTTGTTCTGTTCAAATGACTGCTTCCTTGTCCGTGTACAGATTCCTCATGAGTACAATTAAGTGCTCTGGCATTTCTATTCTTCACAGTGTTATCCATAATTTATTATGATCCACACAGTTAAATGCCTTTGCATAGTCAATAAAACCTGGATAGACCTCTTCTTGGTATTCTCTGCTTTTGGCTAATATCCATCTGACATCAGCAATGATGTCCCTGGTTCCATGCCTTCTTTTGAACCTGACTTGATTTTCTGGAAGTTTCCTGTCTATGTACTTCTGCAGTCACTTTTGAATGATTGTCAGCAACATTTTGCTTATGTGTGATATTAATGATATCGTGCAATAGTTTCTGCATTTGCTTGGATCCTCTTGAGAATAGGCACAGATATGGATCTCTTCCAGTCAGTTGGCCAGGTAGCTGATTTCCAAATCTCTTGGCATAAAGTTAGCACCTCCAGTGCTGCATCTGTTTGTTGAAACATCTCTGTTGGTATTCCATCAATTCCTGGAGCTTTGTGTTTCTCCAAGTCCTTCAAAGCAGCTTCCACTTTCTTCAATACGATTGGTCCCTGGTCATATGCAACCTCTTGAAAAGGTTGGTCATCCAATCTATTCTTTTTGGTGTAATGACTCTGTGTATTCCTTCCATCTTCTTTTGATGTTTCCTGCATCATTTAATATTTTCCCTGTAGAATCCTTCACTTTTGCCATTTGAGGCTTGAATTTTTTCTTCAATTCCTTAAGCTTGAGAAAAGATATGCTTTATCAGGATAAGGAAGTTTTTTTCCTCCTAAGTTTGTGTGTGTGCACACATATGTGTGTACAGAGATAGAGACAGAAATGAAAAGAGGCACAGAGAAAGGCAAGGAGAGACAGATATGTTAATACTTTCTTAGCATCTTGGAAGTAGTGTGATGATTTTCTCATGTAGTCTATTAATTTGACAAACTACTGCAACAGTTTGTATATGGTTTTAGTATGTTCCCCAAGGGTTCTTGTGCTGAAATTTAAATCCACTGTGCATTATGAAGATGGCAGAAATTTATCAGACTATAGTATTTAGAGATGATCTCTTGGGAGGTGATTGGAATTAGATGAGGTTATGGGGGGGTTCCATTGTGTGCTGGTGGCTTTATAAGAAAATGGAGGGAGACCAGAGGAGACACACACCTGCACATGTCCTATCTCTTTCCATGTGCTGCCCTGTGTTCCCTCAGGACTCTGCCAGAAAAAGGGCTGTCACTAGACATTGACATTCAACCTTAGGCCAGACACTGAACCATAATAAACAACATTTTTTTATGGGTACCCAGCCTTAGGTGTTTTGCTGTGTGGGAAAAAAAAAAACCTAAAATAACTTCATAGACTTTCTATGTCTATTTCTATTATTACATCCTTGGGATAAATCCTATTTGACTTTGTTTCTTTTAATGAATTCTATATTCAGTTATTATTGGATACCATCAAGTCAGATCCAGCTCATAGCAACCCCATGTACAATATGAGAAAACATTCCCCAATACTTCCATGCACACAGTCTTTTTATGTTTGAGCCCATTGTTATAACCACTGTGTTTCTTTTCATTTTGAGGCATGCCACATCAGTAAATGGAAGTTCCAGGGGCTTTACTCCATTCCTATCATTAAGGTCAACTCTGCTTTGAGGCAGAAACTCTTCCCCTGTCATTTCTTAAATGCCTTCTAGCCCTTCTGGCACTATATCTGACAGGGCTTCTCTGCTATTCATAGGGTTTTCAATGGCTAATTGTTTTGCGAGTAGGCTACCAGGTCTTTCTCCCTAGTCTCTCTTAGTCTGGAATCTCAGCCAAAACCAGTCCAGCATAGGTGGCCCTTTTGGTATCTGAGATACCAGTAGCATAGCTTTCAGCATCACAGGAACGTGCAAACCCCCAGAGCATGACAGGCTGACAGACATGTGCGAACTGTATTTCTGTAAAAAAGTGTTTATTAAGCATTTTCACATCAACATTTTTGTGTGAGCCTGGCCTGCAATGTTCATTTCTGACCTTGTTCTTATCCAGTTGGGTATCAAGGTTATATTAGTCTCATTAAATACGTTAGGTTGTTTTTATTATTTGAAGTAACTTGTGTAAAATAAAGATTATCTGTTACATCTTATAATGGGAAAAATCCAATAAAGTGAAGAGCAGTATAAAGAAGGAAATTATATTTGAGCTTACCCTGTAGCGTAAAATTATTATCAGTAAGAAAGGGAACAACAATAATAATAAAGATGGACTCGTCAGACATCAGATAAGGACCTAGCAGAAAATATCATGTCACCAAAGCCACAGTGAGTTATGTATGTGTGAAGTAAGTAAGCAAATTAATGGTGTTAGACACATCAAGTCAATGTTAACAACATTAGGATTCCTACCCAAATTGTAAAGGAAGAGGAAAATTATAGGAATAGCGACTCAGTAATGAAAGAATAAGGATACAACAGATGTACGGTAAGATGTTTCCAGTCTTCCTCTCAGTGACTTTGGCAGCATTTAGGCATCTTGGAGAAGCCTTAGAATGACTGATGCCCAGATCCACCCAGACCATGGCAGAAAGAACACCTGGCAGTGGAGAACAGGTGCCTGTGTTTTCACAAAGCTGCCCCAGTGTTTCTGGGGTGGGAGAGGGTTGGAAACCACTTTTCTAGATCTCATGATAGAATCCTGGAGTTGATGAATTGATTTTAAGAGAGAAAACTCCAAGAAATTATTAATCCTGATATTGTGGTGATATTTCAGAAGACTGTCAGTTTGGGAAGTCTTGCATTCTTTGTTGTTGTTGTTGTTGTTGTTGTTGTTGTTGTTGTTGTTGTTGTTGTTAGGTGCTGTGGAGTCGGTATCTGACCATAGCGACCCTCATAGGGTTTTCAATGGCTGACTGTTTCGGGATTGCCTTGGGAGTGGATTGCCAGGCCCTTCTCCCATTTTTGCATTCCTTACTATTCTTAAAAAGACACCCTTTCACTAAGTTTGCACATAGGAAAGTAGGCCTGCCTACTTTCACATGGAACCACTGACTACCATGAGCTGTACAGACACAAAGCACCACTTTTTGCCACGTTCACTTTGTGTGTTTGCCTTCATGCCACTCCTAATGTCTCATCAACATAGCTCCTCACCTTCCTCATCTTCAGTCAGTTGTTTGTGTTTCGAAATGTTGGATCTTTGATATTCCTGGTCACACACTGTCTCATTGCAGCAACACTGGAAATGTTGTGACTCTTGCACTGAACAGGGATGATGGGATTAATAGTGTCTGCATAAGACTTTTAGAGCTGAAGATAAAAACCTGTCAATTTGCTGTGGATTGACTACAACTCAATGCCTTCTCTCTTTGTCTTATGACATTGTGTGATATGAATAATTATGAGTAAAGGATCTGCTACATAATAAAATGGTATTTGGAAAGCAACTAGGACCTTAAGGGGCCAAAGTCCTTTTAGTTTTCCAGAAAAACATCCAGGTAACTTAGCTATTGCAAATTCGCAGTATCCCTTGCTCTGTGGAATACAATCATAGTGTAAACTGTGGTTTCAGTATAGTGCTTGATCTAAGTCTGACACATACTTGGAATAAGGGGGAAATGCATATCTTAAATAGCTTAAAAATGAGTATTGACTTTGAAAAAATGGTATCCACCTATGCCATTGTCCAGACTTATTCCTGACAAAGTTTTCTTTTGACACCTTAAATAATCTCTCTAAAGTTGCTTTATGATGTTATTAGACCACTTGTTGCAATTGTAGACCAACCGTCTTTACGTCTTTCTAAGCAGTCATGAATAAAATAAACAAGATTCAGGAAAACACACCATATCACTGAGATACATATAAGGAAGTAAAATTGTGTTTACTGAAAGATTACATTGTATCATCGTTCATAAATCTCACTCCATATTGTCATTTGAATAAAAACTTTATAACCCCCACCTGCTGTCTTCCAACTTCAAATTCTCATGCATTTCCTGCAGTGTAATAAAATCATCCTGTTATGGAAAAGGAGAGCACTTCTCCACTAAATATAGGTTGTTGTGGGAAAATTCCAATGTCTCTTAAAACTCCCATGGAACAGAGAACAGGGCTGTGGCATGTGTGTCTGCTGTCACCCTGCCAGGTCTTTGCTTCGGTCCTGTGGGCCTCGCCGCTCTTATCTGGCCTCCCTCTCTCCTGATCTCTGCTGCCCACTCAGCGTTCACACTGAGTCCTGTTAACTGTGTCTGACTAACAACCCAAACTGCCCTTTCTCAAGTTCCTCGAGTTCATGTCTTTAATCAATTTTGGAGCTACTCTTTATCTCTAAATTATTTCTCCCTTTTCTTCTGTACCACATCAGAGAAACATCTCATCCTACCTTGGCAAACATTCAGTGGTTTTATGTGTGCACTTAATATTTCTCCAGAAAAGTCTAAATTTCTTTAGGGCAACAACCCATCCTAGTCTTGTGTGCTCTGTAGTACCTACGAGATCGTCAATCCTGATGGAAATTCTTATCAAGAATACCTTGAATTGAGTGTTGATCTTCTGCCTCAAGATCCCAGTACTCACTTGCCACCATGGCACTGTAATCCCACTAATAATCACTGTAATCCCAGCTAATCAAGAGACCGAGGCAGGAGGATTACAGGTTCGAGGGCAGAGGCAGCCTGTACAACTTAGTGAGACCCTGTCTTAAAATAAAAATAAGTAAATAAAACATTCAAAAGCAGCTGAGGTGTGGCTCAATGGTAGAGAGCTTGCCTGGCATATGGAAGGTCCTGGTTGAACCCCCTAGTGGAGGGGAGAAAAGACAAAAAGAAAAAAGAAATCCCAATGCTCTGGCTTTGCCCTTGCGCTTCTTGACTGACGCTATCACTGTGTTTTTGACTTCCTGTCTTCCTCTTCAGATGCCTGTTGACTATTTTTAGAATTCCCTCTGTGGTCATCATCTCTCTTACAGTAAGAATTAAAATCATGTTGCTTGTGCAGTCTCGAAAAGCTTCTGCAACAGTATGGCGATCATCTTGGTCCATTTGGTGTTGCTTATGACAAAGGGCTACAGCCTGAGGAATTTATGAGCAGAAATGAACTTGGGTCAGGATTCTGGAGGGTGGGAGGTCTAAGATTGAGTGGCTCCCCCTGGTGAAGGTGGCCTTCCTGCACTGGGGCAGTCAAGGCGTCACATGGGCTGGCAAGTGCAACTTTTTACCAGGTTTTCTAACTTTTTTGAAAGACCACTCAGATTTTACCACTTCCCAGAATCCAGGACCTACAATGCCTAAGCTGGGTCACAGGCCTGGCTTCCTCTGGCTCACACCAGGGTGAAGGTATATGATTGTTGTTGTTGTTGTTAGGTATCATCGAGTCAATATCCGACTCATAGAGACCCTACATACAACAGGGGAAACACTATTGTCAGTGCATAAGGTTTTCAATGGCAGATTGATTTTTGGGAGTGGGCTGCTGGGTCTGTCTCGCAAGCCTTCTGTACCTGGTGTTCCCAGGCAGCCTCCCATCCAAGTATTAATCAGGCCCGAACTTGCTTAGCTTCCAAGATCTGATGGGATTGGATGTCACAGGGCTACAGCTGCAGGCATATGATTGTTAGCAGTTCCTTATTCCTAATTCGTGTATGTGTGTTGGATGCTTTCGGTCTGCTTAGGACTCTGCTGGAGTGGAAGGGGGTCTTCCCTTCCAAAGGGAGGGTAGGTTTCAGGGGACATAAATGACTTAAATTGAAAACCAAAATTTATTTCTTTTCTATTGAGTACCAGGAAGAAAAATATAATAAGTAGAGTAGATACAATTAGTTTAAATTATCAAGATCAATTTTAAGTAGAAAGAAACAGGAAACATTTTAAAGCCTATCCACACCCATTACCATAAAAAAGAATTTTAAAACTGTTGAAACATTGATATGTATGGCAATACGTGTATGCATGTCATAAACCCATGGCAGCCACGGCCTGGACAGCTTAAGGGGAATACTGTTCACGTAGGCTAGGAGGTGCCCTTATAGAGATGCAGAAGAATGAATTGAAAAACAAAATGGCGGAAAGGAAGAAAAAAAAGAAGGAAGAAGAGAAGAAATCAAGTGCAGACAGAGCAGTATCCCACCCTGTCTTCAGCTGTGAAATTGGCAACCGTGATGAAGGCTAATTTCCTCATGTAGAGCAGCCTCAAGGACCATGAATCATGGAGGAGGCAAGCCTTTTCCTTTGGAAACTTGGCCCCAGTTCCCTCAGAAACCAGTCCCTGCTGGTCCCTGTCTGCAGCCACTGAGGACCATCAGACAAGCAGGCTCCCGGGGCCTAGGCCTGGCCAGCCAGCACCAATGCAAAAACACAATGCTTCAACATTTCCATTAATTTTCAATTCCCATTTCCCTCCTTAACATCTTCACTTAACGTACATATATCATACCATGTATCCTCCATGGTCCAGAAAATCTGGAAACACCAAAGCCATCAAAAGAGAGACTTGTTTATGAATAATTTATGGCAGTGCTTTTTCTTTGAAAACCTCTTGCCTCCTATTAGCATAATCAGGGGCTAGTTCAGATTCCCCAGGGAGGTGCTACTGGAATTTTCTCTCAAACATCAGATGTAAGACATATCCATTTGGGAAAAACTGAGATATCTTTCTAAAAGACATACATATAGATGGAACTGGTTTTTATCAAACTAAATCAGATGAGGTAAGAAGAAAATATTTGAATGATTTATGTATCACCCATGTTAAACTCCTAAAATCTAAAGGAAAAGATTTAGAAGGACACATTTTGATTTCTCTGTGATGAGAAGACAATGGATTATATGATATGTAAATATACTGAAAGCCTTGTTGGATGCTAGACCAATTTAATCTAGATATTTGTCACATCAAATGAATAATTAAAAATGCAGAACTAATCTCTCAGGGAGCACTAATCGTATGCAAAAGGTGAAAACTTACCTAGGAATATGAATTTAATACAAAACAATGACCCTAAACAAAAAGCATAACTTGGAAAGAGGAGAAGGAAGAAATAAGGCAAAATATGCTATTTTCGCTTGACTTTCACAAACACTACCCAACACTCCTGAGAAGACAGGCCCTGAGATCCAATGGCACAAAGTCGCTGTTAGCCTGGATGGCCTCAGATAGTAAATCTGGCTTCTCTTGGTTATGGTTTCCTCACTTTTAAAATAAGTGAGAGATCCAAATTTACCCTACAGCTCTGCAGCGAGGCTTGGAGCACCCCACTGCCTGGCATTCTTGCTGAAGCTCTGTGTGCAAAGCACCAGGCGTTGCTAGGCACATGTAGCTGGGCAGAGTTTCATCCTGAGTTCCTTCCTCATCCCCAGCTCTTGTGGTATAGGATGTAAACTCCAGGACAGGGATTTGTCCCCAGTTGTAGGCCCAGCATTTATGATGAGACCTGGCACATGACAAGTATTCAGCAATATTTGTTGAGTCGATAAGCAATTAATTTCAAAAATCTTTTGCTTCTCTAGGTCATCCACTTTCTGATTCCATTTTTTGGATCCTAATTTTGGCCTAAAAAGGCCAATTGTAAAGCTCTGAGTGGAAAACAAATAAGAAAAGAAAAAAGGGCAGAGAGTAAAAACATCAAAGGAACCTGGAAAATGCTCAGAAATCAAGTGTCTGCTAGCTCAATCAAAAATATCTTAATGCTATCCAAGATTTACAACTCCTACATTCAACAACAAAATATCCATCCTTCTATCTCTTGAATGAGACAGCCAAGTAGGGAGGAGAGGAGAGATATTCATAAGCCTCTTTGCCCCGTGGAAGGCAAGTTGAGGTTCCATTTCTACCATTAGTCTCTTTGTAGACAACCAGCAAGTTTTGCAGGTCATACAAGTTCCTCAACCCACCCAACCCACACTCAGAGACCATAGTGACTCCAGTCTCCCTCTGAGGAGGTGAATGATGGAACTAAACAAAGCTGACATTCAAAAGACCTAAGGACCCTTGCATTGCCACATACATAATCTCAAAGGCACCGACAGAGCCATCCTCCTACTGACTGTCAGCACTTTTTGGGTGCCAAGAGGTGAACAAAGCAAACAGAATAGAAACTAGGTTTCCCTCCTCTGGACAGCTGTCAATTATTACATCAGCACAGGAGCAATTGGCCTTGGGAGTTTTCTTCTTTTCAATGATGACTGGCAAGGTGTCACCGAAATCTATAGACATAAAACTACACCTGCACCCACCCACCCAAAAGTATTTTTGTTACTCACTCATGTATCACTTTGTAAAACAATTAGCATCTGAGTTTACCATAGCAGGATAATTTTATATTAGAGCTATGATGTAATCCTTAGCATGTATTTTCATCATTGGTGACAGTGGAGTTTATTTGAGCCCAGTGCTTTCGAAACTCAGCAATGAATGTCATCTGCTACATGTAGGTACTCAATAAATATTTGTTGAATGAATGAATCTGTTGAGTAAAGGGAATAAGAGCTATCTCTCCAGGGTTTTAGGGGGATTGTAAGATAATCTATGTAAAATACTTAGCATAATGCCTGGCACAGAACAAATGCCTTGTAATTATTACTCTTGGTATTCATATTACCCAGGAGGAAAAGTTCTCACAAGCTTATACATGAACAGGACTTGAAAACTCTGTTTTTAGAAAGGGTGAGAAATTGAGGAACATTTGTTTCTCTGTCACAACCCTGTGTTATACATCGCATCATAAACACAAAGCTTTCATTCACATAGAGTAGGTAGTAAGGAACCAGTGAGTCCTTCCTTGTTTAATGGTTAGGGTAATAGTTTCTGAGCCTATTTTTATTTCTGTTTGTGTGAGGAAGTTTGGGCCAAATGCAATTGGACGCAACGGAACCGTTTAAAATCACTGTTGACCTGTGTGTCTCCCAATTCTCTTTTTCTCCTTTGATGTCCCTAATCTAAAATGGAGTCTGCATACTGTGTCTGGAGGACTCATGGGACGTCTCTGAGTCTCAGCTTGCCAAATGCCACCAAGGCCTTTGGCAGGTAGATGAGGCAGCCGGCCCAGTGAGCACTGGGGCGCCTATGTCACACGTCTGTCAGAGCTGGGGTCTGTGTACCAAAGTTCTATGTCGTGAAAGAACTCCGAGGTGGGCAGTCATGTCTGTGAATGACAGCATGTGAAGTGCGCTTGCCGAGATGTGTATTTTTTTTAATGTACCCTGGCAGCTACGTTGTTGCTTGCCTCCCCAGGGGCTTGATTTTCCTTTCATTTTCATGAATTCTCTCTCCCTAGCTATGTAAAAATTGGGCGATTTCTGACTCTGCGCTATTTATCATCCCTTCCACCACAATCTAGATTCTGCAGTCATGAGGCCCAGGAGAGAATTCCCCTGCCTCTGATATTATCCACAGGCTGGGTCGCTCAGCAGGCTTCAGTTTGCGCTGACTTATTCATTATCAACTCTTTGGGGCTGGTCCCTGTGGTTTCTCTAGAATGCTGTTCAGTATTTCCCAAACATTTTCGCCACATAGCACACAAAGCCAGTGATATTTGTAGTGCACACTAGGGGGAAAAACAATGCTGCTTTTGGATGGAGGCCACCAGCCTAGAGGCCACTGGCTGAGGGAGTCCTGGCTGCCCTAGTCATACACCGTGGCCCCCAGGTCCCAGGGAATCGATTCCTTGGCCCCCTGGTTGAGCAGCTCAGCCATAATCCCATTTTAAATGTTGACTGCTTAAAAGCTTATTGATTTTCAGTCAGAGAGAAGTACTTTCAAATTTTGACTCTATCACTTATTAAGCCTGTGATCTTAGCCAGGTTATTTTTTATATAAGCCTCAGTTTCCTTAACTTACATGAAAGCTACTCAGTTTGTACTTACAGAAAATGTTTACCATTAGTAGGGTTGGGATTTAGATCAGTTGGTAGAATGCTGTGCTGCAGTCTCTGAGGTCTCGAGTTCAATTCCCAGCACCCCCAAAATGGGAGAAGGACATGGCAATCCACTCCCAAGGCAATCCCAAAACAGTCAGCCATTGAAAACCCTATGAGAGTCGCTATGAGTCGGATACTGACTGGACGGCACCTAACAACAACAACAACCATTAGTAAGCTATCTGTAAAAAATAGTTGTTATTATTATCACTCACAGCCATATTATTATTTGTAATACGACTCACAATAATAACTATGGACACATTAACTTGTTAGATATTGCAGAGAACTTGGGTACAGAGTCCAAGAGCTATACCAACATTCCCCCTTAGGAAGCAGTCAGGCCCTAGGCTTGGGGACCCACTTTAGGGACAGTGAGTTGGGCCTGTTGCTCTATGCTTCCTTCTCTTTTGCTCTTTCCTTTCCTCAACTTCTGACTTTGTAAGCAAGGATTGGTGCCATGTGAAGCACTGTAAGCTCATTATCTACTGCCGTCCAGTGTCGTACCTTCTAGACACTGGAAGCTATATAAATTTGTATTGAAATTAACCAAACTTCGGTAAAATAAAAACCCATTTCCTCAGTTGTGGTGCAGTAACCACACATAGCCAGTAGCTACTATATGGGCACAGCAGAAATAGAACAATCCCGTCAAAGCAGGAAGGCCCACAGCCAGCCCTGTACCGAGGCCCTGACAGCCCTGTTCAGTCTTCCAGCCTTGAAAGGTCAATGCTAGTTGTTTAACAAACAGGATCATTGTTTTCCTTAGAGGCAAAATATTCTGTCCCCTTCTGCAGATGGTCATTGTTGCTTTGCTGCTAAACAACGCTTTCTTTCAACAAGGTGACAAAGGAGGTGGCGGTTGTACTGTGGAAAGATCTTTTCCTCTTTAAAATTGTAATATTCCTTTTCATTTTGCTACATGGTTTTTAAAGGTGAAGGAGCAAACGCGGCAGAATGAGCAATCCACTTTTATGTTGTCCAGAGCAGCTACAATCCCTACTCGTTATCTCCGCTAGTAACGACCCTTTATGTTCCTGTCCCTTAAGCCTGAGGCCTCCTCTGCACCCATACCTGACCCCATTAAAGCAGACTTCACTGAGGAAGGCATACCAGTGCTGTCTGCCTCCCAGATAGGTACCATTTCCCTACGTCCTAACGGGAGTGCCTGGGGAGGGGATAAGGTTCATCCTAGATGTGAACAGGGTTTGAAGGTGATGGGCCATGATCACAGTTATACTTTAGGATAATTGAGAAGTCCCAGATGGAAGATGGATTCAGACAAAAAAATGAAATAAGAGAGGGACTTTTTTTTTCAATGGACCAGTTGGGAATACTAATAACGGTATGAGAGATACTAGTGACTAGATGTAGCTACCATTCTTGTTGTTGTTTTTTTTTTGTTGTTGTTGTTGTTAGGTGCTGTCGAGTCCTGTCTGACTCATAGCGACCCTCATAGGGCTTTCAATGGCAGATTGTTTCAGGATTGCCTTGGGAGTGTGTTGCCACGTCCTTCTCCCATTTTTGTGGTGCTGGGAATCAAACTCGGGACCTCAGAGACTATAGAGCGGCCCTCTACCAACTGAGCTAAATCCCAGCCCTAGCTACCATTCTTGTTGTTGTTGTTAGGTGCCGTCAAGTTGGTATCCGACTCATAGCGACCCTCATAGGGTTTTCAATGGCTGAGTGCTTCGGGATTGCCTTGGGAGTGGATTGCCAGGCCCTTCTCCCATTTTTGTGGTGCTGGGAATCGAACTCAGGGCCTCAGACACTGCAGCGCAGCGCTCTACCCACTGAGCTAAATCTCAGCCAGCTACCATTCTAGTAACTGATTAACTGGCTATCTGCCAGGTAGGAGGGGGAAGGAAGCGGAGGGGATCTTTAATGGTCCCATGGTTTTGAGATTGGGTATCTTGGAAAATAACAGGTCATTACTTTGAAGGACAGTTACAGAGGAGAGCTGGCTTAAGGAGTGTAAAGTGGAGTTTGGTTTGGAGGCTCCTTGGGAAGCTTAAATTATGCAATCCTCTTAAACTTTTCTGAGTATAAATTATTAACCCTCATTAACCTTACCTTCTCTTTGTATTTCCTTATCTGGACGAAGCCAATTTAAATGTAGTAGCAAACTGTCCCTCACCCTTCTCTTCTCTGTGGCTCTCCCATCATAAACAGCACTCCTCAGTAGATGGAAGATGAAAGTGCATCTCACTAAGGAAGGAGCTGACAAGAGACTGAAGCTACTTTGGCAGAAAACTTAACATTCAGCCCGAATCCACTGAAAGTGTCAAGTAAGAGCGTGTATCATCTGGAGGAAGGAAGAGGAGCAGGAGTTCTCAGGGGAAGAAATAGAAAGCCAGAGAAACCTACAAGCCTGGATCTCTCTTGATCACGGCCCTGATTTTCAATTTGGACCACACAGTAAATACTTTCCTGTGGTTTATTTTCTCATATTTGAAATGAGAATTTGGGTTTAGATGAGCTCATGAAGTCGATTAATAAATACAAAGAATATATGCTACTTATATCTTGTGGTAAGGAGCAAGGGAAAGAAACAGGGTTAAAAATTATTCCCAGCCTTGGAAAGCACCGTAAGGCAGACTTTATCCAGACTTGTATCTCAGTGATAGAGTGTGTTTTCCTGCTGCAACAGGGCTTTGTGGTAAAGGAGAGGGACTGGACTTGACTGCAAAGGCAACATAGAAAAGTTAGGATATTTAGTCATGGAGCACAGTAGGGTGGCTGGGGGGGCAGTGGAAAACTACTAAGAAGGTAGGGGAATTCTTTGCTAAACCAACTTCATGGGATTCTTCTGGAACCATGCCATGGAGATCAGATGTCCCCTGGGAGATGGTGGCCAGTGAGGAATCCAATCAGACATTCAGAGTTGGGAGTGTGGGGGATTCCCTCCAAGCCAACTTGGCAGGATTCTTGATGAAATTGAGCCATGCCAGGGGGCATGTGGAAGTCAAACGCCAAGGGCTGGATGGGAATGGGATTCAGAGGCGGATGAACTGTGGTCAGAGAGAGACTCTGTCCTTAGTGTTACGAAAGTGTCCTCACCCCCTCTTCGTCTCCTGGTTCTGAGGCTCTGAGCTTTCGCTGAGCTCCATGGAGCCTTCTCTTTTGATCCGGGGTTTTATTATGAGAAACGGGGCTTCCTACCTGTGCTGCTGGGGGGCTTGCCAGCTCTGGGCTGCCTAGAGTAGGCTGCCGTTGGGGTAATCCGGTAGCTGCACTTTAGCTGCCAGCACCGTGTTGCTGGGGTAAAATGCTAACCTGCAGGTCCCCCAAAACAGCCCACTTCCTCACCAAGATGCCCCAGATTTGGATGGCAGAGCCTGCCACTCCTCCATCATTGCACCGCCCACACTTATCCCTAGGCTGCCTGCCTGCGAAGCCCGAGGGTTTCTGCTGAGGAGAGCCTGCCCTAGAGGAAGAGGTAGGAAGCAGTAGCTTTGGTGTCTGCACGTCACTGGGCACTGGGTAGAGGCCCTCTTTGTTCCTGGGCAGAATGGGAGACGTGCTGTCCTCCTTGGACCTACCAGCTGCAGGCAAGCAGTGCCCAGCGTGGAACGCAGAGCCTGCAGATGATCGAATGTTTCTTTTGTAGAAATGTCATCAGATAGCCTGATAAAAACAAAATTGAATCTGTCAGATTGTGATGCCAGAGTTTGAAATATTGCTAAAGCTCCCTTAAAACTGTCACTGCTAATAAGACTTTCTAGCGGGCTACATTGTGTGTGTTTGCACACCCATCTGAGCCTTCTGACTTTTCTTTCCTGTCTTTCTGTGGAGATGAGGCAGTGGCTGATGGGCTGGGCAATTCCTTTGTCTCCAGTTGGCCTTCAGTCTGCCTTGTTGAATTCAATAGGGCTTTGAAGCATCCACGTTAAGCTCTGGAATCAGAGGACATCCAAGATCAAGAAAGCCAGGAAAGACAGGGTATCTGAGAACTTTGGAGGGGGAAGGGCAAGCTTTTCCCAAAGTTCTGAGAAATAGAGTGTTGGGGATTCCAGAGCCGGAGAGACCTCCTGCTATCTCCCCAAATGGAGTAGGGCTTTCTTGGGCTCCATAGTAACCTAGTGGTGGCAGAAAAGAACCCCCAAATGCAGAATGCAAAGTTGGCCTCAGAGTGTACGCTCTGATTTTGGACCAGTTTCTTAATTCTCCAGTATGGACGGTGATAATACTCAAATGCCAGCCTGTCTTTAAAGAGTCAGTGCATGGAAAACCATTGACAGGGAGCCTGGCACCTGGGCCAGACCCGATGCTCACATTACCTCAGCAGTCAGAGCTGCAAGGGGACAGAGAAGCAGGGGTGGGGGTGCGGCGAGGGAAGGTAAGCAGGAGACACAGGCAGACCTGTCCTGACTGTGGGTGCAGCCTGTCGCTGTGGGTGTGGGAATGGGCTTCCCCACAGCCGCAGGAAGACCAGGCAGGCTTGCTTCCTGCCTAAGATTTGCGGCACTGCTCACTTCCGCAGCACGACAGCTATTATTTCCGCATACTTTCCCGCAACGCACATCACAGCAGCCAGCTGGGCTGCAGTGTGCCGTCCTTTGATGTGTTTCCCAAATGGACAAACTGAAGCTCACCTTGGTTCTACAAAATCTCTCCTCCCCGTTAGTTTCTTATTATTTATAAACTGTCACTCAAGAGCATACAAACATCAACCAGTTGCTACTCTTTCAGTTTATGCAAAGTCTGGATTTGATTTTTTTTTTTAATTGCTCTTTTTAGAAACCGGGCACCAGGAAATTCAAAAGTTTATCAATTGCAATCCTAGGGCAGCCCAGTGCTGAGGCTATAAATGAGGTCTACAGGATTAAAGACTTAATTACAGGAGCCAAAATTTGATTTACATTGTAAATGTTCTGTAGATGCCTAATTTCAATCTCACTGCCAGGGAACTGAATTTTCCAGCACAAGCATGCAACAGTTGCAGACAGTAGCCCCACCTAGGGGTGGAACTTGCTGGTTTTCCTTCTGGCTTCTATTTTCCTCTTCATTGTTTATTCACTCTGGCCCATCAGTGAGAGGAAAGAAAAATTCCCAGATTTACACACAAGGAAATTTTCCACCACTCTCAGGAGAAAGCCAGAGAACAGTTTTAGGACACATGTCATGTAGCACTGGTGATGGCAAGAGGAGGCCACAGGACACGTTTTTCCGTAGGATGTCACTGAAAAATTAGCAGCACGGTGCTCCGCCTCTCTTATCTGGGCCCCATGCTATGAGTGCAAAGGGGCTGATTTGTAGTCTGAGCAAGCCACCGGGGGCAGGAGCATGAGGGTGGAGTGGGATGAGAGAGACACCCACTCTTGCTGGGTGAGCCAAGCACATGACCCTGCCTTACCCACCTCCCAGGCACTGTGGCTGTGTGAATTTCAATCCTGGCACCTCACACAGCTCCACACATTATAAGGTGGGCTGGAGTCTAGCTGGGTTGGTGGAGTGCTGCACTGCGCTCTCTGAGGCCTTGGGTTTGATCCCCAGCACCGCAAAAATGGGAGATGAACGTGGCAAGCCACTCCTGAAGCAATCCCAAAACAATCAGCCATAGAAAACCCTATGAGGGTCGCTATGAATTGGAACTCACTGAATAGCCCCTAATAACAACAGCAGCTCAGGAGAAGCAAAAAGACCCCCACCTTAGAAAGAGAGTCACCTACCCCTACTCTGGGGCTCTGGGAATGCTTCCCTGAGGGAGGGGGAAGGGGGCCCTGGCCACACACAGGAAGGACTTCTAGTCTGGCTACCAGATAGGAAATTGGAGTCTCTCCCCCATTTTCTACCTTCCATTGCTAGGAGCTTACTCTTAGTTTTTATTCCATGGAGAAATCTTGGAGAGGCATGCAATAATCATCATCATGTCTGGTTTGCACTTAGAAAATCACAATGTAGAAAAATGAGAAGGTTTAAAAAGCATCTGCTTATTAAAGGGGGCCCTGTTTTATCTCTGGCAAGTTCCCTGTGCTCTCCTTCACACTTCACTTGGTACGTGGTGATAAAAATTTAAAATTGGTTGCATGTAGGAGGCCAGATTTAATCCAGGCCACTCGGCTGACAATTTTAACTGAATTATGCATGGAAATTTCCCCCTCATCCAGAGCAAGTGATCCCGAGCAGAAGGGAGAGCCGGACTAGGGGACTCCTGATACCATGGCGGCCCACGGCCTGCATGTGCTGCTGGAACAAGCAACCTCCATATGCAGGACTCTTGGGACAGCGGGGGAGGGTTATAGAAGGAAAGGAGGGGAGAGGGAGAGGGAAAGGGAAGGAAAAAGGAAATGAGAGGAAAGAAAAGGAAAGGGAAAATAGAAGAGAAGAGAAAAGGAAAGGAAAGGAAAAGAATGCCCCTGCACTCAGTCAGGGGTGAGGTGCCTGGCGAGGCGTGACCGCCTAGCGGCAGGGTTCCACAGAGGGTGTCGCGGGCGCCTCCGCATCCTCCTCCCACACTCTCAGCCCAACAGCTTCCTCACAGGGGAAGCAGGTGCCAGGCCTTTGTCACCACCCTCACCCCGCTCAAAAGACAAAAGCCTGCCACCTAAATGACAAAAAAAGGCAGTGAAAATGCCAAGAGAATCACTTGCTGGCAAGCCACTAGATCTGCACCAAAAAATCTACGGGTTATTTAAGACAACTGGAAATGCCTGCGTGTGGGCAGCTTGAGCAGACAGATCCTGCCCACCGCACGCCCTCCCTCTGAACCATAATGAAAACTCCCACGGGCAGCCAGGGTGCGCGCCAGGCTCCAGACTTCGCTCGCCCACGCCTAGGAAAGACAGAGACAGAAAGGCTCTTGCGTGCACAGGGTTTTCTCCCAGCTCACAGCCGCAGAATGACTAGGTCACAGACCAGAGCAGGTTGGAGGTTCCTGTGGGCGCCCAGCCGACCCTCCGCAGGGCTGCAAAGCAGCGCGGCTCCGAGGTTCACCCGGGGCTGCCCTGCGCCAGGCCGGCTGCAGCCCGGGCGGAGGAGCGCTTTGCCGCCGGCAGTGGGTTGGGCCTTACATCACTGTCCTGTTATCCAAGCAGAATAGAGCAGATTGTTTATTTTGGTTTAGCTGCGCTTCAGGCTGTGACATCAGATGTAACTCCCAGAGTGACAAATTCCGATCGCAGTGTCACAGATTAAACAAGAGCGAGAAGAGCGTGAGCACGTTTCCCCGGGGGGCGCAGGGGGCTCTGCCTGGCTCTGCTTGCGCAGCCGTCCCTGCCCAGGCAGCCCCCTCCTCTCCCTGGAATCCGCTCTCCTTGCCCCTATCCATCAGTCATCCCCAGAGCTTCCTGGAGACTAATACGCCAGGTCTTTAATTTCTTTGAAAATATGAATTAAGGGTGATTCCTCTTTTTCCTTAGAGCATACTGACCTCCTTTCATATTTCACATTTTACAGACTTTGCTAAGTGTTGCTCAATACAGGGAAACCCCGGATGGAGAATTAGTTCTAAGCAAAAGTGGCAGACTCGCTCCGAGTGCCTCGGCCACAGGGGTTATCAGTGACACCCAGGGAGAGTGGCCAGGCCCTTGCCTGCTGAGGGGCCTGCAGGGCCAGGGCCTCACATGTCACCTGTTGGTGATAATGTCACGGGCTATTGGGGGAGGGGGTAGATCCACAGTCCCACACAAATCCTAAGGCACCTAGCCATGGTGTGCTGAGGGTCAGCGCCAAGACACACAGCTTCCGGGGATGGTGGCCGGGGGCCCCATGGGGCCTGCTCTATTGCAGCCACCACTCCCCGGCAGCCTGGGAGCCAGGGTGTGGGTGGCCCCTGCCTTGCCTGTGTTCAGTGAAAGCCTTTGAAGCGGGCGGCCACGGTATCCCCGTCGTCATTCACGGGGGCCTCCCTGTCCCTCAGCATGTGAGGCTGGCTGTGGAGCGCACTGTCTCCTGTGGAAACCGCTGCTGCTCCAAGCCAGCCTGCTCTTAACGAGCGCGTTCTGCAGAACTCGCGTTCCCCAGGTGGAAGAATGATTATGAGGGATCTTATCTTGTTGAAGTCATTAGTCAAACTGAGCATCCGTTTATTACATTTTCCCAAACAAGTTATGGATAAGAACCGTTAAATAATAATGGCACCTAATTACACAGGCTATTCTGAGAGCCGATTGCGCACTCTAGTCCCTCCTACAAGTCAGGCGTGGTCCGTGGTGAGGTCTCAAAGGCCGCATCAGCAGGCAGGTTTATGTGTGAGCTCCGTGCAGGCCTTCTGGCTGCAGGGAGGGGAGAAGACCACCTGGCTTGCAGCTCCCCAAGTGGGAAATGTTTGAATTAGCCCTGCATTTATACGGCATCTCCCTCTGCCCCCCGGGTCAGCGCACGAACGTGTAAGACTGTGCAGGAAGCCTCCCTCCAACCCGCATCTCCCTGGCCCAGGGGAATAGATGGAAAAGCCGTTCGAGGCCCCTCCTGGGTGTCGCCGAGCCCTGACATGATGGTCAGGGTGTTCTGACATGATGCACCATACAGCCCTTGTGGGTTTGGATGGTTTCTAACCACAATGCTCTTTTTCTCACTATCTGCTAGCATTTGATCATTTTCAAAGTCCAGAGGAGCCTGTTTTCTAGGTAAGGGCTTTTCTGTGCATTCAAAACCATGGCTTCAAACATAATGAGAAATCATTGAAGTTGGGAAGGGTTAAGTTGCTGGGTTTACTATGAAGTACATTTCTCAAATAAAGAGTTCTATGGAAAGTTCTGGTGGGAGACCAAAAGGCTCCCCAACAGGACTAGGGATCAAGCTGTCCCTCCCCTTCCAGCACACCAGTCCCCATTTCTGTAGTCTGAGAGGATAGGCCCAGCCTCCGTGGCAGGTGCTGGCCTCTGGCCACAGCCATTCAGTTCTCCATAAAAATAGTTAGCAAGCGCAGACTCACCTGCGTACTCCACTCCTCCTACCACCTAGGAGAGAGGCAGAGGCGAGCTCCAGAAGGCTGCTGGTTAGAGGACAGGACTTCTAGTAGTCTTAGTACCCAGGAAGGCAGATAAGAAAATGTGGACATTGGGGCCACACACATAAGAGGGCAAATGGTCCTGGGGCAGGCAGCAGGGGTTCTGGGTTAGCCAGTGTGGTCAGACTCTTCTGCCCCCCCTGGCCAGGGGTTGCCACCTTGTATTATAACAGCCTGCCTCATCTCAGGCCAGCCCGGGTCTCTTTTTAAGTGAGACTTTCAGAAGGCATAAAGAATGGTTGGGAAATAACTCCGCCCTTGAGGAGGCTACCTCCATGTGGGAGAGCCATTTGGCCACACAGAAGGCTGTGTCTGCCGTGCCCTGGCCAGGCCAGGGCTGTGGCCAGGCCAGGCCACACTCTCTGACCTCTGACTCTAGAGGTCAGAGGCTCCGGAGGCAGAACGGAGCCATGGCTGCTGGGCTTCCTGGCTGCACTGCCAGGTCAATCAGAGAAGCCAGTGGACTGAACAGGGGAGACAGGAGCTTCATCTCATTTGTGTGGGGCAGCCCCTCAGGTTAGTGCCTGACTGGCACTCGTAGATGTCGCCTCATCTAGAGTGAGCTAATTCTTTCATGCCATGCTGTGCAGCCCTGGGCACTTGTGCTCATCTCGTTTCACCTCCGACCGCCGGCCCATCTGTGAAGTGGGGATGCTAATAATAATGCCTCTAGGATGGTGGGTCTCAGAGAGGGGTGGAACGAGGAACGGAGGTCTTCACCTCCTGTCACCACCCCTCAGTGAGGTGTTTGGCAGTGTTTGGAGACATTTTAGGTTGTCACAGCCACAGGAATGCTACCAGTGGGTAGAGGGCAGAGATACTGCCAGGCACCCTACAGGGCACAGGGTGGCCCACAAAACAGGATTTTGTGATCACACTATCAATAATGCCCAGGGCGAGACCACCTGTCCTAAGATGACGTGTGTCACTATGTCACCCTGTGTGAATGCAAGGCAGCACATGGAAGCCTAAGGAAGAGCCTCTGGGTTACAGCTTCTTTTTCAGTATTTTCTAGTGTACAGCTTCAAGGGTTTCATTATGACATTTCTGTATATGCATATCATTGTCCATTGCTCTGTTCACCTCCCCCACAACCTCCCTCCCCTCAGTCCCCTTCGTCCTTTTCAGTGGTTCACCTGCCACTTGAGCGCACATGCACGCGAGCACACACACGGACACACACAGATCTTGCCTTAAGAACAAAACATGTGCCATTTCTCTTCCTTTCCCCCATTACTCTTTCTTATTTTCCCCTCCCCATCTCTTTATTTCCTTTTCTCCCCCGATAGATCCCATTCTACTTTCATGACCTGAATATTTTAATATTGAGTATATATTGAAATCTAACACCCACATATGAAAGAAAATAATGTGGTGTGTGTCCTTCTGGGTCTGGCTTATTTCACTTAAAATGATAATCTCCAGTTCCATCTATTTTCCAGCAAATGCCGTAGTTCATCCTTCTTTGTGGCTGAATAAAACTTTGTAGTGTATATCCCACAGTTTTCTTATCTATTCCTCACCTTGGTTATTCCATATCTTGGCTATTGTGAATAGTGCCACAACACACATGGCTAAGAAGGTGTCTATGGTATGTTGACTTATATTCCTTTGGATAAATACACAGGAGTGATATTGCTGGATCGTATAGTAGTTGTATTTTTAGGTGTTTTGCGGAACCTCTATACTCATTTCCATAGTGGTGGCACCAACCTACATTCCCACCAGCAGTGTAATAGGATTCCTTTCTCCCCACATCCTTGCCAGCTTTTGTTGTTGTTTTGTTGATACCAGCCATTCTGACTGGGGTGAGGTGGTATCTCAGTGTAGTTTTGACTTGCATGCCCTTGATGGCTAAGGATGTTGAACATTTTTTAAAACTATTTTTGGCCATTTTTATTTGTTTTTCTGAGAAATCTCTGTTCAGCTCATTTGCCCATTTTTTGATTGGCTAATTCACTTCCTTGGTGTTTATTTTTCTGAGCCCTTTATATGTTCTAGATATTAATCCCCTGTCTGATGTATAGCTGGCAAAGATTTTCTCCCATTTTGTAGACTGTCTCCTCACTCTGATAATTGTGTCTTTTGCTGTACACAAGCTTTTTAATTTCATGCAATCCCATTTGTCAATTCTTGCTATTGTTTCCTGCACTGTTGGGGTCCTGTTCAGAAAGTCCTTGCCTATGCCTTTCTCTTAAAAGTGTTTTCCCTATGTGTTTCTCCAGCGGTTTCAAAGTTCAGGTCTTGTATTAAGGCCTTTGATCCAGTTTGAACTGATTTTCATACAAGGTGATGTAGAGGGATCTAGTTTTAGTCTTCTACATGAGGATATCCTGTTCTCCCAGCACCATTTGTTGAAGAAGCCAGCCTCTCTCCAACTTATATTTTTGGCACCTTCGTTGAACATCAGGTGGCTGTAGCTACATAGGATTATTTATGCATCCTCTGTTCTGTTGAACTACATGTGTGTTTTTGTGGCGGTACTATGTTGTTTTTGTTACAATGGCTCTGTAATGTAGTTTGAAATCATGTATTGTGATGTCCCTTGCATTGCTCTTTCTGTTCAGGATTGCTTTAGCAATTTGGAATCTTTTGTGCTTCCTTAATTGTATGATTTTATTCCTATTTCTGTGAGAAACATCACTGGGATTTTGAGTATACATTGAATCTATAGATTGCCTTCAGGGATATAGCCATTTTCACAATATTAATTCTCCTGATTCACGAGCATGGGAGGTCTTTCCATCTTCTGATGTCTTCTTCAGTTTATTTCTTTTGTGTTTTAAAGTTTTCATTGTAGAGGTATTTTGCCTCCATGGTTAGGTTTATTCCTAGATATTTTATTCTTTGTGATGTATAGTGAATGAGATAGTTTTCCTGATTTCTTTCTCAACCTAGCCTTTATTGGTATATAGAAAAGCTATTGGTTTTTGTATGTGGATTTTGGATCCTGTTACTTTGCTCAAAGTGTTTATCAGCTCTAAGATTTTTCTGGTTGAGTCTTTATGGTCTTTTAAGTACAGGTCTATGTCATTTGCAAAAAGGGATAATTTTACTTCTTCCTTTCCTACTTATTTCTTTCTCTTGCCTTATTACTATGGCTAAGAGTTCAACTACTAAATGAAAAAGCAGTGGAGAAAATGAACACTCATGACTTATTCCTGATTTTAGAGGAAATGCTATTAGTTTTCCCCCATTTAGTATGATATTGGCTTTAGGTTTTCCATCTATTGCCTTTATTATGTTGAGGCATGTTCCTTCAATTCATAGTTTCTTCAGGGAGTTTATCATGAAAATATATTGAACTTTGTTAAAGGCATTTTCTGCATCTATTGATGTGATCATGGGATTTCTGTCTCTGAGTCTACTTATGTGCTATATTACATTTTTGTCTTGCCTATGTTGAACCACTGTTACATCCCTGGAATGAAACCAACTTGATCACCATGTATGATCTTTTTGTTGTATCCTTATCTGATTGTGGTATCAGGTTAATACTGGCTTCATAGAATGAGTTTGGTAATATTCCTTCCATTTTGATTTTATAGAATAGTTTAACAAGCATTGGTGTTAATTCTTCTTTAAAGATCTTATAGAATGTGACAGTTAATCCAGCCAGTGCTGGGCTTTTATTTGTTTGAAGACTCTTTTTTTATTATTAGAAATTTTTAATGTACATCTTAATGTGATTCATTTTGACATGCTTTTCATTGTGACATTTCCATATGTGCATTTTGATAAACATTATTCATATAGGTTACCCCTTATCCTCCCCTGTGCTTCCCCCCTCCCACCCTTCCCATCTAAATTTCCCATCTAAGTCTTCTCTATCTTTTACTTAGTAGTATTTTTCTATATGTCCTTGGGTTCCAGTTCTGTTTAAGATAGAAACTTTTCCTGTAGTGGTCTTTGTTTTTATCTTGTTAGAACAATTACATGGGATTTCTAGTCCATTTATATTGACATCATTCTTATCTTCCCCCCCTTTTATTATGATCTGACCTTTGAATAGGATTTTTCCTTCTTGTAATTTTGAATCAGCTCCTTCATATGAGTGAGAACATGTGTTGTTTCTCTCTCTGAGCTCGTGTTTGTTCACTCAAAATAATTTTCTCTAATTCCATCCATTTTCCTGCGAATGACCTTATTTCATTTTTCTTGATTGCTGAGTAGTATTCCATTGTGTATATATACCATAGTTTTTTATCCATTCTTCTGTTGAAGGGCACTTTGGTTGATTCCATATCCTTGCTATTGTGAAAAGCGCTGCATTGAACATGGAGATGCAGGTGTCTCTGTAGACTCTTTATTACTGCTTCAACTTTGCTGTTCATGATAGGTCTATTTAAGTTGTTTATATCCTCTTGACTTAATTTTTTTAGGTCATGTGTGTCTAGGAATTTATCTATCTCATCTAAATGTTCCAGTTTTTTGGAATATGTGTTTTCAAAGTACTCCCTAATGCTTCTCTGGATTTCATTGGTGTCTATTGTAATGTCCCCCTTTTCATCTCTACTTTTATTAAGTTGAATCTTCTTTCTCTCTTTTGGTTCTGTAGCCATACCACCCTGGCATTCAGTCTCATCTGATCTTGGAAGCTAAGCAGGGTCAGGCTTAGTTAGTTCTTGGATGGGAGACTGCCTGGGTATACTGGGTCTATAGGTTTGGAAGAAAGACCCAGAATCCCATTCCTAAAACAATCAGCCATTGAAAACCCTATGAGTAGCAGAGAAGCACTGACATAATGCCGGACAAAGCACATTCTTGGGTAGTATTTTGTTCTGTTGTATATTGGGTCACTATGAGTCAGAGCCAACTTGACAGCACCTAACAACAACAACAACAACAACAACAACAATAACAACTCTCTTTTAGTTAATTAGACTAAAGGTTTGTTGATCTTGTTTATCTTTTCAAAGAACCAGCTCTTTGACCAATTTTTTTATTCTTTTAGTCTCTATTTCATTAATTTCAGCTCTGATTTATTATTTCTTTCCATCTACTTATTTTTGCCTGCAGCTGTAGCCCTGTGGCATCTGATCCCGTCAGATCATGGAAGCTAAGCAGGGTCAGGCCTGGTTAGTACCTGGATGGGAGACCACCTGGGAACACCAGAAGCTGTAGGCTTGGGAGAAGGACCTGGCAACCCCCTCCCAAAAAACTAATCTGCCATTGAAAACCCTATGAACAGCAGAGAAGCACTGACAATAGTGTTTCCCCTGTTGTACAGAGGGTCGCTATGAGTCGGATACTGACTCGACGGCACCTAACAACAACAACAACAACAACTTATTTTTGGTTTTGCTTATTTGTGTTTTTCAAAGACATTGAGGTGTGTCGTTAAGTTCCTTATTTGAGTTCTCTCTGATTTTTTGAATGTAGATACTCATAGCTTAACCTTCTAGCTCAGAACCACCTTTGCTGTATTGCAAATATTCTGGTAGGTTGTGTTTTCATTTGCTTTTGAATCTAGGAATTTTTTATTTTCTTCCAGATTTAAGAGCATATTGATCATTTAAGAGTATATTGTTCAATCTCCATGGATTTGTATAGTTTTGTGGTTTCTCGTGCTGTGGATTTCCAATTTTATTCCATTATGGTCTGATAAGATACATGAAATTATTTCAAGTTCTCTGTATTTGTTAAGACTTGATTTATGGCCTAAAATGTGATCTATCTTGAACAAAGTTTCATGGGCTACCAAGAAGAATGCATATTCTCTACCTTTTGGAAGGAATATTCTATAGTTTTCTAAGTCTGTTGGATCTATTGTGTTTAACTCTGAAGTTTCTTTGTTGACTTATTTGTCTGGATGTTCTATCTACTAATGACAGTAGTATATTGAAGTCGCCCACTATTACTGTGTCTGGACCTGTCTGGTAGTGTTTGTTTTATGAAATTGGATACACTGATGTTCAGATGTTCAGTACACACACACACACACACACACACACACACACACACACACACAATTGTTATATCTCCTTGATCAATTGTTGGCTTTATTAATATGTAGTGACTGTCTTTATCTCCTGTGACTAATTTTATCTTGAAGTCTACTTTGTCCGATATAAGAATGGCTACTCCTCCTTTTACTTGGCTTCCACTTGCTTAATATATTGATTTCTATGCTATTGTTTTCAGTCTTTGAGTGTCCTTGCCAGTGAGACATGTTTCTTGCAGAAAAATTGTTGGATCTTGTTTGTAAATTCATTCTACTAGTCTGTGTCTTTTCATTGGACAATTAGGACCATTTATATTTAGGGCTATTACTGAGAGGAGTTTGCTGATTTTTACAATTGTGTTGAGTGTTTTCCTGGCTGATTCATATACTGTTCATTCTTCTCAAAAGCCATTATTCATTTTTGGGATGTGCTGTTTTTTTAGTTAGACATGGTTGATTCTTTCTAAATTCTCATTAGTTCATCTGTGCCTCTCATGAAGTTTATTCTTTCTTGTACTCTTGTGATTGAGACTGTCTTTCTGCCTCCTGTTTGTAAATATTCCTTTAAGTATTATCTGCAGTGCTGACTTGGTGGTGGGGAGTTGCTTATTTCCTTAATTGCACTTGTGTGTTTGTTTTGGCAGTATTTGGGGGTTGAGCCAATGGCTTTGCACATAGCTTGCAAGTGCTCTACCACTGGGAGGCACTCCCAGTCCATTTTTTATTTTTTTGAGTTAGGGTCTTGCTATGTTATGCAGGCTGCCTCTGGCCTTGAACTCATGGGCTTCCTGCCTCTACCTCCAAAGTTGCTAGTTTTTATTTTTAGTTCCCCATCAGTTTTAAATTTTACTGGACATAATAATTTTGTTTGGCAGTCATTTACTTCCTCCCCCTGGATTCTTAGATTTGGTCTCTTGATCATGTCCTGGAGTTCTTGGAGGTTGTGCTCATATTCTCTTAGTTTATTTTTTTCTCTGTTGATATCTGAATGTAGTATTTCCTCAACTTTGTCTTCTATCTCTGAAATTCTATCTTCTGCTTTACCCAGTCCACAGGTGATGCTTTCCACTGTGTTTTTTATTTGATTTATTGAATTCTTCATTTCTAACATTTGTGTTTGATTTTTTTCAGTACTGGGGGACCGAACCCAGGGCCTTGTGCATACTTTGTAAATGCTCTGCCACTGAGCTGCACCTCAAATCCTTTTTAATTTTTTGAATTGAGACAGTGTCTCACTAAGTTATACAGACTGCCTCTGGTCTCAAACACTTGATCCTTCTGCCTCCACCTCCTGAGTTGCTGGGATTACAGGCATGAGCCACCACACCAGCCTGGTTTGATTTTTTTTTTTTTAACTTTCAACAACTTCTTTTCTTAGATGTTGATCTTTCAGTAGTTGAAAAGCAACAGTGTTATTCTCATTATGCTGCTACTTCTCACAGAGCACTTGTTGTTGTTGTTAGGTGCCTTCGTGTTGTGTCTGATTCATAGTCCATGTCCGACTCACAGCCACCCTCATAGGGTTTTCAAAGGCTGATTGTTTCAGGATTGCCTCCGGAGTGGATTGCCACGTCCTTCTCCAATTATTCCAGTGCTGGGAATCAAACTCAGGACCTCAGAGACAGCAGAGCAGTGCTCTACCAACTGAGCTAAATCCCAGCCCTCAATAAAGCACTATGTCATAAAAAATATGTGTTTGTATGGGACCCCATAAATCTATTTTTGAATTTAAAAAAATACAAGTTAGATTTTCCTCATGCAGAAGTATGAAAATCTGAGCCGCTCCAAAATTCAAAACTATTTGAGTGCTGATGGATTGCAAATATTCAAAACTTGGGAAAACGCCCCAATCTGAATCACTTCTGACCCCAAGCATTTCAGATAAGGACGTCCGATCTGTATCAGGCATCCCTAAAAAAACCTTTGCAGCTTTCTTGAACTTGTTCTTTTGCAAAAGTGCTTACTAATTGAAAAATGTTGAAAGTTAAAATGTGGCACAAATGATTTGAAAAGGAAGAACTAGGGAAATCCAGTGATCTAGCACTTTCTTGGAGGTCTCAATACTAAATACATATATATACACATACATATACATAGCATCTAATAGGTATTTCCAATTGGATAAGGAAATCCATCATTGGAGAAACTTCCAAATGGGGAGAAACCCACAGTTCCAGACAAGGCATGATGGACCCAGGGTTTGGAGGATGTGCTGAGGGAATCCCAGGGGACTTTCTCTGCATGTTCCATGGCCACTGTTTCCCTCAGAAGCCTTCAGTAATGATATTGGCCCAGGGACAGTTGTAGGCCTTGGATCTCCTAGGAGAGGACCGTGGCAAAAGCTCTCCCCACCTCCTTGCCCCTTCTTCCATCCCACTTCCTCCCTGCCCCTTCCCCTCCCCTTGCCTCCCTTCCTTGGTGCCTCCCATTTCAGGGTTCTGAGCGGTGTGCCAAGCCAGCTGACGTTTACCTCAACTCCACTTAGATTAGATTTTATTCCCACTGAAATTTGCCACACGTAAGATTGGACAGCAGGAGTGCACACAATATAAGGGTGAGAAAGAATTTCTCCTTTTGTCCTCGGAGTCCCACTCCCTGTATGAGCCCTGGAGTTCACAGTTGATTATTTTGAAATGAATATTTTTTGAAATGCATAGCTGATGTTATGAAAGTCAGGAAACTCGATGGAGCCTGAGATCTTCCTGCTGTCAGTTGACATGTCAAGGTGGTTTCGCAGGCAGAATGCAGGACAATGCTATTTCTTCCCTTCTGTCACTTCATGTTGATTTTAAGCTGGAGATGTGAGGGGGAAGCAGACGAACTGTAAGCAGCTGGCATGTCACATGTCCTCAGAAATACATCTAAGCAAATAACAGCTTCGCGTCCAATAAATATCACTTTTCTGATCAAGGCTAGTTCTTAATATGAAGCTTTTTTATTTCATTGTGCTTTGTGCTGTTGCTATAAGTAGAAACTATAGACCGTGTGTGTGTGTGTGTGTGTGTGTGTGTGTGTGTGTGTGTGTGTGTGTGATTTCTCTAGCTGTTTGAATCTCTTGGCTAAAATTAGTTACTAAGGAGGATGAATTTGAGGACTCAGTTCTGTGACAGGCCAGTTAGCTTCTCTGTCACAGGACTTGCAGGGCCATGCTCTCATTACTGCAGAGCAAATGCTTCCTGTTCATGAAAAGGGGATAGATCAAAGTGAATGAGCCAGAACCCAGAGACTGACTAGACACTGGCTGTATTGCGGTCAGAGGAGAGCATCCTAGGAAAGGGGGACTTTGGCTACCTTTGTGTCAGGAATTTTCCAGCCTTCTTCTCTTTGGTCTCCTTGTGGTGCTGGATGCTATTAGAAGGAGAATGTGTGCAAAGAAAACAGAAGGCCAAGCTAGGGCATTTGTATTTATGCTGCAGGAAGCTGAGGAACATTTAAGATTGACATTTAGGATTCCGTGGTTATTGCAGCACTATTCCCAGCAGCCAAGATGTGGAATCAACCAAAGTGTGTGGCCACCAACAGAGGAGTGGGTAAAGAAGATGTGGCACATGTACACAGTGACCTATCGTGTAGCCTTGAAAACAGACCTCGTCATTTGTGGCAGTGCTGATGGCTCTAGAGCAAGTGAGATAAGCCAGGCCCAGCAAAGTGAATACCACTGAGCTCACTTACATGTGGAACCTAAAAATGTCCAACTCAGGGAGCAGAAAGGTAGTGCCTGGAGGCCGGACGTAGGAGGCAGGGACAAGTGAGCCAAAGGGTACCAAAAGGAAGAATACATTCAAGAAGTATTTTGTACAAAGTGGTAACTATAGTTAAAAAAGTATCGTACGCTAGGAGATGGCTAAGAGAGTAGATTTCAAGTATCCTCAAAATAGGTCTAAGTATCTCAAGCAGGTCTATTTATTATGTAGAGCCATTACAACTTCATAATGAGTAGGACAATGGCATGCTAGAAAAGGAAAGGAAAGTTAATAAATTTGCTAACAATCAGTAGACCTAGTAAACAAGCCATAAATAAATTTGGTAGAAACAAAATTCTGTTGACCTTTTGTTTACTATTTTGAGCGGGCTACAATTTAAAAGCCTGCAGCTGTAGCCCTGTGGCATCTGATCCTGTCAGATCTCGGAAGCTAAGCAGGGTCAGGCCTGGTTAGTACCTGGATGGGAGACCACCTGGGAACACCAGAAGCTGTAGGCTTGGGAGAAGGACCTGGCAACCCCCTCCCAAAAATCAATCTGCCATTGAAAACCCTGTGAACAGCAGAGAAGCACTGACATTCGTGTTTCCCTGTTGTACAGAGGGTCGCTATGAGTCGGATACCGACTCGACAGCACCTAACAACAACAACAACAACAACAATTTAAAATGGCAAATCAATTTAGGTGAGCACAAGATAGAACCCAATTTTTTAATCCAAATTGATTATATTTTTAAAAATTCAATGTTGTAGTTATATAGACATGCTTAACCTCTGACCCTCTACCTGCTCAGATTCTAAAACATACCTTTCAACAGTCTTCTAAAACATCTCTTTCTACAGTCTTCTGAAGATTCCATTAAAACTCACACCCATGGGGACAGCTCCCTTCCCTAAAGTGGCATTTGAAAGGACCGCATCTGCAGTCTTCAGGTTACCTAACTGCAACCCCTCCCATAGCTAACTTGTGCTCACTGTGATCAAGGGAGAGAAGACATGTGGAGGTGTTCAGGACCTGCTTATTTTGGACTTGAAAAGGTGTGTGGATTCTGTCAACAGCTTGGCTGCTAAATGAGAGTGAGGTAGGCATGAGAACCTCATGGCTGGTTTTCTACATGCCGGGGTCCCCCAAGCTCATTACAGGCTCATGGTCCTGAGTCTCCCCACCAGCCCACGGTCCCCACCGTAAGCAGCACACACAAGGCATCCACGGACATGGGGTGCTCTGTCACCCTGTTGGGTTACATTCCTGCACTCCAAATGGGAAGCAAGGTCACACACGCTGGGATTTATATGTCCGGGAGAGAGAGGAACATAAGTCTTCCTGTTTGGGGTGCCTTATTTCAGTTAGGCATTCTTGCATCACATTCTCCCCTCCACTCGCCTGCTCTGTCCACTCTTCATGCCTCTGTGTTTAATGGGTGCTGTCAGAAAGGCCACCGAGCAAACGTATTTAGTGTCTTTGGGACAGGAAGTTATGAGTTAGGGCTTCTGCCAGATTCAATCGTTGTGTTGGTATGATTGGAAAATGTGTGTTGTGGCCATCTGTCTAGAACTGACTGGGTGGAACAAGGAGGCTCGCCCTGCGTCTGAGACAGGGTGGTAACCACATTTCATGGGAGAAAAATAGCACTGAGCAAAACACGGGTGCAGACGTACACAAATTGAACTGTTACAAGCCTTCAGTCTGTATTCGTACAGTAATGGGTTTTCTGCAAGGATGAGCAAAATGCTTGGTTTTTTTCCCCTGTATTCACAATATGTGTCTCTGTGTGTTTCAATATATGCTTGTGGGATGTATTTATCACAGCTTAACCCCAACTTTGCCGTATCAAAATGGAGCCTATTTTAACACGTTCATTTTCCAAGTGAAAAATTTATTTTTAATATGATTCTATTCTCTTTTAAAGTTTATTTGAAATCGGATTGTTGGTCCCTTTTAAATGAATGTCAGTCATTTTTTATTCCTTGTGCCAAATTTCAGAGCACCCCCCCCAAGGTCACGCCACACTGTGGTGTTTTGAAGCAGATGCCGTGGTCATGAGAGCCGCCTCCTGTTAGATGGCCAGGCTGCTTTATATTAGTCATTTGGTTTGCACTTTACCCAGAGTCCTCCAGGGAGCAGAGCCTGAGGCAAGAATGAATAGCGCTGACACTTTATTTGGGAGGTGAAAGCCCAGGGTGGGTAGGGTGAAAAATAAAGGGAATCAAGGCAAGGGAAAATGCTAAGCTCTACACTGCTGTGCAGGCTGGCTGCAGTTTCAGGGGTCATAAAGAGGCACAGCTGGTCTCTTAGCAGGTGTTTAGATGACACAGAGGTCTTTCAGGGAAAATGTGCACAGGACAAAACTACAACATGGATCACCCCTCAGAAGGCAGAGAAGGAGCACTCTATCAGCCCAGATGCCTCCTGCCATTAGAATGGACCCACATGTGCCCTGGGGTGCTGATGCCCCCTACACGTGCAATTAGCTGCATCTGAGTTCTTTGCAAATGCTTAGGAGGTAAAATCCCATGCAAGGAGGCTGTAACATTTCATCCACTCTTGGAAGAAAACAGGCTCCCTGCAGAAAGGCCCCTATGGGGGGCTGAGAGCTGGGTAGTCCCAAGACCTTAACTGGAAAAAGTTAAATCTCTTGAGAGTTTGACAAAGATAGTCCCTGCAAAGGTGGTTTTGGCAGCGAGTGGTCCAATCTGGAAAGAATTTTGGCTACCCAAAGGTGTTCAAGAGAAGACTTCATAGGATCTAAGATTACACCGTCTGTAGGCGGACCACTGTAGCGGCCGATCCCATCAGATCTCGGAAGCTAAGCAGAGTCAGGCCTGGTTAGTTCTTGGATGGGAGACTGCCTGGGAACACCAGAAACTATAGGCTTGGGAGAAAGACCCAGCAACCCACTCCCCAAAAAACAGTCTGCCACTGAAAACCCTGTGAATAGCAGAGCAAAACTCACAATGGTGTTTCACCTGTTCTACATAGAGTCGCTATGAGTTGGACACCAACTCGGTGGCACCTAACAACAACACCAAGATTACACCATCAGTGGGCCTTCTTTAAGAAAAAGAATACAAAAATGATTGCTATAACCAATATTTAGAAAATAAATTATAGCAGATTACAAGTGTTAAAATTCCAGCAGATACTATGAAAGTCACACCGGTAGAAAAATAGCATAGTATTTAAATTTACTGTTTGACATTTTGCTATAATATTTTTTCTTACCTTTTTTGGCTGACATACTTGACGTCCTCATCATATGGAAGTGCTCTTTATACCATCACTTCCTATAAAACGATTAGAAAGATTAGAAAGAGATTTTAATGTTCTTAGCATAGTTGATTAAACTTTATTTTTATTACTGGTGGTTTTCAAAAGTAATTTTCAGTTTTGTAACTTCTTGGGAATATTATGGAAAATTTTAAGCTTGTTTTCAAATGTGAAGAAGCAACTAGAAATTTTCATTTATACATGGTCTATAAGGTTTCAGAGCATTTCAAGTTTTCTTGCATAGTGAGTATAGCTAAGAACTGGATGAACCGGCAACATGCATCAACGAATTTGTCTTTAATGTGCTCCTCATATTGGTATATTATACAATCAGTGTTATCTTTATCACATTAGTGTGCCATTCAAATCAGCAAAACATTTCAATAATATCTCAGTGTGGCCCTGTGATTATTCCTCTTAATCAATTAACAAACAATTGAAGGGATTGCTCCTTGCTCCAGACAGTTACTTATTGGGGATTAACTGAACTTTGGTCGGTGGAATCCAGTACCAGCTTGGGCAGGCACTGTGCTATGCTGTGGCAGTTCGTGTGGAGCCCAGATCCCTTCAGGTGGCAACGTTGCCAAATGCAGCAAGATGGGATCTAGGATACTACCGCATAGACACACAGCCTCATAACTGCCACGCTCACTGCAGTGCTGCCACGGGTTTCTGTTCTTCACGGACAGGAATACTGGGAAATTCTAGTTCAATTTACTCCCATTTTAAAAAGAAAACATGTATAGATTACTTTTGTAATTGTGTACACTGCATTGTTAAGTGTATTCTCCCAAATGAACTCTTACTTTCATGAAGTATTGATGGGAGTCACTTACAAATCTGATGATGGGAGGAACTATCCACAGATGAGCATCTGGCTCCCTGAATGTCCAGCTTTGTCCCTTCCCTTATCCACATGCCTCAGGGGCTAGGCACCATCCATAATCTGCCCCTACCTGAGCCATGCGTCCGGTGGATGTGTTGACACAGTCAGTGGTGGGAAGGTCCCTGGAAGGCATTCTCACACTGAGATTCCTGAAAATCAGTCAATTCAGGAAAGACATAACTATGAACTCCATGTGTGTGCCCCCTCAGATGACAAGCCAATTGTATACTCAGCTCCAAGTCCCTTTTGCTGGAGACTCCAAATCCCCATTACCACTCCAGGCTGACCTAACTCAGGGGCACTCTCCAAAGGCAGTCCAGAGCAGAAAGGACACTTGTCCTAACCCAAGGCTGGCAAACACTCTCTCTGAATTTTCTGAACTACAGGGGCACATGGACATTGCCCAGTCCCCACTAAAGCCAGTGAGGGGCCGGTGAATGCAGAGCCTTAAGCTCTAACTTTGGTGGTACACAGAAGACCTTCCTTTAGGACACTAGCTTTGTGTACCAGCAGTGTACACCTAAATATCTGTGTCTGCAAGCAGGAACTGTGACTTACCGAACACCTTCTAAATCAAAAAAGATTACAATTTGAGATTATATTCCATTATAGCAAAACTGTAATTCATTCTTCCAGCCAATTGTTGTTGTTGTTAGGGGCTGTCGAGTCGGTGTCTGACTCATAGCGACCCTCTGTACAACAGGGGAAACACTATTGTCAGTGCTTCTCTGTTGTTCATAGGGTTTTCAATGGCAGATTGATTTTTGGGAGGGGGTTGCCAGGTCCTTCTCCCAAGCCTACAGCTTCTGGTGTTCCCAGGTGGTCTCCCATCCAGGTACTAACCAGGCCTGACCCTGCTTAGCTTCCAAGATCTGACGGGATCAGATGCTGCAGGGCTACAGCTGTAGGCAATAGGAACAGAAAATTAGCTACTTTTATCAAATGAGGAAAAAAATTCTTCCCTTCCTAGAGTAAGTTCAATACCAAGTACAAATACGTGGATGGAAGGTTTGAGACCTGTTTGTTTGGGTTCTTCCTGGTGTCTGAAATTCGCTGTTACCCCCAACACACCCATGTGTTGCCTCTGGGTAGAAACTATGTAGAGTAATGTCTAAACTGATGGATGTATGATGAGTGGAGGTTATGTAACCTATTTCATTATTTTCTGTTGGCAGATAGAGTTAGTTCTATCTATATTTTATAAAGAACTACACATAACTAAGAAAAAATAGGAAAATTGGCAAAGGAAACTTTATTGGTTAATATAGAAGTTAAATTGCTTGTTGTTGTTATTGTCAGGTGCCCTCGAGTCGGGTCCAACTCATAGAGACCCTCATAGGGTTTTCTATGGCTGATTGTTTCAGGATGGCTTTGGGAGTGGATTGCCACATCCTTCTCCAATTTTTGAAGTGCTGGGGATTGAACCCAGGTCCTCAGAGACTGCAGAACAGCGCTCTACCAACGGAGCTAAACCCCAGCCCAGGTTAAATTTCAGATAATAGAAAATCTATAATAAAATGGGCCCCCAAATGAAAAACATTTAATTCTTTCTTAAATAGTGTCCAGACATAAGTGGTCCAGGGATGGCAAGGTAGCTTATTACTTGTTATCATGGTCTATGACCCCTCTACTCTGTTGTTCAAACATCTGTAATACTTCTTTACTCGTGGTTCAGGATGAATGCTTAAGAGCCAGCTGTCACTTATACACTGGGACAAATAGGAAAGACGTGCACTGTTCCTTCGAGAACACCTCCTGGAAGTAGCAAGATTCATTCCTTTCTGTCTGTCTGTCTGTCTGTCTGTCTGTCTGTCTCTCTCTCTCTCTCTCTCTCTTTCTTTCTCTCATTTCTTTCATTCTTTCTTCCTCCCTCCCTGCCACTTTCTTTCCTCCTCTCCTTTCTTTTCCTTTGCTTTGCTTTCCCTCTCTCATTCCCTCCCTCCCTCCCTCCCTTCCTTCCTTCCTTCCTTCCAACATTACTGAAGGGTTGAACCCAGGACCTCATCCATGCCTTACAAGCACTACCACTGAGCTGCACTCCCAGTCCATTTTTTACTTTTTGGTTTGAGTCACAGTCTCACTAAGTTACATAGGCTGCCTCTGACCTCAAACTTGTGATCCTCCTGCCTCCACCTCATGTTGCTGGGACTACTTTTGCTCCCCTGGATCTGAGCCATATTTCTTTCATTCTTTTGCTTGTTTCTTATGTTCATTGGCCAGTATTTAGTCAAATGACATTTTCTAACTTCAAAAGATACCAGGAAATGTAGTTTTCATTGTGTATGACCATGTGCTCCAGTATAAATTGGGTTATTATTATTAAAAAAGAGAGAATGAATGTCAGGAAACAGCTAAGCAACTCAGCTCCAGATATAAATGGACACTTTCAATAGAAATACAAGACCCAAACAACTTTAAAATGAACTCACTATGATTTTTAAAAACACACACAAAATATGAGATAATTCTGAGCTGAAAAAAATGAAGGGGTAAGAAAATATTTAGCTGAGGTTACAAGGACATATGTTGTTAGGTGTCAACAAGTCAGGTCCAACTCATAGTGACCCTATGTACAACAGAATGAAACATTCCCCAGAACTGTGCCATGATCTTTTTTTATGTTTAATCCCATTGTTGTAGACACTGTGTCAAGCCTTCTAGTTGAGGGTCTTCCTTTTTCTGTGAACCCACCACTCCCCCAAGATTTCATTCTCCAAGGATTTGTCCCTTCTGACAATATACCCAAAATACATAAGATGCAATTTAGCCATCCTTGCTTCCAAGGAGCACTCTGATTGTGTTACTTCTAGGACAAGTCTGTTGGTTTTTTTGTCACTCCATGGTATATTCAACATCCGTCTCCAGGACCATAATTCAAAAGCATCAATTCTTCTCCTGTCTCCCTTATTCAATGTCCAGATTTCCTAAGCATATGATGTGACTGAAAATACCATGGCATGAGTCAGGGGAATCTTTGTCTTCAATGTGACATCTTTAGTTTTCAACACTTTAAAGAGGACCTTTGCAACATACAAGCTTTTCCCAGTGCAATGTCTTTTGATTTTTTGACTGCTGCTTCCATGGATGTTGTTTGTAGAACCAAGTAAAGCAAAATTTTGGACAACCTCAATCTTTTCTCCATTTATCATGAAGTTGCTTAGTAACCTGGTTGTAAGGATTTTTGTTTTGCTGATGTTGAGGTGCAATCCATACTGAAGGCTATGTTCTTTGATCTTCATTAGTAAATGTTTCATATCCTCTTCACTTTCAGCAAGCAAAGTTGTATCATCTGCATAACATAGTTAGTTAATGAGTCTTCCTCCAATCTGGATGCCATGTTCTTCTTCATAAAGTCCAAGGTTCTCAGATTATTGGGTTAGCATAGAGATTGAAGATTGATAGATTAAAGATAGAGATCGGTACATCCTTGGCCCACACCTTTCTTGACTTTAAACCAAACAGTATTTCCTTATTCTGTTTGAATGGCTGCCTCCTGGTCCATGTACAGATTTTTCATGAATATAATTAAGTGCTTTTGTATTCCCATTCTTCACAATGTTACCCGTAAGTTGTTGTGATCCACATAGTCAAATTCCATTGCATAGTCAATAAAATATAGATAAACATGTTGGGGCTTGATCCCCAGCACCACAAAAATAGGAGAAGGACCTAGCAATCTATTTCCAAAACAATCCAGAAACAATCTACCATTGAAACCCCCATGAATAGCAGAAAAGCACTGACATAGTGCCCTGCATGACATAGTGTCAAATAGTGTTTTGTTCTGTTGTACATATGGCTGGTATGAGTTAGACTAGACAGTACCTGACAATAACACACATCTTTCTGGTATTCTCTGCTTTCAGACAATATCCATCTGACATCAGCAATGATAACTCTGGTTCTATACCCTCTTCTGAATCTGGTTTGATTTCCTGGCAGTTCCACATCTGCACATTGCTGCAGTCTCTTTTGAATAGTCTTTAGCAAAATTTTATTTGCGTGTGATATTAATGATATTGTTCTATCATTTTTGCATTTGTTTGGATCCCCTTTCTTTGGAACAGGCACAAATATGGATCTCTAATAGTCAGTTGGCCAAGTAGCTGTTTTCTAAATCTCTTGGCATAGACAAGTGAGCAACTCTGGTACTACATCTGTTTATTGAAACATTTCAGTTGGTATTCATCAACTTCTGCAGACTTGTGTTTTGCCAGTGCCTTCAATACAACTTCCACTTCTTCCTTAAGTATTGTTGATTCCTGATCACATGCAAACTCTTGAAATGGTTGATCATCCACCAATTATTTTTGGTACTATGACTCTGTGTATTCCTTCCATCTTCTTTTGATATTTCCTGCATCATTTAATATTTTCCCTGTAGAATCCTTCACTATTGCCATTCAAGGCTTGAATTTTTTCCTTCAGTTCTTTAAGCTTGAGGAAAACAGCATGTTCTTTCCTTCCGGTTTTCTATCTCCAGATTTTTCTGAGTGTGAAATTATGGGGATAATGAGCTGGACAATTTGACATTATCTGTGAGAATAAATACAAGATTCTTCTTTCTTAAAAATTACACTTCTAGGTACGTTTCCTAAAGAAAGAATTTAGACATTGTAACAAGGTGTTCAGAGCAATATTATTTGTAATGGTGAAAATCTGGTAAAAGTAAGTTTTTTAAAATTTCATTGTTGTTGTTAGGTGCTGGAGAGTCAAGTCCAACTCTTAGCAACTCCCATAGAGTTTTCAATGGCTGATTGTTTCAGGATTGCTTCGGGAGTGGATTGCCACATCCTCTTCCCATTTTTAATTTTAGAATGTGTTAAATAAATTTTCTGTAGCCATGGACATCTAACCAGACATCAAAGAATGGCAAATATGTGCTGGCTTGAAAATGTCTCCTAAGATAGAATGATATGCACAACATAATTCTATTAATGCTTCTAAAAGTTGTACATTTAAATATATTATCTTCTTCAGACCAGTATGCTGTGAAGGGTGTGGAAGACTATGTAGATTTGGAAGGTTCTTGGACATTGGATTCTTTTAATTTTTGCTGTATGTAAATATTTATATTTTCATAAGAATTGTTTTCTCTTAATTTTTTAAATGAAAGCTATTTGCTGCTATCAACAATTTGAAGCATTTTTCTGCATATTTTTACCCACATGAGCAGGTGTGTGTGTGTATCTGTGTAGTGTAACAGGAACAAGACAGACTCATTCCATATAGAGATTTTTTGCTTTGATTTTAGTTTATTTCCTACCATCATGTGAGGAGCATTTTCCTAAGTCATTTACATTTCCAAAGATTACTTTAATATTTTTCTTCACATTTATATTGTATTTAAATATTTCCAACTCTTAGAAGTGTAAAACGCCTGTAAATTAGTTAATAACTTAAGTAATTACTTATCGTTATTTACATATTTATATTTTATAAAATTGTTTATAAATAAAAGTATAAACTGGGCATAGTGGCACACACCTGTAATCCCAGCAACTCGGGAGGCAGAGCCAGGAGGCTCTTGAGTTCAAGGCCAGAGGCAGCCTGCATGACTTAGTAAGATCCTGAATCAAAAAATAAAAAATGGATTGGAGGTGCACCCCAGTGGCAGAGCACTTGCAAAACATATGTGAGTCCCTGGGTTCAACCCCCAAGTACTGCAAAATAAATAAATAAATATTTTATGATGTGCAGTGAATGTCTTCATATACAATCTTTGCCTACATAGCTGATTATCTCACTGAAGAGAATGCTAGAAATAGGGAGCTGTGTTGAAAATTATGAACTTGTAAAAATGCTTAATGCAAACTGCATCACCCATCTGCTTCCAGGGCAGTTTTCCTAGTTTACACCTGCACTGGCAATGCACAAGGAACACATCCTACCAAAATTCACCACCACTGGGTTTATGGATTTTAGAAAGCTCATAAATTTGCATAGCAAAAGGATATCATATAGCTAAATAGGGTTAAATTACCATTAATAGTGAAGTTGAACAATTTCCAGTACTTGCTGGTATAGGTTTGTTAATATCATTGGCTATTATCTGTGGCTGTATAATAGAATTTTTACTGAGTTCTAAGAACTCTGCATATATTGAGGATAATGATATTTTCAATTTTCCTTCTCCAGTAAGCATTCAAAGGAATTATCAGGGGACTTCTCAGAGCCCCGTGTCCCAGGCCCTTTGGTGGTCTGCTTGAAGCAATAGTGTAATCCTTAGTCCTTTGTATTTTCAGAAAGGTTGGTAAATCAAGCTATTATTGAAGATATTGCTCTGAGGAACTTAAAGATGAGATCTCTTAGACTGTCCCAGTGATATTAGCCTTTGTGACCATGTGCAATTAGACTCAAACCATTTGACCATGTGCAATTAGACTCAAACCATTTTGTTTTTATTATAACTTAATATAAACCCAAACTGTAATATCAACTAAATTTTTTGTTTTCTTCTGGCTGTAAAGTATCAACATAGCCAAAACTTTGGGGTTTTACAAACAAGTTAACATTCTTTTTTAAGGAGGAAGAGAGAGCAGTACAGGATTACAAAGTTTTTATTTTTCCAGATAAGGGCATTTCTAAAAACACAACAAATTTTCTACTTTCAATATCATTTCATGAAATGAAAACATTTTAACATGAAAACCAGGAAAGATACAACCTCCAAATACTGGAATTTTGTTTTAACTGGAAGGTTGTCTTTCTCGTTAGTCACTGGTGAAAACCATAGGCCAGGTCTGAAACCCTGGGGGCCCAGCTTGGGATGCACCTGGTGCTAGGTGCCATGTGAGGGGGCCTTCTGGGGAGATTTATGACTCCCCGCCATTCAGAGCCTCTTAAAACTGAGGCAGATTGATGCTTAGAGTGTGTCTGAAGTCTGTGAATACAGGGAGCATATTGATTTTTTTTCCTATTAGCCTCCTTCAGATGTGATGATCCTGGGCGCCTCAGGAGTTTCTAATGCCATTCCAGATTAATTCTCTTTCAGTGCACTGGGAGCACATTCCAACAACGGAATTGATCAGATCCTCTGTCGTGGGTTCCTCGGCAAATCAAAGCAGAAATTACAGTGACGAAACAGAACAAAAACTGTGTGCATATGTGCGTGCGTGCCTGCGTGCGTGCGTGCGTGTGTGTGTGTGAGAGAGAGAGAGAGAGAGGAAATAAAGCTCAAACCGTGGCCTTATGTCCTTCCTTCCCTTTGTGAGGAAGGACGAACTCTAACCAGGTGCCCCTTTGGGAGCACGGGATCAAGGCATACACCAGATTTTCCCAGCCCCAGTCTCTCTGTGAGAAGCCCCATTCCCACTGGGGCATCCACAACACGGAAGAAAGCACGAAGACAATCCTTCTCCATGTCACTCACTAGCGGCCATGGGATTAAGACTGCAGCTGAGCGTGGGCAAAATCTAGTTGTTGGTTCCTTTAAACTACCTCGTGAGAAAGGACCCTGTATGGAAAGCATTTGGTTAAAGAAGCCATTTTATTCTTTTTTCTATTCACTTCTTCATTGAAATATAATGAGCGTATGACAGAACACACGAGTTGCATTAATCATGACACTCAAGTACCACTGTGAAGCCACCGCCACTGTCAGTGGAAGTCACCATGACCCCGAGCATATCCCCGGGTTTCTTTGTGTCCCCTCCAACTCACTTCCTCAGCCCCCAGACACCTCCTTTCTGCTCTCTGTCACTGTGGATGAGTTTCCATCTCTTCTGTCTTCTTTCACACTGCCTGATGATTTTGCAATTCCACCTGTCATTGCACGTACCCATAGCTGTTCTGTCTGGTGGCTGACCCAGATTCCATTGCATGGGTATACCACAGTCTGTGTTTCTACCCAGCAGCTGAGAACACATGGGCTGCTTCCAAGGTGGGACGATTACAAATAACGCTGCAGTGACGCTGGCGTACCAGCATCTGTGTGCACACACCAGGCCTGCCTTCCCACTGGGAGGAAATTCAGGAGCAGAATGGCTGGACTCTGTTAGGCATGTGCTCATCTTCTTAAGAAATTGTTGTTGTTGTTAGGTGCCGTCGAGTCGTGTCTGACTCATAGCAACCCTCATAGGGTTTTCAAGGGCTGACTGTTTTGGGATTGCCTTGGGAGTGGGTTGCCACGTCCTTCTCCCGTTTTTGCAGTGCTAGGAATCAAACTCGGGACCTCAGAGACTGAAGAGTGGCGCTCTACCAACTGAGCTAAATCCCAGGCCCTGTTAAGAAATGGCCCACCCCTTTCCCACGTGGCTGGGCCACGCTGTGTTTACACCAGCAGCCGAGCACCTGGGGCCGCTTATGCTGCTCTCTGATGTCTTACCCCTGCCGCCTCTCCAGCTCACCCCCTCCTCTCGGCTGCCTACACCAGCTGCCCCATCCTCCCCGCCTGACAGACTCCTCTCGCCCACTCCGCAGTTGAGGTTCGCGGGGTCCTCCCTCCCTGAACCACGGCCTGAAACTCTCCAGCACCAGGCTGAGGCGGACACAGGGCTCAGCACGTTTCCTGTCTCGCTGGCCCCTGGCCCCTCACTGCCTGAAGCCGGCTGTCCGGAAGGCCATGGTTTCATATATTGCGTCCAAATTGTTCGGTTGTTTCAGGCAGGAGGGTAAATGGAGTAGTGAGGGTGTGAGAAGGCAGTTTTGAAGGTTGACTGAGTAATTGGATACTTAGCAGCTATTAAGACAACTGCTTGGGGGGGAAAGCCATTTGTTAATTTCCCTGTGATAAATCCATGAGAGAATGGTAACTTATTTTCTGTAGGGCATTCAACTGAATATCTTTAAGTAAATGTGTAGTTCCTTGGGGCTGGGGTTTAGCTCAGTTGGTAAAGTACTGCTCTGCACTCTCTGGGACTCTCAGTTCCATCCCTGGCACTTCAGAAATGGGAGAAGGACGTAACAATCCACTCCTGAAGCAATCCTGAAACAACCAGCCATTGAATACCTTGTGAATGTCGTTATGAGTCGTATTCAGCTAAACAGCACTTAAAAACAACAAATAGTTCCTTCAATTCAAACTCTTAACACGTCTGGCTGTATAAAGCTAGGTACAAATGTATAGTATTTTTCATTTTATACGCATGAACGTTGATAGTAAAAGGGTCAATGTGACTGTCCTAGGATCTTATAAAATAAGGGTTGCCATGTGCGGTTGTGCCAGTTGTCAACTACACAAACAGACCAGGCTGCAGAGATGATTTGGGGCTGAAATCCAACCCACAGTCTGGTCACTAAACTTAGTGCCCTGGCATGTTGTTGCATCATGAAAGCGATTTCTCTCATTCTCATAAAAGTACCTCACAGACCCCTCCATGATGTCGTTTTTAAAGAAGAAACTTTCTTCAAAAGCCTCTTAGGCTGTCAATGAGTCTTGCTTCATATAGTGCAAAGGTGTTGATGTGGCATCACTGTCTGTTCTGGGTCACTGTGAAGGTGACTGTATCAGGGATATCAATTCATTCAGAGGAGGAGTGCTGTAATAACAGGCTGGGCATCGCCTCGCCCCTGCATTAACCTTGCCCTTGGTGCTCCTGAAACGTCTCTTCTCAGAGACATATTTCCCACAGACCCTGCCTCTGCCAGCCACTTCCTGAGTGAAGAATGAAAGGATTCTCTTCTTGTGGGGTACATTTGCTCTACCTCTGTCCATTTTACCTGTGTGAGGCTCTTTGATTTGGGGTCTGCATAGGAATCATAATTAACAGGAATTACTGCAAATCCTTTGGCTGGACATGGCTCCACAGGGCGGGATGGGAACCCAGAGCTGGCGCCCACCAGCTTCCCAGGAGGGAGGGGGAAGAGGAGATCAGCACCACAGAAGCTCAGGGGTGGGGCAGGGGAACGATGTCTGCAGGACCTGCAGTGGCAGGGTGAAGCTGCTATGGGAATGCTTGGCCAGGAGCAGGAGGGTAACACCTGAGCCCCAGCCTGGAAGGCACTGGCCTGCGGGGCAGCTGAGGGAGAGCGAGGGGCGAGGGCAGGAGGGATCTCACTTGCCTTCCACTGTGCGTCTACACAGAATCACAGACTTGCCTGGCCCACTGGACAGTCATGAGGTCTTTTTCTTTCTCTTAGATGGGAAGTGACAAGAAACCAGGCTCCTGGGAAACCCGGGATGCCAGGCCACCAGCCAGATGCTTCTCTGAGATGATCTGTCCCCTCCCCATACCCCTGTGCTCTGTGACAATGTGAGATAAGACACTGAGTGAGGGGGACTGGCTTGTCACACATCTCGGGCTTACAGCCAGGGAAGGTCATGTCCTCCAAATGAGCATCTCCCCCAGGAAATAAGATGTAATGTGGGGTTGTCATCATCCGAAGTAAAACATCATAGGTACAGGGAGGCTGCGCACTGGCTCTGCCCCTGTGAGGGACACCGGCTGATCCACCTACTAAACAGGCCTGACCCCGTGGCTTTCAGCCTGAAACATCTTTGAACTCCATGTTTGATTTAGCTTAGGTTCTAATTCTGTAGTCATTTTGGTCTATTAGAAATAATGCTGCTAAGAACATTTAGGGAAAGGTCTTTGTGTAGACATCTGCTTTTCATTTCCTGGGCAGAGACTTAGAGTTACAACTGCTGAGCTCTAAAATATATATCCACTTTTTTAAAGGAACTGTCAAATTGCTTATAAAACTGCACCATTTCAACCCCCATCTTAGTATTTGAGGGCTTTGTTGTTGTTAGGTGCCCCGGAGTCAGGTCCAACTCTAAGTGACCCTATGTACAACAGAATGGAACACTCCCTGACACTGTGCCAGGCACACAGCCTTTTATATGTTTAAGACCATTGTTGTAGACACTGCGTCAATCCATCTAGCTGAGGGTTTTCCTTTTTTTGGTTGACCCATGACTCTCCCAAATGTGATGTTCTTCTTTGGAGATTTGTCCCTCCTGACGATACATCCAAAATACATAAGACACAGCCTAGCCACCCTTGCTTCCAAGGAACACTCTGGTTGTACTTCTTCTAGGACAAATCTGTTGGTTCTTTTGGAAGTTCATGGTGTACTCCAGCGCCATAATTCAAAAACATCAATTCTTCTTTTGTCTCTATTATTCACTGTTTAGCTTTTACAAATACATGATACAATGGGAGATACCATGGCATGAGTCAGGGGCACCTTGGTCTTCAATGTGACATCTTTATTTTTCAAAATTTATAGAGGTCTTTTGCAACAGCTTTTCCCAACGCAATGCATCTTTTCATTTGTTGATTGCTGCTCCCTTGGGTGTTGGTTATAGAACAAAGTAAAGCAGCATCTTGTACAACCTCAACCTTTTCTCCATTTATCATGAAATTGCTTACTGACCCAGTTGTGAAGATTTTTGTTTTGTTGATGTTGAGGCGCAATTCTTACTGAAGGCTGTGCTCTTTGATCTTCATCAGTACATGTTTCACATCCTTTTCACCTTCAGCAAGCAGAGTTGTGTCTTCTGCATAACTCAGGTTGCTAATGAATCTTCCTCCTATTCGGATGCCGCATTCTTCTTCATACAGTCCAGCTTCTAAGATTATGTGCACAGCATAGAGATTGAAGAGGTATGGTGAAAAAACACGGCCATGACACTCACCTTTCCTGATTTTAAACCAAGCAGTGTTTCCTTGTTTTGTTTAAATGACTGCCTCCTGATCCAAGTACAGATTCCTTGTGAGTACAACTTCCCATTCTTCACAAATTCCCATTATTCACAATATTATTCATAATTTTTTGTGATCCACACAGGAAAATGCCTTTCTACAGTCAATAAAACATAGGTAGACATCTTTCTGATATTCTCTGCTTTGGGCTAATCTCCATCTGACATTAGCAATGATGTCCCTGGTTCCATACCATCTTCTGAGTCTCGCTTGATTTTCTGGCAGTTCCCTGTCAATATACTGGTGCAGTTACTTTTGAATGATCTGTAGCAAAGTTTTACTTGTGTGTGATATTAACTGATATTCTATAATTTCTGCATTCAGTTGGATCCTTTTTCTTGGTGATAAACACAAATATAGATCTTTCAATCGGTTGGCCATAACTGTTTTCCAAATCTCTTGACATACACAAGTTAGCATTTCTAGTGCTGCATCTGTTTGCTGAAACATCTCTACTGGTATTCAATTAATTCTCAGAACCTTGTGTTTCACCAATTCCTTCAAGGCAGCTTCCACCATTTACTTTAGAACCATTGATTCTGGATTATATGCAAACTCTTGAAATGGTTGGTCATCCACCAATTCTTTTTGGCATAATGACTCTGTGTATTCCTCCCGTCTTCTTTTGATGTTTCCTGTGTTTAATATTTTCCCTGTAAATCCTTCACTATTGCCACTTGAGGGCTTTAGTTTCTCCACATCCCTGACAGTACTTGGTATTCTCATGCTCTTTAATTTTAGACAGTTTAGCAGGAATGTGGTGATATGCTCCATTGTTTTAGTTTTCTCCTAATGTGTAATGATGGGCTGGGATTTAGCTCAGCTGGTAGAGCACTGCTCTGCAGTCTCTGAGGTCCCAAGTTTGATTCTCAGTACCACAAATATGGAAAAAGGACATGGCAACCCACTCCTGAGGCAATCCTGAAATAATCATCCATTGAAAACCCTGTAAGAGTCACTATGAGTCGGACACGACTCGATGGCACACAACAACAATGTGTAATGATAGCCTGTAGCAGTAGCACTGTGGCCTCCAATCCATCAGATCTGGGAAGCTAAGCAGGGTCCGGCCTGGTTAGTACTTGGATGGGAGACTGCCTGGGAACACCAGATACTGTAGGCTTGGGAGAAGGACCTGGCAACCCACTCCCCAAAATCAATCCACTGTTGAAAACCCAATGAATGGCAGAGATGCATGACAATAGCATTTTGCCTGTTGTACATAGGGTCACTATGAGTCAGATACCAATTTGATGGCACCTAACAACAACAACAATGTGTAATGATATTCAACATCTTTTCACATACGTGCTTGACATTTGGGTGTATTATCTATTGCAGTGCTTATTTTTACTTTTTTATTGAGTTCATATTGTATTGTCAAATATTTTATATATGTCTCAATATAAGTTCTGTAGCATGTTATTCCCATATATTTTCTGTCAATCTATACTGCCGTTTTTATCTCCTTGGTGGTGATTTTGATAGTACATTAATTTTAAATTTGGTAAAATCTAATTTTTCAATTTTTTACTTCATTCACTTTTTGAATCTCCTATTTGTCCATCTCTGTCTTGTCCAAGATCACAAGGAAAGCGCCTCCTCCTCTTTCTGTGTAGAAGTTGTATAGTGACAGCGTTTCATGTGGCTCGTGGGTCCATTTCTTGTCCATCTCTGTGTCCGGTATGATGTGAGGAACAAGTTGATGATTGTTTCTACCATTACCTGTGTCTGTCAAGTTGCCTCAGCATGATACACTGAAATGACCATCCTTTTCCCACTGAATTATATCAACACCTTTGTGAGACTCTTTTCGGTTCCACTGATGTATTTATCCACCCTATGCCTGCCTCCCTGCCTTGAGTATTCTAGTTATAAATGATACCTAAAACTTTCTTTATCTGACCAGGTTAACTGGAAAACTTTATAAGATTTTTGAGGCATTAAGCTATAATTACCACCTGGAACTATTTTTAATATCCCTGTTAAGCCTCTTCTCTCAGCTCCTGAATGCCTTATTTATGCTCTGTCGGGCTGTGCACTCCTTTAGAGTCGATCCTGAAGTGAGGCAGCCTGAGGCCTCCAACTTCGTTTTGTTTTTCAAAATTGTCCTGGGAAGGTAGAACATTTTATTCCCATACACATTGTATAATTGGATCGTCTATTACAGCAGGGCTGGGTGCTGTTTGTGGAGGGATTGTTTGGAATCTCTAGATGCATTAGCGGACAAACACCATGGAGAGCCGCTCTTCCTGCTGCCCAGAGTTCCCTTCATCCCCTTCCCTACCATGCGAAGTCCGGCTCCTCTGTCAGGACTTAGTTCGAGTGCACCTCCCTGGGAAGCCTCCCCAGATTCCCCAGGTGAAGTTGGGCACTGGCTTGGCTACATTTGTGTCCTGATAATTGCATATATCTCATGGAGTTAGAATCTTATGGGTAATCACTACATTTTGTTCGCCGATTTTCTACTCCCTAGTGTATATGTTATATACCATGTGCCTAATAATTATTCGGGCTGGGATTTAGCTCAGTTGGTAGAGCACTGCGCTGCAGTCTCTGAGGTCCTGAGTTCAATTCCCTGCACCGCAAAAATGGGAGAAGGACCTGGCAATCCACTCCCAAGGCAATCCCAAAACAGTCAGCCATTGAAAACCCTATGAGGGTTGCTATGAGTCGGACACTGACTCGACGGCACCTAACAACAATAACAATAATTATTCATCAAATGAATTAAGAATTGAATACCTGAATGATGCAAATTTTTACTTTTACATGTGTATTTTATTTTGAATGATGTTACATAGGTAGTCATGTATTCCTATCCAATTAGCAGCTGTGCCTTGATGCAGGGGAGGGTCACCTTCTCAATAAACATATGACACTTTCTGTTTTAGAAAGAGTTTTTATATGTGTATATAAATGGCAAATTATTAGACATTATGTAGAACCTCATTTAATGCCTAAATTTTAAGAATTCAATATCAGTTTAGAATTCTAATCTACCATAATTGGTTCTTATTCTGAGATGAAAATAAAACACATGTGTGTGTTGGTTTACTCAGGCTGCTATAAGAAAATACCACTCACTAGGTGACTTAAACTGCAACCAAAGTGTTCCTTGGAAGCAAGGATGGCTAGACTGCATCTTGCATATTTGGGACATGTTGTCAGAAGGGACCAATCCTGGAGAAAGACATCATATTTGGGAGAGTGGAAGGTCAGTGGAAAAAAGGAAGACCCACTACTATATGGATTGATACAGTGGCTGCAACAATGGGCATAAGCATAAAAAATATCATGTATATGGGTCAATGTCAGGTAGTGTTTCGTTCTCTTATATATAGGGTCACTATGAGTTGGACCCAACTCAATGGCACCTAACAACAAAGGTGGCTTAAGCAACAGGAATGTGTTTCTTACCCTGTTGGATTTGGAAGTCCAAGATCAAGGTGTCAACAGGGTGGCTTCTCCTGAGGCTTCTCTCCCCAACTTGTGGGGGTGTCTTCTCCCTATGTCTCTCTGTGTCCTGATCTCTCTTCTTACAAGGATGCATTTACATTGCATTAGGACCCAGCATCTGACCTCATTTAACTTTAATTACCTCTGTCTCCAAATATCGTCAGACTCTGACATTCCAGGGGTTAGGATTCGACATTTGAATTTGAGGGGACACAGTTCAACCTGGAATAATACGTATATGTGAAGATGCTTACACAGTATAAAACAGTATGTTATGCCTTACTAAATACATTTTAAGCTTATTGTTAAGCATCATCTTCTAAAGTTTCCTAAGGGATTTAAAGAATTGCATGTTACTTTAGAATGGAGATATGATCACTCATTTTGATTAACCATTGAATAATCTGAAGCCAGTTTAACCCACTGAAGTGAGACTGTCAGGTGGTCCTTGTCACCTGCTCACATTCCTCCTCCTCACCAATTCCGCGTGACATGTCTCTTGTATTTTTTCACTATGAATGGTACCCCAAGTGGTTTTGTCAAAGAAAAAATTCTTATCAACAAAGAGAACTTAAAGTTTATCACCAAAGTAAAATGAATTATATTTTTAGTTTCCCAAATCACAATGTCTCCAAGGTAAATATACATGTGTGTTTTATACACCCATGCATGAGCACGCACACCCCTAGTGGTGGGCTCTGTCCCGGCACTTACTCAGGGCCTCCTGCCTCTGTCTCCCTTCACTGACACCTGCACAGTTTGGCAACAGAGGCCTCATGGCAACATGGAAGGCATTGCGTCCTCACATGCTCAGTGGGCCACCTGGTCGATTAAACACAAGCCTTCCAAAATTGTACTGAAGAAAACATAAAGAAATCACTCATACCCTTTAATTCTACTGGAGATTAGACTATTTTTTCAAGTTTACGTAATGCTTTTTAGGCAAATCAAACTAACGAATCAACCCTCCTTGGAAATCTGTGACTGCCATCGCCATCGGGGCCAGAGCCGCTGACGATGAAAGGCAGGGAGATTTTTCTTCTTCAGCTGGTGTTTAGAAGATTCCATTCACAAAAGCTGTGAATGTTCCCAAAAGATCCTGTGTGATTCTCTCTATAGTTCAATATCAGCCACCTCTCCCATTGGATTATGATCTCTTGAAGGGTCTGCGCTTTCTACTTTTAAACAAAATCCCCTTTAGTGCCCAATTACGTATTCAAATGCCTGGGGGATGCTCATGAAAATTCGGTTTGATATTTAATGGTTAACCACTGAGTGGTTACCCTTGTATCCTGTGCTGGGTTCTCAGTACCCCAGAATAAGCCAGCGCCTTGGAGCCTCTTCAAGGATAGTGTGGCCCCTGTAGTACAGTCACGGGTGGGCAGAGGTCTTCTTCATACAGACACAAGTGAGCTGGGGAAATCTGCTTGTGGGGCTGACCTCGGAAACCTCTGTGTTGAGTAAAGCACGCATCCACCCAGAGGTCAGAGAAGGCTGGGTGAGCAGAAATGGAGCAAAAGATCGCAGCCTGTCTCTGCCCATGTTGGGAAGCTGAAACTTTTGAGTACTGTCCACAAGTGTGGTCAGGTAGACCAGCAAGGCCCATTTTGGGGTCACCTGCCACAGGCAGGCTCCATTGCTCCAGTGGCATCCAGCTGTTCCAGCTGTGTGAACCCCCGAGGTGGGCATAAAATGAACTTTAAAATGTGCTGGGAGAAGCTTAGTAACCAATATTAGGTTAATTTAATGACTCAAGGCAACAGAAAGTCCTGGACTCCAGCTGCAGTGTTGCAGAGAGCCCACCTTTGAGCGGCTGGGTTTGTTCGTTTTAGAAGAAAGGAGAGCTGTGTCATGTTCATAGCTCAATAAGTTACCATTCCCAATCACACCAGTCCCCCTGGAATGCCAGTGCTCTCCCAGGTCCCTGGTCCCTCCTTTCCTAAGTTGACTCACTGTCCAAGGCGCTCCAGTGGCCCCGCAGGCTCTGATGATCACAGCCTCCCAGCTGGAGGCTCTCTGGAGCTGTTCAAGTGCTGACTTTTGCCCAAGTTTAAGAACTGCGACCAAATGCATTGCTGCGCATGTTCACCTGGCCATCCCAAAGGCCCCCGAGCTCAGCAAGCCCAGAGCTGAAGGACTCGGTTTGCACTCCCTGCTCCTGCAGTTGGGTTCCCATGGGGCAGATGCTCCAGGCGCTCACAGTGACTCGAGGTGGTGTGCAGTGTGAAGGAGGCTGTGTGGTTGTGGTGCCTGCCTTGTCACAGCCAGCTGGGGACTGCGGGTGGGCATGCCGTAGCTCTTCAGCCTCCACTCCCCACATGTCCTTCTAAATGAACAGCAAATCCACTGTGGTTGGTGTGGGAGGGAGGGCGGAACACCTGGTTGTTCATTAAACACAGACTTTTGGAACTGTCCCTTTGTACAACGTGGGGCAATGAACCACAGGAGAAAAGGCAGAAGTGGGCCCTGGCCTCCTGGGCCGTGAAAATGACTATGCAGAGAAAGCACATGCGAGAGCCTGGCCCAGCAGAGACAGTAGGTAAATGCTTACATGCAGGAGCTAGAGGTCAGGCATGAATCCCCTCTGTGTCTCAGGCTGAGCAACTCCCCAGTCTTGTCCATTGTGCATACCAAATAACTGGCCTCTCTAACTCTCCCATAGCCTCACAGGGCACCACAGGCCAACACTGCCCATAGTGGGATGTCAGTGAGAACAGGGACCACACTCCCCTTGTCCCCTGTCCTGTGCTCAGCACCATCCCTGGTCTGTCAGTTTTCCATCACCGGTTCCAGAGATTGCAATCTGTGGTGGGCTGGCTCCATTGCTTTAGGCCTGTGGTGACGCAAAGCATCATGGTGGCAGGAACATGGCTGGAGGGCGCTCATGTCATGGTGGTTGGGAAACGAAGGGACAGAGAGAGAGGAGGGAGGAGAGGAAGGGAAGGAGGGAGAGGATGGGAGGAGGGAAAGGCGAGGGTCTCAACATACCCCCAAGGACCCACTGCCTTCAACTAGGTCTCACTGCAGAAGATTCCGTCACCTCCCAGTGGCCCACCAAATTATGAACTCACCAACGATTAACCCATTGCTAAGCTCAGAGCCATCAGCCACTTCTCAAAAGCCCCATCACTGAACATTGCTCTATTGGGGAACCCGCCTTTCAACTCATGAGCCTTTGTGGGGTGTTTCAGATCCAGATCGTAACACCCGGCACCAGGCACACTGGAGGAGACAGATCAACATGGATTGGATAAAAGAGGAACCACGTTTTAAAATTGTACTCATATATTTACCACTCTCAGCCTCACAAGTATTATTGTTTACTTTGGGTCTTAAGCAAAGCTCTTGAATTAAATGTGTTTAGAAAGCAGCAGAAACTCTCCATTTCTGACTAAAAGCAAATTGAAAGGTGTGAATCAGCACAAGTGAAAAGAAGAGAAAAAGAGTTAAGTAGGAGCCAGGCGAAGGCTCTGTCATCCTCAACACATCGTCGCCCTGTCTGTATCTATCCCTCCCTACCACTGGGTCCAAGCTGCCATCTCTGCTCCCCAGGATGCCTATAGCAATGCCCAGGTGTCTCCCTGCATTCTTGCCAGAGGCCATGCTTCTTGTTGTACAAAGGTAGGGTGATTTTGTAAACATAAGTGCCCTTGTATTGTATCCCTGCTGAAAATCTTGTATGGACTTGCCATTACCTAAGAGCTGACGCCCAAGCATAACTAAATGGCTCACATGGCTTCTCTCTCTCCTCAGACCTCATCTTGCCCCGCTGCCTCCTTGGTCACAGTGTCCTCCTAACACCTACACTTTTATTGTCCCTGCCTAAGGCACTCCTCACTGGCCCTTCCTCCTCCTGGAGCCCGGTCATTCAGGAGTTAAGCATAATGTCCTTCCCTCAGGCCACCCTGACTGCACATGGGCAGTAGCTTGCCAGCTGCTACCACAGGACTTCGCTTGATTTGTTTACAAACTCCTTTTGTGAGATAATGTCTATTTCTTTGTTTAATGTCTGTCCCTTCCAATTTGAAGGAATGACACCCTAAAGACTAAGACAGAGCTGGGCGCGGTGGCGCATGCCTGTAATCCCAGTGACTGAGGAGATGGAAGCAGGAGGATGGCAAGTTCGATACCCGAGGCAGTCTGCATAATTTAGTGAAACCCTGTCTCACAAAGTAAAAATATGGGCCGGGGGTGTAGCTCAGTGGTATTGTTGTTGTCAGATGCCATCAAGTCATGTCTGACTCATAGAGACGCTCATAGGGTTTTCAATGGCTGATTGTTTCGAGATTGCCTTGGGAGTGGATTGCCAGGTCCTTCTCCCATTTTTATGGTGCTAGGAATCAAACTCAGGACCTCAGAGATTGCAGAGCGGTGCTCTACCAACTGAGCTAAATCCCATCCCAGCTCAATGGTATAGCACTTGCAAAGCATGCAAACACGAGGCCCTGGGTTCAACCCCCAGTACCGAAAAAATAAAAAAAATAAATAAGACAGTGCCTGGTACATAGTCGACCCTCTATAAGTTTTTCTCACAAAGGAAACAATATGGTCCTTGCCAATTTGCCCCCTTCAAAGGCATTGTCCCTTCTTCCCACTGTTTTGAAGTCACGCATACTGGACGTTTGACCAACTCAATTCAGCTCTCTGGATGAAACCAGATTAGGCTGACTAAAAGAAATTGTCCCAATAGAGGGAGATGGTGTTTTCAGCCTGTAAAAGCAGTTTTTACACCTTTACTCAAGACAAGTAGTCTGCAGCATTCTAAAATGATGGCTTGCTTTCTCTTCAGCCCGGCTCCTTCATGGTCTTTCATTCAGCCAGTCAGTCAGTTGATGAACCCCGTAAGCCATACGCTTTTACTCAACACCAGCTACAGGCGAGCCACTCAGGTTAAAAGATGACCCTGTGTTCCCGGGTCGGCAGCCCTCAAGCAGCAGTAAGCAAACATTCCCTGCTAAGGACCAGCCAGTAAGTCACGGAGGCTCTGTGGCCATGCAGCCGTGTCGCAGAGGTCAGCTCCACCACTGCAGCCAGCAGCAGCCACAGACAGTGCGGGAAAGGCTGTTCCAATAAAGCTTTACTTGAAAAAAAGAGCTTAGGGGCCACATTTGGCCCCTGGCCACAGTGTGCTGACCTCTGGTCTGGACTGAACTCAAACAATGAGTACACAGGAGGCAGGTGTGAGGAGCAAGCAAAGGCGGTGCATTTTGGGGGACAGCACACAGGGAGCCCCATCCAGGCAGGCCCACAGCCCTGGGTCTGTTTAGGCTGCTCTTCCACAAAGGTATGCCCAGGCCCAGTGACCAGCTGACCTTAAGGGGGACAGAGAAGAAAAAAGAAGAGCTTTAAAATTCATTTAGACCCAGGTGTTATGGCACACGCCTGTAATCCCAGTGACTCGGGAGGCAGAGGCAAGAGGATCACAAGTTCAAGGCCAGAGGCAGCCTGTGCAATGTAGTGAGGCCTGTCTCAAGGAGATAAATGCATAAGGTCTAAAAAAGGGTGTGCGATGCAATGGTAGACCACTTGCCTGGGTTCAGTGCCCTCAGTACTGAAAAAAAAAAATAGAAGCTGGGGGTATAGCTCAGTGGTAGAGAGGGTGCTTACTTGTGCAAAACCCTAGGTTTGATTCCCAGAACTACCAAAGTAAATACATTGCTTAATTTAACTCTAGTTGTTGAAAGTTATTGAAGATATTTTCTGAGGTTTTTATTCTGTTCCTGTTCTTTTATATCAGTTACCGTTTCTCATTGATCTTACAGGGTGAGGGCAACCCTTTCCCCAAGTCTTCCAGGACAGGAAATCTCCAGAAATTCTATTACCCTTGGAAGCAGCCCATGCCTCTGTTCAAGAGGTCATAGAAAGCTGGAGTCCTAAATATGAATTCTCTTTTGCATATCATTTCAGGTAAGGCAAGATGGAAGGTCTTACAAGTTGAAGATTATGATCTTCAGTTACAAAGATTTTGAGGCCAGAGGCAGCCTGCACAACTTAGCATGACCCTGTCTCAGGATAAAATATTTAAAAAGGGCTGGAGGTGCAGCTCAGGTAGAGCCCTTGCAGAGCATGTGTGAGGCTCTGCGTTCAAACCCCAGTACTGCAAAAACAAACAAACAAACAAAAAACCAACCTTCCATAGCCAAAGGCCGACATATCTGACACGCCCATGTCCCAGCTCCTCATTTCACAGAGCCAGATTGTGATGCCAGCTCATGGTCCTGGCAGCTCACACACTCTCCTGAAGGCTCCTCCCAGACCTCTTCACACCCACCACCCCTGGCCTGCCACTGGCTACACAGAGGCAGGCAGTCAAGTCTAGCGAATTCCCTGATCTCAGTTTATACACGAATCCACTGGAGTTTATAGTATTATGCTATACTGAGTTTTATTATTTTTATTTTTGGGAAATATTTAGTGATGCCATTTACTGCTTTTCTAGCTGTGTGTAAATGAAAAACTAAATTGGAAAAGTAACTTCTCTATGCTTCAAAAATTCTCCAATTATGTTAAAATTTTAATATCAAAAACATCTAATGATATCTCAGAAATTTTAGAGTCTACAGTCTTTTGCGGAGGTGGGGGGGTCTTCAATTTCAAATTATTCTTCTTTAGAGGACCTGATTCTTCATGGTTCTCTGACAAAAGGAATGAAAAAAATCCACCATTCTATTAGCAGTTATTCATTCTTTTTAAGAATGAGTGAGAGACCAATATGAAACAGTCTGTGCAAGGTTCCTGTGAACTGGCAGCAAAAGATGTATCTTTTTAAAACCACACTGTGTCTGTAATAATTTCTTATGTTAAATAGCTCCTAACATTGATAGCCACTGGACTGATTCTGAGCACATTAATATTTCCTGTCATGAGACTTGGGGCTACACCAGAACAATTTATTTCACAGTGGGGTTCTTATCTAAACAAGATCTGTCTTCATATCTTTCTCAATTTAGCAGAAGGCTTTTGCAGTGGATCTGACATTCTCTGCTTCTAGCTGTTTTTCACAGAGGACAAACAAAGACAAGATATGTGCATGAGTTAGTATGTATTACAATACAGACAGCCTTCCCAACAGCTAAACAGTCGCACCAAACCACGGCTCTATGTAAATGATATGACCCAGAAGCGATTTTATGTTAAATCTAACGTCAGCTCTTTATAGCTATACACATTGACAGTCTCAATAGAATGTGGCGGAGATTATAGTCTTGAAGCACTTGGACGCTTATAATGTTGAGGGTCGTTGAAAAAATTCTATTAATTAGGGGCTAGAAATGTGTGTTAGATTGTTCATCACTGTGGCAAAATACCTGAGGAAAAATGCTTAAGGGAGGAAAGGTTTATTTTGGCTCACGATTTCGGAGGTTTCAGTCCGTTATGGTGGGGAGGATATGGCAGAGCAGAACAGCCCACTTTGTGTCGGCCAAGAAGCAGCGAGCGAGGGCAGCTGTTCTCTTGGGCTTCCTCATTCTTTCCCTTTTAGTCCATTAGAGCCTGGATGTACTGAGGGGTGCTGCCTGCATTCAGGGTGAGTCCTCCCCCTTTAGTTAATTGTGAAAACACTCTCACTGACACTCCTAGAAGTGTGCTTTACTAACCTCCTAGGCACTTCTCAGCAAAGTTCACAATCAAGGTTAACCATCACAGAAGGTATTATGATTTTCTGTGAGGTGCATTTTTCTCACCTGGACCAAAGACCCTTTGGAGTTTTTAGTTTCATTTTGTTACATGCAGCAATTACATCATTATGATTTATCCACTACTTATAATTATATATCAGCATCTATTTAGTAGTATGAAGGTCTTAGCAAGAAGATTTGGGATGCTACTGTGAGCTGAGTCATTGTAATGAGTTGCTACCAAAGAAGGTTGACCGCTGTGCTTTAAACTTAGTTTTATGATAGAAAAGAATTTTAATTTTTATTTCTAATATCGGCTGTTAAATTATAATGTTTTCAGTCTGACATTTCAAGAGGTTAATGGGTTATATTTGAGTTCAACCTGTCAACAATAATTATATTTGTAAATATAATACCTGAACTATATTAAAGTCAAATAACTTCCAAGATTAAAATCATCTGAGGGAAATTAATAATACATTAATTCCCTTTGTATCCATGACTTCATATTTTCATTCTGCATAGCCCACTTATTGTCAATGGCTCCAAATGTTATAAATAAGAGAATCCAATTCAACCGACTGGAGGTTTTATATAAACCTAAAACACAGACTCATGAATGTGACTTATGGAAATAATACCATTGCTTTTCAATCTTATTTTGAATTTGTGGATGAATTCTGAGCTTTGATAGAAGCTGAGGGCATAGTAAGAAAATAATTGCACAGTTTCCTAATGTCACTTTGTTTTATTCTACTTTAAATGTTTTTACGTATTTTCATCTCGCTTCTTGGCCAGGCTTACTTATTCCGGCCTCTCGGTTCTTAGTTTATGTTTCTCTTCCATTAGAAACCCCCTCTGCCTGACCAGTGTTGGATCAAGTTCAGTCTTATTAGTTGCCCCGACCTGTCCCAGACTTGATTTCCTCACTGCCAGCCTTGCTTCCTTGAGAGCACCCTCTCCATTTCTCACACAAGAGCCAGCACATAGTAGTTTCTCAATTAGTATGTAGCAATTTATTTGGGGTGATCTGACAGAAGTTCAGAAGGCAGGGAGAGAACAATACACATGTGTAAGGAAATGCTAACCTGAATATAAAAGAATGCTTTCTAGACGTAAGCATTTCAGAAAGTTAGGAAATGAGCAAGAGAATTATTGGGAGAATACAGTTTTGTGGAAAAGCTCCTGGACGAGTGTGGGGCGTCGCCCTGCCACTGGACTCACTCTGGCCATAGCGGGAACCAGCCGCCAAAGACCCACCATCTGGTGAGGGGGAGCGGAGCACCCAAGAGCCACGCCACCCAGAAAGGAGGCTTATGCCCACAGCTGCTCTGAGAAGCCTTGAGAAAGGCAGGCTCAGAGGTTTATGCCCACGGTGGCTCCTTGCTTCTTTCTTCCCAGTGAAGATGCGACTCCAAGTGCTCTGCTCCAAAAGCTCTTCATTGTTTCGTCTGTCCTGGTAGGTGGAATAGACCTAGACTGCTCTGTGTACCGCCCTTATATACTCTCCAGGGGCTAGCCAGGGACCAGTCAGAGGCAGTCACCTCATATAGGTCTCGGCCAGTCAGGGGGGATATGCAAATTTGGGTTTATAAAGTGACCAATCTGGGGTGGTTCCTGAATAGTCCAATCAGGAGCCGTTCAGTGGTTTGGAAATAGCCAATGAGTGTCGAAGGGCCTGAGGAAAGGGATTGGATGCCAATGTCATCTTTGGAACCTTGCTGCCCAGGGGTTCCCAGATATAGGGCAAAGGTTACTACCTGTGGAACAAGCCTCAGACCTCTGAGTGGGCCTAGATAGGCCCTGGGGCAAACTGCCTCTCTTAGGCAGTGCCCTACAGACAAGGTGGAACTTGAGCTAACTTTGAATTTTCCAGAAAATGAAGACAGATAGGAGGGATCTTATACATAGGGATGAGAGAATTAAGGAAAAGCAGAGAAGAAACAATGGAATTGTGGGTGGAGAAGTGGAGATACGTCTTATGGGGTAGGTTTAGCTGACTGAGGGCTCTGACAGACAGATGGGAAGCCTGGAGCCTGAATACTCTGGCAGTGAGTAAGTAGGTCATATTTGGGGGCCAAGAGCTGTCAAGAAGAAAGCTCCTTTTGAGCAGTGTTGCTGGGGGTAGTGATTGGATTACATAGGTGCTGAGGATGGCAGCAGGAAGGGGAGAATGGCTGGGTGCTGATGAAGGCCTCCTCTGGGGTTCTGCAGTGAGACTTGAGAACTCAGACCACACCAAGGCTTGCAAGGGCCCCCAACTACTCTGGAAAGCATCACATTTTTGCCATCCTATATCTTTACCCAACTATTTTATAGTCCCTATTTTATTGGTGTCTGTAGCCATAGCACCCTAGCATCCCATCCTGCCTGATTTCAGAAGCTAAGCAAGGTCAGCCTGGTTAGTCCTTGGATGGGAGACCACCTGGCAATCCACTCCCAAAACAACCTGTCCTTAAAAACCCTATGCATAGCAAGAAGCACTGACATAGCGTTGGGCATGGTGCAGTGTCAGGGAGTGTTTTGTTCTATTATACATAGAGTCACTATGAGTCAGACCTGACTCCATGGCACCTAACAACAACAACAAATTTTATTTTTGCTCTCAAAATCCCAAGTATATTAAAAAGAAATATGTCAGAAATGGAAAAAGTAACTGCTTCTAGAAAATTTCATATTTGTCTTCATGATAGCACCTAGCACAAGTTAACATATCAGCAATGATATAGTTAATTTGATAGAGAATTTTTAAATAAAGCCCTAGATATCCACAAGAATGTGCCACAGGTGCATAAGATCAAGTTGCCACTCAAGAATAAAGCTGTACATTAATGACAGGGAGTTTGCAGTGTTGAGGACAGGTATGAGTGGGATCAAACTTCAGAACAAATGCTGAGGGTAGAAATCCTCTTGAATTTAATAACATTTTGTGCCACAGATGGCAGATAGGACTACTGAATAAAGATTTGAAATGAAAATAGAATTTTAGGAAAGGAAATTGCTGTGGTCCTGATCTGTAATATCCCCCAAAGGCCTAAGTGTTAAAAGCTTTGTCCACAGCTTGGTGCTATAGGGAAGTGGTGAAACCTATAAGAGGTGGGGCCCATTGAGAGGGAGGTCACTGGAGGAGAGCTCCTGAAGGAAATACTGGGACCCCAGCTATTCTTCTTCCTCTCTTTTGTTTCTGGGCTACTATGAGTTGAATAGACTTCCTATGCCACATGCTCCACCCATGATGTATGGTACTGCCAAAGCCTGAAGCAACAGGGCTAACAAGTCATGGACTGAACCCTCCAAAACTAGGAGCTCAAATCAACCTTTCCCCTTTATAAGTTTATCTCAGGTATTTGTCATAGTAATGGAAAGCTGACTGACACACAAATAGAGAAGTTATATTTTCTGTGGCATCCGATCCTGTCAGATCTCAGAGGCTAAGCAGGATCAGGGATGGTTAGTACTTGGATGGGAGACCACCTGGGAACATCAGATGGTATAGGCTTGGGAGAAGTACACAGCCACCCACTCCCAAAAAACAACCTGCCATTGAAAACCCAGATGAATAGCAGAGAAGCAGTAACAATAAATGTTTCACCTCTTGTACATAGGGTTGCTATGAGTTGGACCTGACTCGACAGCACCTGACAACAACAATATCATTTTGTATAATATTTTGCTAACACCCTTTATGAACAAGAAGATTTTATCTGTTCAGTGTCTCCTCTCTGTATGGCATGAGTGTGCTGAGACACGAGCTGTCTCAGGACTCCTTTCTCCAACCCTAGAGATAAGATAGTGGTCTATACATTCTTCCTTCTGGTAGCACTTCCCACATTGTGAGACAATGGCTTCCTTGCCTCCAGTCCTTTAGGACTGACTTCCTGAGAGGATGGACCACTATGGTTCACTTTTATGACATTAAAATTGCTAGTAGGCAGTGGCTGTTCTACAATATTCGCAGAATGAATGAAAGAGTGTGTTCCCTGTGCACACTATCTATACTAAAATATCAGGACTTCAGCAAGTCAGCTCAGAGAGCCCAAGCAAATTATTTTTGTTCAGCAGAGCAGACTGGATGAAATGGTCAGAACATGAGCTGAGGAGGAAAGAAGAAACTGGAAAGGATAGTTAATGAGCTTGTTCAGGATCTGCCAGTGCCTTAATAGGACTTGGGTTCCAAGCAGATGAATGGCCAAATGAACTTCCTTCAGGATTTTAAACTTGCCTGCTGGAAGGAATTTTGAAGGTCATCCAACTGTTGAAGCTTATTTTAACTTCTAAAGGTTGCACCTATCAGCTAGTATCTTGGATCAGGGACCTCTCCAATGACAGGGACTGCTCACTTGGCTAACTTACATCAGGAACTCCTAAGACTCATGTGTGCCAAAAAGCCCTCGCCAGCCCTACTATGGGAAGGTGCCCTGTTGGAGACTTTGCTGTCAGTGGTGCACGCAGACAGCTTCTAGGTAAATTTACTAAATATAGGTTGCGCTAAAGTACATTTGCTTTCTGATCTTTCAGTTTTTCCTTGTTTGTTTGTTGTCTTATAAGCTGTCTCCAACTAAAAGGGATTTAAAGGGATGGCTGTTAAGATAAAATCGAGCTATTGAATGGTGTAGCATTTCTCTTCTAATTATTTTTATCTAATGAAATACTCTACTGAATTCCCAGGAGTCATAGTTCTTCATGTGCAGAGATTTAGTAAAGAGCTTTGAAAAATTGCTAACTGGGGCATAACATCTTTGTGACTGTTGCACAAACTTAATCCAGTAAAAACAACACATTGGTTTTCAAGGGTCAAGGGTTAGCTAAATTGAAAGATTCTCTCCCACAAGTGAGAGCATTTTATTTTTATTTCCTCAAGGATATTTTTTACTTAAACTTTTTATTGAAATTTGCATTGATTTTCAGATGATTTTACTATGCATATATGAGGTGTGATCAGAAGATATGGTAAATGTTTAAGTTAAAAAATTATTACAGTAAAAGACATATTGCTATTAAACCCCTAGATGCACTACCCCAACTTTGAGAAAATTTACCCCACTCCTCTGACCACTTTCTGAAGCAGTTCTGGAAGTCCTTTTCTATGAGTACCTCTAGTTGCTCTGCTCTGGCTGCCTTGATGTCCTGAGTTAAACATTTACCTTTTACTGTCATTTTGACTTTGAGGAAGAGCCAGAAGTTGCCTAGTGCCAGATCTGGTGAATAGGTGGATGAGGACACAACATCATGTCTTTATTTGTCAGAAATTGCCTTACCAGAAGCAATGTCTGACAGGGAGCATTGTCATGATGGAGGATGAAACTAAAGATTGTTGTTGTTGTTGTTGTTGTTGTTGTTAGGTGAGGTCGAGTCATGTCTGACTCATAATGACCCTCATAAGGTTTTCAATGACAGATTGTTTCAGGATTGCCTTGGGAGTGGGTTGCCACATCCTTCTCCCATTTTTGTGGTGCTGGGAATCGAACTCAGGACCTCAGAGACTGCAGAGCAGCGCTCTGCCAACTGAGCTAAATCCCAGCCCTGAAACTAAAGATAATCATAAAAGAACTGCTTCAGAAAGTGGCAGAGATGATGGGATGAGTATACTTGAAGCAGGGAATATTTTGAAGGGGATTAATGGCAATGTGTACTTTACTGTAATACATTTCTTAAACTTAAGCATTCACTGTATTTTTAGACCACACCTCTCATATCTATATAATTCTGCTATGCATTGGGGTATCTGATAGTGTTTCTCTGCTATTCATAGGGTTTTCAATGGCTAATTGTTTCAGAACTGGGCTACTGGGTCCTTTTCCCTATTATGTCTTATTCTGGAAGCTCAACTGAAGCCTGTCTACCGTGGGTGAACCTGTTAGTATTTGAAATACCTGTGGCATAGCTTTCCACATCACAGTAACATGCAAGTGTCCACACACAACAAGCTGACAGACAAGTAAGGGTAAAAGGAAGACATGACAAATTTAAAGAACTAAATAGAAGATTTCAAAGGGCAGCTTGAGAAGACAAAATCAAATATTATAATGACATGTGCAAAGAGCTGGAGATAGAAAACTAAAAGTGAAGAATACACTGTTTTCCTCGAGCTTAAAGAATTGAAGAAAAATGCTAAAGTCTCAAGTAGCAATTGTGAAACATTCTACAGGGAAAATATTAAAGGATGCAAGTACACTAAAAGAAGATGAAAGGAATACACAGAGTCATTATATCAAAACAAATTTGTGGATTATCAACCATTTCAAGATATTGCATATGGTAAGGAACCAATGGTGCTAAAGAAGTGGAAGCCATCTTGAAGGCATTGGCAAAACAGAAGTCTCCATGAATTAATGGAATATTAACTGAGAAGTTTCAATAAACAGATGCAACACTGAAGGTGCTCACTTGTCTATGCCAAGAAATTTGGAAAACAGTTACCAAGTCAACTGACTGAAAGAAATCCAGATCTGTGCATATTCTCAAGAAATGAGATCTATCCAAATGTAGAAATTATCAAATGATATCATTAATATCACACACAAGTAAAATTTTGCTAAAGATCATTCAAAACCAACTGTAGCATTATATTGACAGGGAACTGCCAGAAAGTCAAGCAAGATTCAGAAGAGGGTGTGGAACCAGGGACATCACTGGTGATGTCAGATGGATATTGGCTGAAAGCAAATATGAGAAAGATGTATATCTATGTTTTATTGACTATGCAAAGGTACTTGACCGTGTGGATCATAACAAATTATGGATCACAGTGTGAAGAATGAGAATACCAGAACACGTAATTGTACTCATGAGGAATCTGCACATGGACCAGGAGGCAGTTGTTTAAACAGAACAAGGAAACACTGTTTGGTTTAAAGTCAAGAAAAGTGTGCATCAGGGCTGTATTTTTACCCCATATTTCCTCAGTCTCTGTGTAGAGCAAACAATCCAAGAAGCTGGACTTTATGCCATGTTGCATCAGGACTGGATGAAGACTCATTAACAACCTGAATTATGTAGATGACATAATTTTGCTTGCTGAAAGTGAAGAGGATTTGAAACATTTACTGATAAAGATCAAAGAACACAGCCCTTAGTATGGATTGTGACTCAACATCAAAAAAAAAAAAATCTTTGCAACTGGGTCGATATGCAACATTGTGATAAATGGAGAAAAAATAGAGGCTGTCCAAGACTTTGCTCTACTGATTCTACAGTCAACACCAATGAAGCAGCAGTCAAGAAGTCAAAAGGTACATTGCATTGGGAAAAGTTCTTGCAAAAGACCTCTTTAAAGTGTTGAAAAGTAAAGATGTCACATTGAAGACAAAGTTGTGCCTGACTCAGTCCATAATATTTTCAGTCACAGCATCTGCTTGTGAAAGCTGGACATTGGATAACAAAGACTAGAGAAGAATTGATGCTTTGTATTATGGTAATGGAGATGAATATTGAATATACCATAGACTGCCAAAAGAATCAATAGATCCATTCTAGAGGAAGTGCTACCAGAGCACTTCTTGGAATCAAGGATGGCTAGACTGCATCTTACATATTTTGGACATGTTGTCAGGATAGACCAATCCCTGGAGAAGGACACCATGTTTGGAAGAGTGCAGGTCAACAACAACAAAAAAAAGGAAGACTGTCAACTAGAGAGATTGACACAGGGGCTGCAATAATGGACTCCAACATAAAAAAAGATTTGTGTGTCTGGCACAGTGTTTGAGTGTGTTCCACTCTGTTGGATATAGGGACCCTATGATTTGGACCTGACACAATGGCTGCTAACAACAACAATATGCATCAGGTAAATGGATAAAATAGCTACAGCATTTGCCATCTGTTCTCTGTACCTTTACTACCACATGCTCCTCTGCTTCAAATGTTTTACTCATTTCCATCTTCCTTCTAGTGTGGTTCACTCATCTCACATATTCTTTTATGATCTAAGTTTGGCTTTCTCCTTCTTGGAACCTGTATTAGTTAGCTATAGCTGCATAACAAGTTTTCCTATAGCTTAGTTGCCTAAGAAAACAGTCACTATTGTCTTGCACAGTTTCAGTGAGTCAGGAGTTTGGAAGATTCTTGCTCAGGGATCTTGTGAAGTTATAGCTAAAATGTCAGTGAGAGTGACAGTAACCTCTGTGCTTGTCTTGGGTGGGAAGATGTACTTTAAAGCTTCAGTGGTTGCCAAGTTGGTGCTGGCTATTGGCATGAAGACCCAGTCCTTGCCACATGGACTTCCCCATCACAATGCTGGAGTGTCCTCATATCAGGGCTACTGACTTTTCTTAGAGCCCATGAATGGCAGAGCATAGACAGAAGCTGAAGTGTCTTTTCTGCAGAGTCCTGAAGCCACATTTCTACATCTTCCTGTTGTACATAGCACAACCTGTTTGATATGGAAAGAAACTCCAGAGAATGTAGGGGTTGTAGGAGAACATCTTGGAGACTGCTGCTTACCACAGAGCCTGCTGATATTTTCTACCTCTCTATCACAACTTAACTATTCTACCTGATGTTACAATTATCTGTGTCCCTCTCCTGTACACTGTACCAGATTTGTATTTCCTTTAGTTTAGACTTGCTCTTTACCTTTACATAGCTTCAAATTTCTAGCACATCATTTTCTATATATGTCACATTCCTTGAGAACTTGAAACCACAGCCTCTCCCTTAATGAATATAAATGAAGATGTACCTGCTGGAAAGAATCAGATGAACTGAGAGACAGAATCAGATTTTGGAGGGGGAAGAGGAAAAAGGAGAGGAGAGGAGGGGAGGAGAGGGAGAGAATTAGCAAATGCTGGAGGGAGTAGGTTAATCTGCATGTTACTAAATAAATATGAAAATATTGATACCATTTTTGTTCGTCCTAGAGATGTCATTTTATCAGGGTATACATGTTTAGAATACTGTGCAACAATATTCTTTCTGTAGTTTATGTGGTGGGGTTTTTACAGAAACTCCTTCAATTGTGCTTAATATTCTGTGAACAAAGGGTCTTCTGATTACTCTTTTTAATAGAAACAAAGAAATCACTGCTTACAAATAACTCTCCAGTAATGTCAAATAACACATTTATAATTCTTTTTACATATGGCCGAGAACTTTATTTAACCTTTAACTAACTGCTCTGTAAGGTGGATCATTGGGGTAAAATCCTCTCTAGATTGATCAGAAGTTAACATTTATATACAGTTTGAGCAAAAGGCACAGAAGAACGTTGGGAGGAACAAAGGAACAAAATGCCCATGAGAAATAAGCCCTGGTGGGTCCTCCTCAAACTTGCCCTTAGCACTGTGTAGGAAAGCGCTATGAGATGTCCCAGCAGAATATTGGATACCAAGTGGGCTCTTCCCACCCCTCAGGTATAGCAGAGGTTTCTCTTCTTCCTGATGTTTAAGATCAGTTAGCCTGACCAGTAAGGGGGATCTCTCTTCCTGTGTCTATCTCAGGTCTATGTAGCAAAGTGGCCTGGGGCAGCTGAAGTTTGAGTAGGACCCTTCCAGTGTCCCCAAGAGGATATGCCTTGCCCTTGAGAGCCAAGCCTTGCAGCCCTCAGTCCGTCATCACTCCACGCTTCCTTCTCAGGGGTGTCAGGGGTACCATGGACTACCATGTCCTGTGCTTTGGCAGGTGTGGCCTTCCATATCCCAAGCCTTGCCTCTAAAACCTCCCCGACTGTGGCAGGCCCCCAATCTGTGGGTTTATTTCTCGTAGTAGCTTCCAGTGCATTTGCCATTTCTTGCTAACCTGTTTCCCATAGCCTGATGTCATTACTGGAGTAGAGCAACTGATGTTCTGTGAACTGTGTAGATGGCCTCTGTCCCTTTGGACCACATTATGACAGAAAAGGAAGCCAAGGGTGTGTCCTAGGATCCATCCCACAGGAGGGAGAGCGCCTCCGAGTCTTCCTTCCCAATTAGAGAAGAAGAACTCATGTGCTACGCCCATGGCTTCACACCACAGACCTGGGGATTTCTGGGGCAGCAGTTCCTGAGCAGACTGCTCTCGTTTTACAAGTTGTCTGTTAAGCTCCTCTAGAGATCATCTCTAAGCTTTCCTTTTAGACTTCTTATATGTGGGAACGTTTTTTATAAATGTTCTAATAGTTTCTCCAGAATTTCCCTGTGTTGATAGCAAAGTAAGGGTCTGGATGGCTTAGCCTGCCATGGCACCAGAGGCAGACCAGAAGACTTGTCTTTCACACAGCATAGCTGTGAGAGAGGGGCTGGGATTTGGCTCAGTTGGTAGAGCACTGTGCTGCAGTCTCTGAGGTCCAGAGTTCAATTCCCAGCACCACAAAAATGGGAGAAGGGCCTGGCAATCCACTCCCAAGGCAATCCCAAAACAGTCAGCCATTGAAAACCCTTATGAGGGTCGCTATGAGTCGGATACCAACTCGATGGCACCTAACAACAAGCTGTGAGAGAAGAGGGGGAAACAGCCGCTAATCGGGTCATGGAGTGAATAAAGTGTGGGTGCCTTCACACTTGTGTGGGAGTGATTGGAGTTAGAGATAGGAGAGTGTTACGTTTTCTCATCTTCAAAGGGAAAGTTGTTAGGAGGGGAAAGGTAGACAGCCCCTGAGGACTTTGGTAGGTGCAGAGAGGGGAAAATACATGTGGGAGCTCTTGCTCAGATAAAGTTGACCATGGCATTAACATATCAAGGAGTGATTTTTCCACTTTGTTTTGTACTAAATATTGCTCTGCCATAGGTGGGATAACACAATTTTGGAAACCTTATAGTGGCTAAGAAATTATCTTTTAAGATATTAATGCTTAATGTCCATTTTTCTAGAGAAAGGGCTTTGAAGAGCTCTTGTAGCAGCTGAGAATCGGGTTCAAAGTGAACACGTTTATTTTGCATTTTGTTTTCGTTATGTAGGGAATAGGCTTACTTAAGTTGCCTCCAATAACTCTCTTACTATCAAGATTGCCTTGGTGCTGATTGCAAAATAATATACTCACTTTGTCTCCTTCTTGACATGAACACATGCGGTTTATTTGCCAGCAAAACTATGTGGCTTTTCAGGAGATTTGCTGAAAAGTGTTTTGAGGAAATACAAAATTTGCAAGATTTGTATACATTGATTTATTCATAATTCTGTAGCATAACTTGAGGAGTTGAATACTTGCATGGGAGGAAGGTGGTAAAACAGATAAAATCTGAAAATAGAAAATTCCTTGTTGGCCTGATCTCTTATTTCTAAATTCTGCTCATGTGTTTTCCAGTGATATGTGAGTGACTGTCGCACATACCTACTTTGGTGCCAGCATCATTTTCCGTTTGGCTTTGGGGATATTCCAATTTTACACAAAATTATAATTAAATTCAAAGAATATTGATTTAAAACTTTACAATGCCTAGTGCAATGGGAATATTGATATAACATAGACACAGTATCTACTTTCAAGAAGATCCTAGTCAATAAGCAAGGAAAAACATATTGCTGTGATATAATAATGGATCAATGGAAATAGGTTCAGTGCATGGAGTGATTCAGTAGGCTAAATGGAAATTATGAATCAGGGAAGACTTCTAGGAGTAGATTATATTGAAATGATTTCTAAATGTATTGACATAAAAAGATGAGTTTAGTCAGTGTTCAGCATAGTTCATAGATGGCCTCCAGTGTTCAAGGTTTCCTCAGAATGGAGGAGCTCAAGATTTGGTAACCCCAGTCTTTGCACCAAAAACAACCCTCCAGGATTAAAAAATTTATCTGAAAGCATAGAATGCCTTTCCCACCCGTGGAGGTCCTATCAGAAACATCGTCCTTTATCTACACAGGAGCCCTGTCCTCGTTTTCCAGTGCCACCACCGCCACGTGATTTGCTTGGATTGTTTCCACTTGTACTGTGTGACAAGACTCAACGATCGACAGTTTGTCCATGATGCTCAGCTCGGCTACTCCCTGCCTTGTGTGGGTAAGTCAGTTCTTTATTTTTCTCCATTTCTAGTACTAATTAAGAAGGGAGGGGCTTGGTTGTACACTCCTGTAATCCAGCGCTTGGGAGGCAAAGACAGGAGGATCATGAGTTCAAGAGCAGGTGGGCTACATAGTAAGACCTTCTATTAAAAAAAACAAAACACTACTCATGTAAAACTATTTAGATATACTTAATCTCTAGCACAGAGGTTGAAAATTTAAATTTGATCATTGCTGAGTAAGAGATATTAGTGGCTAAATCACAAGAGATGTGGAAATCCAGGGAAATATATTGAACTAGAAAATGTATGGGCTGGGATTTAGCTCAGTGGGTAGAGCGCTGCGCTGCAGTCTCTGAGGCCCCAAGTTCAATTCCCAGCACCGCAAAAATGGGAGCAGGGCCTGGCAATCCACTCCCAAGACAATCCCGAAGGACTCAGCCATTGAAAACCCTCTGAGGGTCGCTATGAGTCAGATAACGACTCGACGGCACCTAACAACAACAACAAGAAAATGTATAATTTGCAAAAAGACATTGAAAATAAATTTGAAATATTTTTCTGCCAAGGTAAAAAGTACCATATATCTGGGTTAGACTGACCCTTCAAAGCTTAGATTGGTTACCCTGGATCTAGAGCAGTTTTATCCAAATTTTTGAATAGGGCACACTATCACTACAAATGTTGAGCACCTACCCAGGACGTATGAAAGAACATATATGAAAAGGAAATTAATGAGTTAAACCTGAGCTTTTTAGTGTTTAAGATATTGTCTATGGTTAAATACGAGACACCATTTACTTGTGCTTTACAGTTATAACATACATCATTTTTAACTGAGGTAAAATTCATATGATATACAACATTTTAAAGGGTACAGTTCAGTAGTGTGTGGTGCATTCATAATGTTGTACGTCCCTCGCCTCTAGTATAAAACTGGTTCTGACCTCAGAAGAACACCCTCCATTCCTAAAGTAAACACCATTTTACCCCTTGCCCTGGTGCCTGGCCACCATTAATCTGCTTTCTGTCTCTATGGATTTCCCTACTCTGGATGTTTTCTAGAACAGGAATCATACAGCATATGACTTTTTGTATACCTTTTTTCACTTAGCATGTTTTTGAGGTCAGCCATATTGTGGCATGTGTCAGTTCTTCACTCTTTCATGGCTAAATAGTATTCCATTGAATGGCAATATCACAGTTTATGTGTTGATCTGTTGATGGGAATTTGTATTGTTTTTGCTTTGTGGCTGTTATGAATAATGTTACCATAAACTGCAAGTTTCCATGTGGACATATGTTTTCTTTTCTCTTAGACATATACCTAGAGACAGAATTCTATATTTAAACTTCTAGGGAACCATCAACTCTCTTCCGCAGCTCCCACACCATTTTACATTGCCACCAGCAATGTAAAAGAATTCCTACTGATCCACATCACTGTTAGTACTTACTACTGTCTTTTTTAAAAAACTAGCCATGCTTATATGAAGTAGTATCTTTCTTTAACAACCAACGAGATGTTACGCAAATCCTTTGCTCCTTTTTAAATAGGGTGGTTTGTCTTTTTATTGTTGAGTTGTAAGAGTTCTTTACGTATTCTGGATACTTGATCCTTATCAAATTTATGATATGCAAATATTTCTACCATTCTATAGGTTGTCTTTTTACTTTGCTAATAATGTTCATTGATGAACAAAACTTTAAATTTTGATTAAAGCCTAATTTATCTATTTTTCTTTTGTCATTTTGGTATCAAGTATAATAATACATTACCATATTTGAGATCATGAAGACTCTTACTTTTCTCTCTAATAGCTTATCTCTTATATTAAGTCATTAATGTTTAGTTAATTTTTGTAGATGGAATGTGATAGGAGTCCCTACCTCATTGCATATATATTTTAATGACTGTAATGAGATTAAATATGTTTCATTGACTTTGAAAATTGTAGTTTGAAATTATGGGATACTTGATTCAATGGTCAAATTTTAAGTTCAACTTATTTTAATACATAGTTTTAATTAAACCATAGCTAAAACAAATGTACTTCAAAATGACACACAGATCCAAATAGAAGAGGCCATTTGTATTCTTGGTTATTCTTGATGCTCATTTTTCAATGATATCTACCAATAATGCCATGACTTTTTAAATTAAAGTTCACATAATGCATGTGTCAATATATGAAGGAAACTCACTGAAATGTGTTGTGCTTTTACATTTTTAACAAAAGCTTTCAAAACTCAGACAACCATTTGAAAATTGGAAAACTCTGCTTTCTAATGTTTTTAATGAGATAATTTTGTATGGATAATTCTTTTCTTCACTAAACCAAAGGCTACGGAAACATTTCTAAATACTCATTTTAAGTCTTCTCTTCATATTGAAGATATATTTAGTAGTTCATTTCTTATCCATTTTTTAAATGTTGACCTTTTACAACAGAAAATTTCAAACATACAAAAGTAAAGAAAAACACTACAATGAACTCCCTTGAACTCATTAGCCAGGTTTTATAATAGAAGAAGATGTTGTAAGGTTTTTTTCCTTTTTAATAATTCTTGCTCAGTGGCCTAGAATAGGCCATTTCCAGAGATGCCCCAGCTTCCACCAATAAGAATCATATGGGAGGTCACAATCTTTGTGCTTACCTGGGGGGCTCATTGCTCCTTGGTAGGTCACTGTCTCTAGCCTAGTTGAAAGAGTTAGGAGGTATATACAATTTAGAATAGTAGTTACACAGAGCTTTTTCAGTTCAAATTCAAAATATGCAATTTTCATTTAAACTCACCAATATTATAACTATTGTTGCTTTCACCCTCAGCAAAAACCCTTTAATGATAGAAAGATAATTATTCATGAACATTTTTAATCATCTTCCATTTTTTGCTCTACAGTATGTATTCATAGGGTATTCCATGGCAGATATTTTCGGGATTGTTTCAGGAATGGTTTGCCAGGGCCTTCTCCCATTTTTGCAGTGCTGGGTATCGAACCCAGGGCCTCACAGATCGCAGCCATTGAAAACCTTATGAATAGCAGAGAAGTGCTGACAATAGATCTGGGAATAGCACAGGGTCAAGTGGTCTTTCATCTGTTGTACATAGGGTCACTGTGAGTCACTCCTGACTTGATGGCACCTAACAACAGCAGCGCATTATGTATTATATTCTAGAGATCACTTCTAAATAGTATATAGGTATTTTCACCATTTTTCAAAGTATAGCATGATTGACTTCCATTACGTACATATACCTTACTCTCTCTGTACTGTTGAATACCTAGTTTTCATTTTTTATTACAAATATTGCTACAGCTAGTAGACTGGTATGTGCATAATTTCATATTGCATCACTGAGATAGAGTCCCTAGAAGTGGGGCTACTCTATCAATAAGAAAATGCATTTTTAATTTACTCTTTCTAAATCACCCTCCCCATGACTGTACACTGCCCACTCCCACCTTTAAGGTCTAAGAGTAGTGGCCTTTCTGCTGCCTCACCAGCACAGGGGTTGGGAAGACTCGGGAGTTTTTACTCATCATGTATTTGAGAGATGAAATTTCTACAGGGCTTTATTTTTTCTTTTTCTTTTTTGATCAAGCTGGAGCACCCTTTCATATACCTAAGGTCCCATTGCATTTCTTTTTTTCAATCACTCTAAAAAAATCACATCCTTGAGGAATGGGCTAAGTAAACATAGTTTTCAGAAAACTTTCTAGATAGCACACCGTTGAAAGCCTCCTGTAGTCACAGCACAGCTTGGCAACGTAAGATCACTTAGATTTTTATAAAGGATGTGTATAAATTAGCTTTAATTTTCAAGTTCTTTGCCATCAGATACCTAAAACCTCTGTGAGAAAAGCTTTGCCTGGCCAAGCCCTGCCTCATTAAAATGCATTATGTGGATTCTAGTATGTTTGAATTGTGTTTCAAATATCTTTTTGAAAATTCTTTTGTGTGTGTGTGTGTGTGTGTGTGTGTGTGTGTGTGTGTGTGGTGCTGGGGTTTGAACCCACGGCCTTGAGCTTTGCATGCTCTGCAAGTGCTGGACCACTGAGCTGCACCCCCAGCCCATTTTTCTACTTTTTGAGACAGGATCTTGCTAAATTACGCAGACTGCCTCTAGTCTGGCACTTGCAATCTTCCTGCCTCCGCCTCCTGAGTTGCTGGGATTATAGGTGCATGCCACCATGCCCAGCTAATTATTTCATTTTTTTTAAATGAAAGATGTCAGTGACATCCTTAGAATCATATGCACTCATGAGTTCCACTTTTTGTTTTAAAAGTAAATGAGGAGAAGAATAAATGAATTTCAAATCCGTTACTTTATACTTTTTCCTTGGCATCATCTTAAATTTTATTTTTGTGAATGTTGCTACCTCCTTACTGGTTATTTAAACATGACACTCATTAGAAACTTGTCTCTATTTTTAAAAATGTCTCCTACTGTTGAGAACTTATTTTCTCTGGCACCTCTTCCCTTTAATTTTTAACAATAGCAAGAAGCCCGAAGCTACATATTTGTCTATTTTGCTATTTTAAAAGAATGCAGCAAACCAGAAGCTGAGATGAGTTGGAAACAGCTGTGCTGTCACTCATCTGTGGAGTCAACCAGCTGCACAGCATGATCCATCCCAGTACTTGCTGCCTCAGGTCTTCAACAGTGATGTTCAACATATATATATATATGTATTACTCACCTGCAGCCATAGCCCTGTGGCATCCGATCCCATCAGATCTTGGAAGCTAAGCAGGGTCGGGCCTGGTTAGTACTTGGATGGGAGACTGCTTGGGAATACCAGATGCTGTAGGCTTGGGAGAAGGACCCGGCAACCCACTTGGAAAAATCAATCTGCCCTTGAAAACCCTATGAACAGCAGAAAAGCACTGATAATACTGTTTTGGCTGTTGTACATAAGGTCACTATGAGTCAGATACCGACTTGATGGCACGTAACAACAACAAAAATATTACTCAGAAATATCCAGTTCACTGTGTCACAGTGTTATCATGTAATATTTTAGCCTTTTAAAAAATTTGCTGTGACTCCAATTACGTTTTCCCATATCCCATGAGAAGAGGCTTTTGCATGGTCTGGGCTTTTTTCATGCCATAAAAGAAACCAGATTGTCTTCAGTATTTGCTCAACATAGACATTCTTGTCAGATATCATGTGCTTGTGTTTTGGGTTGGTTTGTTTGTTTTGAAGTACTGTTTTGAAGTTGGACCCAGGGCCTCACTCACGTAGGCAAGTGCTCCACCACTGCTCTATACCCCAACCCCTTTATTATTTTGTATTACCCGTCAGGATCTCAGTAAATTACATGGGTGCCTCTGGCCTCAAACTCGTCGTCATACTGCCTCAGCCTCCCGAGTTGCTGCACTGAGAGGCATGAGCCACTGCCCCGCTTTTCTTGCTTGGTTCTTAGATGTGGCGCTGAGCACGATGGCGCCACACGCTCTGCAGCTTCCATCCCAGGCAACCCCAGCCTAGCGTCACTCTCTGAGGATGAGGCCAGCAGCATGTTTGGCATTGCTGTTTTCTCTTTCCACGTGCACCTGCACTATTGCTTCCACCTTTAACTGATCATTTCTTGGCAGGATTATTCTTAAGTCGCTTATCTATTTTGACAGAGCTGGTTTAGTTTAAATGGGATAATTTACTCATGGTTCCTTTAGTCACCCATAGGTAGAGTGCTGAAAGATCACCCCCAGGAAAGGCTCTCATCCCTAACGGTGTTTGGAGGGCTCCCCCTGTTCCTCGGGAGAGGGGACACGTGGTAATCTGACATACAGACCAGGCCATGAGGGGGAAGCATCAGGGTCAGTCTATACATTAAGTCTGCATGGAAGTTAACTGTTTTCATGGTTTAGATAATGCCTGTGCAAATCTGATGTTGCCTTAGTAACCAGCGAGTCACTTTGCCCATATCCTGGGGTATACACAGAGCCTCAGAGGAACCTCCTTCAAGTCCTGCAGGCTTGGTATGCCAAGGACTTTTTTATGGCAAGGTATTTCACCTGTTGGTGCCTTGGTTTCCTTTTAGATAAAATGAGGATAACAGAGTAGCATCGGTTTCCAAAGTTGTATGTTGTTGTTGTTGTTAGGTACCATTGAGTTGGTATCTGACTCCTAGCGATCCTACATACAGCAGGCAAAACCCTATGGTCAGCACTTCTCTGCTATTCATAGGGTTTTCAGTGGCTGATTGTTTTTTGGGAGTGGGCTGCTGGGTCCTTCTCCCAAGCCTAAAGTACCTGGTGTTCCCAGGTGGTCTCCCATCGAAGTAGTAACTAGGCCCAACCCATAGCTTCTGAGATCTGACAGGATTGGATGCCACAATGCTACAGCTGCAGGCTGAAAGTTGTATAGGTGCATTAAAACAATGTTCTATAAAGTGCTATTAGATTAAATGGTGAAGATAATAAGTACACAGTGCTTACTGGCTTTTCTTATTTTGGCTGTTATTTAAACGTACATCCCCATAAACATTATATCTAATATACATGGGCATATGGCTTCACGTATGTGTGTATTCACAAAGGAACATACATTTGGGCATTCTTTGACTGTAGGCTAGTGTTTCCTACAATTCAATGCATAAATCAACCAGTTACCAAACATTATTCACTTATTCATCTATCTGGCCATCTCTTCCCTTAGTTTATTTGATTTTGTCTTGATTCATTGAATGTAGAACAAGACACATAAAATAAAATAATAATAAAACTGAATTAGAAAATCAAAGCTTATCAAACTACAAATAAAAACAGCAGACTATCAAGAACAAGAATTGATTGAATTCATATTATTTGCATAACTCTGTCTTGGTGCCTGGTGGAGATGATTAAAAGGTTATATTGATGCCTACGAATCTTATAAATAAAATGTATTAATAACATTTATAAAAACAAAAAGTGGTGGCTCATTCCTCAGAGGAACTGGGGATGCATTGGAAAGGAGCTTTATGGAGCTCAGCCCCTGCAGGCAGGCTTGAGGTCTGCACCAGTCCTGTTGTCAGAGGCAGCAAAGTGGGGACATTACTGATTCTGCCACGTAGGTTGCTGCCCTACATGTCCAGGAAGGCTTGTAGGGGCTGACCTCAGGAGTCCTAACTATGTGAAATGTGTGGGCTACAAGAGTCAGGGCCCAGTGTTATTTTTAGCTTTTGGAAGCATAAACACAGAGGTTGTTGTTTTCTCTGAAAAGGTGTCCATTTACCTTCTACCTCACTAATTAAAATGCCTAGATTTTTAGGCCCCTATGACAGCTACTGGGCTGGGATTTAGCTCAGTTGGTAGAGCGCCGCTCTGCAGTCTCTGAGGTCCCAAGTTCGATTCCCAGCACTGCAAAAATGATAGAAGGATGTGACAATCCACTCCCAAGGCAATCCCGAAACAGTCAACCATTGAAAACCCTGTAAGGGTTGCTATGAATCAGACATGACTCAACGACACCTAACAACAACAACAGCATGATGGCTACTAGCTAGTTTGGGATTATTGTCCCTCCAAGAAAATTAAATCAAAACTTGTTTATGTTATCGCTAAAGCCATTCATTCCTTTCAAGGGTAAGACCTGTCTAACCACCTGCATGGGTTACTTTGGAACTGGAATCTGCAGCTTAAATCCTCTCCTTGATTTTTCTGACCTTTGGGGTTTGAGTGAAGCTGTACCTGGGGCAAGTTCTTTGGTAAACAAGTTCTATGCCTGTGCTTGGCAGCTGCATTCCTACTTTGGCATAAACCGGAAGACTTTCTGATGACTAAGGATGAAAGTGAGCCAGAGTGTCACTTCTGCCCCTGAGAGCCTGTGTGAAGGAGGAGACTGTGTGTGGTGCCGTTCTGGACTGCTCGTCCTCACCATGTGGAAGTGCAGCTACTCAACCCTTCTCTCCTCTCTACTCTGCTCCAGTCCAAAGCCCTTTCCCCAACACTCATTTCTTAGGGTCTCTCCTTAGCTGGGGAAGCCACAGAATGGTATTTGGATTCTACTCTTACAAGAAAATAATTTTCAAAAAATCCTGAGATCAGTTTCCTATTACTGTTAACTGTATATCCAAAAGAAGAGACTGTGGCTAGAATTACCCAGCTATTTTCCAAACACCACCAGTCCCACAGAAGTGGCAGGGAGCTCTATGTATTGTTTGTTCTACATGTGTATGTATTTATATTGCTAATTGACTGACATCCCACATTGCTGACTGTGTCTACATACATTCCCTTCTGTATCAATATTACCTCTTACTACCAAAGCATATGTCGTAATATGGGTTTTTTTCCCATGATCTAGTCTTACAAGCATCTTGCAAGCTCCTTCAGCTGAACGCCTTCAAATCTCTGTAGTAGACGTTCACATTCCTCAAGGAATGCAAGCCAGCAACAAGCCATTCTTTTTCATTGACAAAATTGTGATGATGAATGATTAAAACTGGTTTAAATTTCCTTCCAAGTACAAACTCTGATCTCCTAGTGCTAACCCTCATTAAATCAGAAATTTTCTTATGTTTTCTAAGGATGGGATGCTGAATTTTATTTCCCCAAGAGTCCAAAGTAAGTAATGATTATAGCTATTCTCAGTGATTACTGTACAGAAGGCACCTTTTTTAGTCCTTATGTAGACACATCCATTGAATCCCCAAAAGGCCGGTTGGGACTGATATTGTTATTCTGCCCATTTTATAAATGGAAGAACTAAGCCTATGGTAGTTAATTAAGTTGCACATGGAAAACAGGGAATAAATAACACAGTTGCCGTATAAAGCCAGATAGCTGTGGCTCTAGAACTTGTGTTTTTTTTTTTAATTGTAAATTTTTAATGTACACCTTAATGTGATTCATGCTGACATGCTTTTCATTGTGACATTTCCATATATGCATTTTGTTGTACATTATTCATATAGGTTCCCCCTTATCCTCTTGTGTGCTTCCTCCCCCGACCCCTCCCCCCCATCAAAGACTTCTCTTCCATTTACTTGTCTTTTTATGGTAATATTTTCCTATATATCCTGGGTTCCAGGTCTGTTTAAGATAGAAACTTTTTCTGTAGTGAACTTTCTTTTTACTTTGTCAGAACTATTACATGCATTTTGTAGACCATCTATACTAATACCATTCTTAGCTTTTTTTGCCTTTTATTATGAACCGACCTTTGTATAGGATTTTTTCCTTCTTATAGTTTTGATTCAGCTCCCACCTCTGAGTGAGAACGTGTGGTGTTTCTCTTTCTGAGCTTGTGTTCGATAGAACTTGCGTTCTTGATCACAATATGAGGAGATTAGAAGCAAATATTAAAGTATTATACCTTAGGAAGTTACATGGAAAAGAAGATCAAAAGAAAAGCATCTCCAATTTTGGCACTATTCCATATTTAAACCAACTATGGACCTGAAAAGTAGGAACAATTATTCCTATTTTAGAGAGGAAAGAGACAAAGCTCAATTGGTTAAATAACCAGTCACCAAGTTAGGAAGAGCAAAGGTGAGATTTCAACCTAGCTATGACGCACGCCAAAGCTCATGGTCCCATCATTCTGTCTTCCTGCTTTTCAGTAGGCACCAATTCTCAACCCCAGGCACTTGGAAGCTTTAAAGATTTAGTGCCCAGGCCATGCTTTGGGCCAAGTAAATGATAACATTTCAGGGTGGGTATCAGCGTTTGAAAAAGGGCCCCCAGTTTGAAAATTGAGATCTACTTCAGGTGAGCATCCTGTAAACAGGAATTTTCAAGGGGAAACTGTAGCATTAGTAGGTGCAAAACTATTCTCTCTGCCTAGGACTACTTTTTCTGTGAGTAATTTGATTTACTGGCCTGCGTAGATCTTTCAGTAAATGTTGGTGGAGTTGAAAATAAGATTGATAAATGCAGGCAAACACCCTATTTCCAGAACCTCTAACAAATCCTTGCACAAAGATATGGGCTCTAGGAAAAACTTCGTAATCATACTGAAAGATTTGCTGTCGCTTTGCTCTGTGTGCTGTTATTAGCATCCCATGCAAGGAATTATTTTGAAATGCCACAGGATCCTCTCTAGGTGCTCTTAACATTAACTATCACTCACTAGCTGGGTGGAAGTCATGAATTTAGGTTGATTTAGAATGCTATTCTAGATTTTATATGATAAAGTCTATGCATAATGTGTTTATGCGTCCATTCTAAGCCCCTACAACAGGGATTTCTTTTGACCTCAGATGTCTACAGGAGTGGGTCCTTCCTTCCCTGTGACATGATTTTGGCATTGCCACCATTGCCATTCAAGTGTATCATGGTTTGGGATTATTTTTTCCTTACTTTTCTGCTCCCAGATCACTTTTCATATAATTGTTATGTGTTGTTCCAGTTTTTCATTTCTGTAACAGAATTCCTGATGTAAACAGCTTGGGAAAGAAGTATTTATTTTGGCTCATTGTTTCAGAGGTTGCATCCCATCATGGTGGGGAGGGCATGGTGGAGAAGAGCAGCTCACATCATGGTGGCCAGGAAGCAGAGACAGAGAAGGCCTGTGCTAGAGGGCATCTTCCTTCTTTCCATTTTATCCCTTCTAGTCCCCCAGCCAATGGGGTAGGACCACCTACATTCAGGAAGGGTCTTCCTTCCTCAAATAATCCTCCCTGGAAATGCCCTCACACATATATTTGAAAGTGTGCTTCTCAAAACAATCAAGTAGACAAGATTAAGCATCACATCCAGTTTCCATCTAACTTAGGGTATGATTTCATTTCCATTGAGGATGTCCACATGCTAACTGCAATCCATGAGGGTCTTCAGTTTCTTTGTCAGTAATATTGCATCATGAGACAGATAGCTGTGGTCCTTATGGGATACAGAGATATTCATGATGCCTAGAGAGTCAACAAGCCTGGCTCCCAGGCAACTAGTTGGGAAGCTGAAAATTATAGGCAATATAAATGGTTGTCTTCTGGCTTTTGAATATTGGTCTCCAACATATATACAAAGAATCAACATAATTCCTAAAACCACATTAGTAAAGTAGGGAAATATATTCGAAGATTATTCACCAAAGAAGATATGCAAATAGTCAACACACAATATTAAAAGTTCAACCAAAATAGTTGCCAAAGCATTGCTTATTTGGGGCCTAGGGGTGTGACTCATTGGTAGAGCACTTGCCTAACAGGCAGGAGGCCTTGTGTTCAACACTTGTTGTTGTTGTTAGGTGCCGTCGAGTCGCATCCGACTCATAGCGACCCTCAGAATTTTCAATGGAAGATTGTCTCGGGATTGCCTTGGGAGTGGGTTGCCACGTCCTTCTCCCATTTTTGCGGTGCTGGGAATTGAACTGGGACCTCAGAGACTGCACAGTGGCGCTCTACCAACTGAGCTAAATCCCAGCCCATGTTCAATACTTAGCACTACCAAAAATTTTTTTTGCGAATTTAAAGCATAAAATATAAACTGATGAATGTACATTTAAAACAAGAATGAGATTCATATATTTCCAAAAAGCAATTGGGAAGCTATATTATATGCTTTAAAGTATTAGCAAACTGCCTTGAAGCTTATCCACACTCACATTCCCAATGTGCCTGTCTGTCCACCTCTCCAAAATGCACAGCCCATTCTTCTCCAAGCTCCCTCATCTTGTGTAGCCATGCCTGTCACCATGATAAGGCCACCCTAGCACTGAAAGCAGAGTTGAAATCCTAATGAGATTGCAATCCAAAGCCAGGGTTCCATCTTCCTCGAAGTTCATTGAAGTTGAAGCGAATTTCCTGATTTTTGAGATTAATGCTGAACTCTTTTGCATCTCTGTTTTGGGGTGATTTGCTGATTTTGATAGGTCTCCTTTGACGTGGATGTCTGAGGTAGTGTACAGACAGGGTGGCGGTCTACCTTCTCCAGCCAAAGCAACTTGGAGACTCAGTGGTTTAATGTGAGCAAGGTCTATTTCCGTTGTGGTCCAGTGTGGGTGGCTGTGGGGCCTCAGCTCCACGCCATCATTCCAGGACCCATTAGGGATTCATCCTCGGCAGCCCCCAAGCCCCTGCTGAGTTCTCTTCCTGGAGCCAGTTGGCACAGGGTGGGAGCAAGCCATGAACCACACCACACCAAAATGATGCGGGGACTGGCCAGTATGGAGCCGGGGACACTCCCCTTGGCCCCACCTGCCCACACAGCATGCATGGAGGGCTAGAGAGGACAGGGTGGCAGCAGGGGTCCGGCCATGTGTGTAGGAGGAGAGCGCACAGGAAGTAAACACACTCAGCCCCCAGTGGGTGGAGGGGACGGTGAGACCTGCCGTTTATCACGTGGCTTCTCGGCTGTCCTTGTCCTGCCTGCGGTGGGAACAACACTCAGTCAGGCCACTTCATTATCAGGAGTGACAGGTACACAGACAGGAGCAGAATCAGAGCTGTAGGACAAGACTGATGGAGCGCTAGACCTCATTCCAGGACATCAGCAAGGCCTTGTCTATTTGGCCGTCCGTTGACCCCAGAATGCTGCCTTGATGGAATCTCACGCTTGTCTGAGGCGCGTACGTCTTCAGTGAGTTACAAGGGAAGGGGTTCTCTGTGATTTTCTGAAGTAATCTGATTCTTCCTTTCCTTGAATTTCTGCTGTCCACGCTGCCTTTTTAAATAATTCCTTTCTTATGTGTTAAGTGGCTAAAAACAAACTCTTAAAAAGATCATTGTACCTTTGTTTTGTAAGGGTGAAAGTAAACCATTTTTCAAACATGAATTCATTGCTTATCCAAGGAGATCTGGAGAGATGCCTGTAAGTATTTAAGACAGCTACAAGAGTTATTCAAAACCGCTCTCTTTAGGCGCTGTTCTTCTGGTTATCAAAATATATGTCCACATTCCTTCCCCCACCTCCCAGCAGTCAGCACCATTTTTGAATCTGTGCAGTTGGCATCATGAGTGTAGAGGGTGCCCTCCCAAGGCTGGCAGGACTTTAACAGTAGGCAGTGAATAGCAACTGACCCGCAAGGAGATCCTGTTAAGTGGTCTGATGTAGTCTTAAATGTGTGGGGAGCTATGTCCTGTGTACACCACAGTGCTTTGGACACATCTGTGTAGCTAAGGACTTGTAGGGTTATGAGGAGCTTTGGTGACCACCACCCAGACCAAGAGAAGGGATGCTACGAACAGCCCGGTGGCCTCTCTGGGACCTCAGTCACAGCTGCCTCCTTCTTGCCTTGGTGTAGCTACTACCCAGACCTTTCTGCATAGCCTCACCACCGATGCACACATCCCTAAATAACAGGGACTTGCCTGCTTTTAACTTTCCAACTGATGCTGCAGAGATTTCCCCAAATCCTCCTCTCAGGGAGCACATCATTTCCAGTAGCGCTCCTAGGCACCAGACTCTGAATGTGTGTGCACATTGCTCCAACATCTACGGGTTCCATTCTTACTTCCGTTCCACATACATTGTCCCACTTCCATAATGGCTCTGCGCCTGCTTATCTCAGTGGCTATCAAGTGTGAAGATAGCTTAACATTTGTTTCATCAAAGTTTGAGCACACAATTAGAGGCACAAGAGCAAGCTGTAACAGTGACCATGAGGGGTTGCTTGGCCGACAAGATCATTTTATTGCAGTTGGTGAGAACTAGGCAGTGGTGAGGCTATATAAGAAGCCCAGCTTGCTGCCTGTGCTACACACCTGTCTTCTTTTGTCAGAGTTGATGCCCCACTATCAACTGCTTCGCACTTGGTCCTATGGGAGGTCCCACTGCAGCTTGTCCCATGATTTAAATCAGAGCCTTCCAGGCCCTGAGAAGCTCTTACACAGGGGCTGACTTAGCGCACCCGAAGAGGAGCTTGGCAGCACGCAGGGTTACAGACACAGCGTGCAGCATGTTCTGTGGATGCTCAGGGCTTAGGAAAAGGGATGTGTGCTGCTGAGTTGTGCAGCTAGTCACAACTTTCTTCTGGAAGAAAGCAGGGCCATGTCCTCATCTGACTCATGCCATGGTATTTTCGATCAAATCATATGCTTGTGAAAGCTGGACATTGAACAAGGGAGAGAGGAGAAGAATTGATGCTTTTGAATTATGGTGCTGGAGACGAATATTGAATATACCATGGACTTCCAAAAGAACCATCAGATCTGTCCTAGAAGAAGTGCAACCAGAGTGCTCCTTGGACGCAAGGATGGCTAGAGTGCATCTTACATATTTTGGACATGTAGTCAGGAGGGACCAATCCCTGGAGAAAGATATCCTGTTTGGGAGAATGGCAGGCCAACGAAAAAAAGGAAAACCCTCCACCAGAAAGATTGATGCAGTGTCTGCAACAATGGGCTTAAATATAAATAAGATCATGTGCCTGGCCCAGAATTGAGAAGTGTTTTGATCTGCTGTGCATAGGGTCACTATGAGTCAGACTTGACTCCACAGCACCTAACAACAACAACAGGTCAAGAAAACTTAAGTTTGTTGGAGGCAGAAATTGCTTTAGGTTTCAAATACACATGTCCTCATTCAGACAGATTTTTTTTTTATTTTCCCAGCTGTAGAGTGTGTTCACCACGCCTCCACTGCCATCATTATCCACACCTGTATATTCAGAGCCTGCGGGGGCTCTATGTTACTTTGGCCACGTGCATACTCACATGTGCGTACACATGAGCACATACACACCCAGTAACAGTGATAAAATTTTATTCCTCCTCCCTGTGTGATGTCTTGTGTTAATGAGACTTCTTGTACAGAGATTGGTATCCACTGGTGACCTCCAGCTATCTTTGAAATAATTAATAATGTGCTGAGAGGGGTTGATTTACATATTCATGAAAGCTTAGACCATTTGGTTCCTAAGCAGACAATGAAAAAGTTTAATGTTTTGGATGCATACCAATATAGCAAGAGAAGTAGTGATTTAATGTTCTAACGGTGATATGAAAATAAACATATATGACCTGAGCCAAGTAATTATATTGTGTATTTCCAGTAAAATCAGAATGCCTTCCAGGTTATCCTGTATGATCTGTTCTACTTACAAGCTTGGAAAAATTAATATTTCTTATATTTTCTGCTCTTGGAAATTTTACAGGAAATTATCTATGTTTGAAGTTATATATTTATAGAGGGAAACATTGTGGAAAGGAGTTGAAATACTCAAAAAGGGAGGAACAAGTACAACATTCAGGGAAGTGGCATTATTTTGTCCGAGGTAGTCCCTGAAGTTTCTCCTCTCCTCTCCCCCTTCTTCTGCCAGTAGCAGCTCCTCCTGGGCAAGCACTGAGCGATGTCCCCAGCCCCAGCAACAGCTCTTTCTCGAGGTTTAACTGTAACAGAGATCTTGTGATAAGGCACTGCATTGGTTTACTTGGGCTGCCATCAAAAATACCACAGATTGGTCAGAAATAAATAGAACTTATTTTCCCACAGCTGTGTGGAGGCTGGAAGTCCAAGATGAAAATGTCAGTGGGGTTGGCCTCTCCTGAGGTCTCTTTCTTTGGCTTGCAAATGACCACCTTCCCCCCCCACAGAAGACATTCTCCTTCTGTGCCCCTCTATGCCCTACTCTCCCCTTCTTATGAGTATGCTCGTGAGAGTAGACGAGGACCTGCCCAAACAGCCTCAGCTTGCCTTCATTACCTCTTCAAAGGCCCTGTCTCCAAATGCAGTCACGTGATGAGGTACTGAGGCTAGAACTTCTCCATGTGAAGGGGAGGCAATTCAGCCCCTAACAGCCACCCCTAGATTCTGAAATGGTTTTCAAATACTCAGTGCTGTCAAATTCAGAGAGGGCCGTGAACGTGACCCCACCTATGAGTCCTGCTCCACGTGGTAGAACCACCTACTGGGTGTGCCTGTACCCCATCCTTCCCAGGCTGAGCACCCGCCTGGATCACTAGTGTCTGGTTTCCCCATCGACACTGTGTGCCTCAGGAATAAAGGGACTTTTCTGACCAATACTTCGTTTTAAATTCTGGACTCCTCACCAAACGTTTCAGTGAGAATCCTAAGCCTTCCATCCTGTGTAAAGGTGACCATTTTGGAATCTTGCTGGAGTTGGAGGGTTAGGATGGATTTGCAGTGCTGTCTCAGTCCCTGGTTCTCCTGGATGGGTTGTCAGGACCTGGATGCATTACTGAGGGTCCCGTTGTTGCTGCATCGCTCCTCTGACTGATGGTGTGGCAGGGGGCTTAAAATGCATTATGAACATTACCTGGAAATCCTTTCTTGAAAATTCTGGGCCCTGCATAGACTGTTAGCAGGATTGTCACACACAGTTGTAGCTGGTGCTTGTCCAGGTGTGCCTGTCTGGGGAGTGGTTGGTAATTTCCAAGTACTTAGGTCTTTGGGCCCCATCATCCCACTGGGCCTTCTCAAGACCTTTGTGGTCAAGTCTGATTGCCACATCCAGAGGCCAGCTGGCAGAGGGAAAGAAAGTATAAATGACACATGGGTCTTCCTCACAAACCCTGGCCCAGAATGGAACACATCTCTTGGCCCCTTCAGCTAGGATGTCTATCCATCCTGCCCATGGCAGAACCTCGTGGTGGGGATTAGGTAAGGGCCAAGGTTTCAGAGAGAGAATTTAGGTCAGCATTTACCAGTCTCTGCCAGAAAGGTGTTCCTTTGGAGTGTTGGTGGCTCAGCTTCCACAGGTTAACTCTTCCACACTTGTGATCCTGACCTGTGGGTGGAGTCCAAAGCCTGTAGTCAGAGGGGGCTGATTTAATTACAAGCCAGCTCTGCTAGATGGTGAGCTGATCTTTTCATTTTAAAATGAAAATGATTCTGAATTCAAATACAATTAAATCAGATTGTGTGGTTAAAAGTGACTGGCACAGTTCCTAGTACCCAGAAGGTAGGACAGCTTCCCAGCCATCAACACTATACACACCAATCCCAGAATGCATTCTAGAAACTTCTGATTCAAGTGGGAAATCTGAAGGTACACCTTAGGTTCATTGAAGTTTCATGGCAAGAAAATGAAAACCTAATTTTCTTCTTGACTTTATCTACATCAATAGATTGATAAATCATGGCAGTGTTGATTTCCTTTTAATTGAGCATTAACATTATAGGAAATATAAAATGTGACATAAATATTTCATTATAAAAAGAAATACTTTGACAGTTATGGACAGAAATCTTTGCTGATCTTGTTACATTAGATTTGTACTACATGACCAGGTTTACCAAACTATCTCTGATAGAAGAAAATGTTCACAGGAATATCAATAGCTGCAAACCAAGGGTCCCATTGTTCATTGCTTCTCTCCTCTTACTGACAGCGTGGGAGGCTGCTTTACCAGCATTGTGAGCATCACTGCAAAGTCTTTTCTTGAAAATTCTGTACTCAAAGTACCCTATTAATAATGAATGAATAAAACCCCTTCATATGTATCTCAACTATACTCAATCATAATGTTGAAGAAATGTGTAGTCTGAAAATTGAATCATAATGTCCTAAAGGAATTAAGAGTTACTCAGAAAGAACTGGACTCCATACTGCAAGGCAACATAGTGCGGGGAAAAAATGTTACAATTCCTATTTCAATTAGTTTTTATATCAACCTTTACATTTTTTCATTACATGTGTGATTTTAAATGTATGTAAAATAGCAGTAATATGTGTATTAAATCAATATTGCTATTCATACTCAATTTCTTTTTAACTGATAGATGGTTCTCAAGTAAAATTTTGGTCAGCATTGATGAAGACTTCAAGCTTTTCACACCTTTTGGATTGCTGTTCACAGAAACAGATACATTTTATGTCAAGATCTGTAAACATATAAAATGCATGCATACACATAAGTGAAAAAATTCATAAAGTAGTACTTTCCTATTGTATGTGACGTACTCTAATATTGTCATTTCCATCTATTTTAGATGCATGCATTTGAACCATCCCAAACAGATGAAAATCGGCCCTGTGTTTAAGGACCTTCAAAGGTGTTCTCAAGACTTCCTCAGATTCTCACTTAGCATTTGGCTATATCAAGTGTCAGGAATCCCTGTGATCAGTCATCTTGAGTGTCAGAAATCCCTTGTTTACCTGATTTTTAAGCATGACTTGTGCCTTACTTAGCAAAATATACTCAATCAAATAGACTAGATTTGAATTAAGTGGAAAAATGAACTGATCATTCTTCCAAATCAGTCATTTTTAAACGTTTAATAAAACCATAAGTTTTTGATACATATCAACTAACAACAAACAACAATTACCATAAGCACATTTAAGATGTACATTTCATTTTCCTAACACTCTCACCAAGGCACATATAACATGGACACTCTGGGGCTATGCCCTTGGATGGGGCCCCCACACCTGCCACAGCTGGGCATGAGGGCCCCACCTCCTTTGATGCAAGAGCCAAAAGACCCTTCTCTCCTTCACTCCCACTCCCAGACAGGGTCACCTCTGTTCCACATTTGCAACAGTTACCTGTAACCTTTCAAGAAACATAGTTAAAAATAACTTAATAGCCTAAATTAATAACGACTTCTGTTTACCTCTAACTGTGTGATAATCCCTAGGCAGATTCCCTGTATATCCTTAGATGTTCATCACAATAGCCAATGTTGCATCTTTGTCTCTGAGTAATATCTTTTCAGCCTTGCTGATCTGTCGAACAGAAATGATAACAATTTGTCTTAGAGTTTGTTCTTCAGGACCTGTAGCAGGGTGCGTTCATGTATTTGTTCCTCAAACCTGTCTACTATTGTAGAAAGAGTACTGAAGTATAAGTCATGAGACGGGTCCTGACTCTACCCCTAACTAAACACCTTGCTAATTCGGTCAAACCACTTACTAGCTACTGGGTACTGAGGAGGCCTTTTGGGTACAGTGCCTCACTTAAGCCTCACAATGATCCTACATATTCATGCTGATAATAACATTTTGCAGGCGAGGAAGCTAAGGTTTTAGAAGCTAAATCCAAACACAAGCCTGCGTGACTCCAAAGCTAATTGTCTCTCTCCACCTTTTATTCAGAAAACTTGTTTTGTGTTCAGGGCTTCCTCCACCTCAAAGAGGCTGTAATCCCTGACTGCTGGCCCCTAAACCAAGATTTGATTTGCCATTTGCTGTTTCTGGGGAATTGATCAGTCTCTGTGTGAATAAACACAATCAAATCAATAAGCGGAGAAAGTGCCTACTGGGGGTTATGCAAGACACACTGGCATCTCAGTCTCCCTGGGGTGTCTTTAAATCAGTGTTTATTAAGCTGAGTTCCATGAACCCACAGGGAGGCATTATTCATAAGGCATATCAAGGACTGCTTTATGCTGAAAAGAAAGTGTGGTCAGCAGCCCTGTGCATAAGTTGCGTCTGTTGTAATAACTATATAGAAAGATATTACCAAGTAAATGATAGAGAAGACTTAGATGGGGAGCGGAGGGGGGGAAGCATACAAGAGGGTAAGGGGGCACCTATATGAATAATGTACACCAAAATGCATATATGGAAATGCCACAATGCAAAGCATGTCAGAATGAATCATATTAAGGTGTACATTACAAATTTCCAATTAAAATAAATAAATAACAGTGAAGAATACTGAGGGAAAAAAAAAACAGATTTCGTTTAATACTTCCACAAAGTCATTACCAGGCAAAATAGGCAGAGCTCTGCAATCTCTAAGCCATAGTTTTTGCTGTCAAGTTTTGCTGTCAACTCATACCAACTGTATTTACAGAACAGACAAAACACTACCCAGCCCTGTGCCATGCCCTGCACTATGTCAGTGCTTCTCTGCTATTCATAGGATTTGCAATGGCTGGTTGTTTCGAGAGTGGGCTCAAGCTGTTTGATTTTCTTAATATTGTATTTTATGTAGACTAAATTTTTAAAACTACATATTTTGTACTGAGTTAAGATGGCATAACTGCAAAAATGCCAAATACCAATTTTTATTTATCTATTTATTTATTTTTGTTTTGGGGATGCTGGGATTCAAACCCAGGGCCTTGTGCATGCTAGGCACATGCTCTACACCTGAGCTACTCCGTAAACACTGAATTTTGCTTGCAATGTATAGTTGATATAGAGGGGAATTTGGAGTTTGTTCCTATTAAGATACTGTGTGGTAGAATAGGTCAGTAGGCCCTATCATAGTTGCCCCTGGGAGTAAACGAATTGGGGGCCCTTCACCCTCTAAAACAACTCAGAGTAAGTTTTTGTTTGGATTTCCTCCTTCCCATTTGGATTCGAGCTTGCAGATTTCAGTTAGACTGCCTGCATTCTGTTAGTCACTTCAATGAGATCTGTAAGCTGGTGAACTTTCATTGTTCGCATATAACTAAGCATGTAGTAAAGACCTTGGTTTTGGAGGGAGTAAAATCTCTTGTTAGATGAAATCCCACCACCACCACCGTCAGAATTTATCCACCTTTATACACCACTTTAAAAGACACTGTTTCTGGAATTGGCGATTGTTCCAGGCTGCATTGAGTCTCTGTATCCGTCATGTCAGCAGAAGGAGTAACGACCTATAAAGTGCGCCTAACAGTGTTTCCATGCTAAGTATAGCGCGCTGGGTGTAAATCAACAGCAGCCTAATTCAAGCTTTCTTTTCCAAAGCGAACCTCTAGGCCACAATTTTGCAATTCTTCCTTCTGATCTAAAAATAAAAATAAATCAAGGTAGAAAAACAGCTGTTAAGCTGCTAATGAGATTTGCAACTAGCTAAGACAGGATCCAAATCACAGGAAAATTTAAAAGCCCTGCTTTTCACTTTCCACTGTGCCTGTAACCTGGGCAAGAAGACGTGCCCCATCTTGCCATTTGGGCACAGGCGGCCTCTGCTTGTCATGGTCTGCACTGCCCAGAGGAATGGGATGTGCTCCTAGGTTTGTTAGGAGAGCACAGAAAATCGTGGAAGCATTTAGAGGAAAGATAACAGTTAACAGGAATATACTGTTTACCAGGGAGACTGAAATGAGACTCAAGTAAATAATAAGCATTTCAGAAAATTACCCAGTTACACGTGTAACCACTCCAAGGCATTTTAGTCTCCACGGAAAAGGTGCATGCATTTTACAAAATCACATGTGACTGTGGATTGTGGATTTGGGAAGGAATATGATGTGGTCGGAGGAGCCACATTTATGAGAGTTCAGCAATAGCGTCTTCTTTTAAGGACTTTGAATATAAGAGAAAACATTTTTAGTGCTTTCCTGATGCCAGTAAATTTGTTTAAGAATACTAAACATACTATTCTAGAAAAGACCACAGAGATATTTTGATGCCTGAGGGACTTGATGCTAAGTACCTGGAATTAAAGGCAGTTAGCGGTTAAGAACACATTTTCCTTCTGACAGTATATTGCAGGGAGACAGATTTCTAAGTTGCAAATATTAATGATTCATATTACAGAAAGCACTCTAACAAGTTTGCCGTTTTTATTTCAGTTAGAAATGCATAATTTATGGAATTCTTCAATGTTATACACATAGATTAAAAATTCTTTTCTCCTAACTTGGAAGTAGATACTAATTTCAAGAAGAAACTCATGACTGGGAGGCCGAGGCAGGAGAAGTACAAGCTCAAGGCCAGAGGCGGCCTGCATAACTCACTGAGACCCTATTTCAGAAAATAAAAAGAAAAGAAGGGGCTGGGGTGCCGTTGAGTGGCACAGCACTTGCCTAGCATACGCCAGGCCCTAAGTTCAACCACTCAACACTGAAGGAAAAAAAAGCAAGAAACTCATTGCTACATTTTTGGGAATTATGTTGAACTGTGGTGTCCAGGCAGCTTATTGAATGGTAAAGCAGGATCTGTACCACCTGAATGAAAACACAGACCTCCCCAGAGAAGCCTGCATCTTGCACATGGTGTCCTAGGCGTTCGGCAGGTCTCGGGTCCTGTCCGGCGTGGAGGAAGCAGTCCCTGCTGCAGCCTGGGCTCCTGTGAGTCGGAGCGGGAAGGTGGCTCCGGGAATAGATGACTAAGCTGGTTCCTCATGGGGCACACAGTTTAGTGGGGGTTACAGGCGCTCATCAGATACCAAGTGTCTACCGTCTGTGCGTAGTGATGCAGATCAGAAGTAGAAGTGCAGGAAGTAGGGCAGGGCAGGGAAGGGAGTCCCTGTAAAAGGAATGTCCTGAGATGACACCATGGGAGCGGCAGGGGCAGAGCAAGCTCCGGGGCTGGAAAGAGCGCAGAGGGGCTGCAGCAGAGTGAGCAGGGACCGGAAGTGGGCACAGGCGGCAAGCATGCACTCATGGCTGGAGGCTTGAGTTTCTTTAAGCGTCCTTGCAGGAGTCACCCCTCGGAACATATGTCAGGAGGGGCAGGATGCAACTTGCATTATCAGAAGGCCACTCCAGCAGGGGCAGGAACGTGTCTGCCCTGGCTGGCCAGGATGGAGTGGCTCGTGCCCAGCAGCCTGGAGGTGTGCCAGCTCACCCCGGGGTGGGGCTGGGACCAGGTGGGGCTAGTGCTGCCGTGGCTGGCAAGAAATGGGCTATGTGCCACTGTATGGGGCAGCCAGGTTTGAGAGCCCTGTGCCGGGCCTCATGTGAAAGGAAGGTAGGCAGCAAGGAGGTGTTGGAGGTAAAATGGCCACGTGCAGGGCTGGGGTTTAGCTCAGTTGATGGAAGTCTTGTTCTGCATGCTCTAAGACCCGGGATTTGATCCCCAGCACCATAGAAACAGGAGGACCTAGCAGCCCACTCCAGAAACAATCAGCCACGGAAACCCATGAATAGCAGAGAAGCACTGACATAGTGCCAGGCATGGCAGAGTTTCAACCTGTTGTCTGTAGGGTCACCATGAGTTGAACCTGACTCGATGGCACCTAACACACACATCTGCAGCCCAGGCTGTACGACCATTGTTGTTGTTAGGTGCTGTCGAGTCGGTATCTGACTCATAGCGACCCTCATAGGGTTTTCAATGGCTGACTATTTCAGGATTGCCTTGGGAGTGGGTTGCCAGGCCCCTCTTCCATTTTTGCGGTGCTAGGAATTGAACTTGGGACCTAAGAGACTGCAGTGCAGCGCTCTACCAACTGAGCTAATTCCCAGCCCCTTACGACCATTGCAACATCTGTTTTCAGTACTCTTTAACAATCATCACTAACATTCACCCGTGGCAAATCATGTTTCATCTCGAAGTTGCAAAGGGATTCTCAGATTGTAACTTGCAAATGCTCATGAATAGGGTCATGGATACAGAAAAGGACCAGAAAGTTAATTTGCATTCAGTTTAATATGGGGTAACATTGGATTTTTCACTTAGTTGGGGGAGAGAGGGGCCAGTGGTAGGGGTGATGAAATGCCATTCACTGAATACCTCCTGTCAGCCCTCTGGGCTCACACTGCAAGCATTATAGACTGCATTTCTCAATGCACAGGTGCCATTGAGGACACTGCCCTCTGATTGCAGTTTGTCAAATACAGGAGAAATTCCTGGGTCCTCAGAATCTTAAGGAGCCAAACCATCTGCGACTCACATACAAAGAGAGGAGGGAGCATTATGAAGGGTGGGGGTTCCCAGGGACACACGTGGGCCTCACAGTGCCACTGGCCCCACTAGCCGTAAGACCCCTTTGTCTCTAGGCATCTGGTTTACTTTGCAGCCTGCCTGCTTCTTCCAACCTGCACCATAGACCAGCTTCCTTTACTTCTGCAACTTGGGAGCAGGAAAACAGCAAACTATAGCTCGTAAGCTTAGAGGGTCACGGCACGCAGTCACATGATTCATTTGATTTGCTCAGAGATGCAAACTTCTCTTTTGAAACATTGATTCTCCTGAATGACACAGATGCTTTCTGTGCTATAGAATATAACAGTTAGAAATCAGGATGTTTCCTGTGTTTGGGCCTCTAGGAAGAACAGAACTTCAAAGCATGTCTTCAGCAACTGTGGTGTTTTGTGGCTATTACTCCCACGTGCAGTCTTTATCCGTTGTCCCCAGTAATCTCTTTGTCTTTTACTCTCCTCACTTATTCCATCTGCTTTAATCTTATTGTGTTTATGTATATTTGTATGACTCTCTCCAAACCTTTCTAGAATGTGGCAGGAAAGGAGGGATAAATTAAAAATTCTATTCGAAAATGACAATGTAGTTTCTTGGTGCCAGTGTATTGGAGAACAACTGTGGCCCAGAATGTAGCCAGTGTTCAGCAAGAATACAGCAGTGTGACATTACATGTTGATGTGCATTCTTTCTTCCCTGGCTCTCATTACAGGGCTCTTGGTAAACTGAGTCCACGATATGCAAAGTCTCATTCACAGTCACTGCTTCCATGTAGTTATTAAGTCTACATTTACATCAGATTTTTTGAAATGAAAATTCATTTTCTCATTATTATAAAAGAACGTAACCATGGTTAGTGGCTGTCATATTAGCACAGATCTAGAACTTTTCTGCCATCACAGATATTTCTGTTATACAGTATCTCATCAGATAGCCCCAAACCTATTCTTTGGTAGCCTGAAAATAACTTGTGAATTCAGAGTCTGGATCTTAAACCTCTTTTTTCTTTCGGAGCCACATTTTTCGTGCTCTTGGCTTGTTTGTTTCCTTTCTAGTTGTATAGCTATCAGCATGCACACTTTGTCCCTGAATTCTTCAGGAACCTCAAAATGCCCTGTACCCAGGTCCTTCCCTGCTGTCCATGGCTCACTGTCTTTCCACACATCAAGGAATCCGTTCTCCCCACATTAGTGTTCTGGTCAAGTCTCCCATGACTCCATATGGCTTCTGAAATCTAGTGTCACACTAGCCCCATATTCTTCCCTGATCCCCTGAATCCCTCTCTTGTGGACTCCCAGAGTCTGCCTCATGGGTGCCGTTTTGTATTTTTTAGTCCTCACCTACAGAAGTCCTTGTCCCTCCTATGTCACCCTTTACAGCGCTGCTCCCCAGTGCCTGCGTGCCTCCCTACTTCCTCTATGGCTCCAGGCAGTTCTGTGTCCTCTACCCCCCGGGGCCTCCCTCAGTCCACTGTCATCTCCTGACACGTCCTGGAGTCATCATCAAATGACCTGATAGAAAAGGCTCATAAAAACGCCAATTAAATCGTAAGTACCTCGAAAACAACCCAGCAACTCTGGAGGCAGAGGCAGGAGATCGCAAGTTCGAGACCGGAGGCAGTCTGTGTAATTTAAAGAAACCCTATTTCAAAAAGTGAAAAATGGGCTAGAGTTGCAGCTCAGTGGTACAGTACTTGCAAAGCATGCGAGCATGAGGCCCTGTGTTCAACCGCCAGACTGCCAAAAAAACAAGAAAAAGAAAAAGAAAGATTAGTACCTCCAATTTCTGGTTATAACTCAGCTTCTACTTCTGTGTAAGTTTGGGCCCTTCCTTCAACACTGCTCAACAGTTTCTTAATTTTTTTTTCTTTCTTTTTTTTTTTTTTTTTGTGTGTACTGTACCGGGGGTTGAACCCAGGGCCTTGTGCTTGCATGCTTTGCAAGTGCTGTACCACTGCGCTGCACCCCCAGTCCATTTTTTTTACTTTTTGAGACAGCTAAATTATGCAGACTGCCTCTGGTCTCTAACTTGCAATCCTCCTACCTCTACCTTCCTAGGTGCTGGGATTACAGGTGTGCACCACCGCGCCCGGCTTAGTTTCTTAATTTTTAGAGCCATGGAATAGGATAATCAGTACTTATGGTCCCACCAGATTAAAATGATATAATTTTGTAAAGACAGTCTTCTAATCTATTTGATTCTTTTCTTTTTTCTTTTCTTTTTCTTTTTTTTTTTTTTTTTTTTTGCAGTACTGGGGGTTGAACCCAGGGCCTCATGCCTGCATGCTCTGCAAGTGCTGGACCACTGAACTGCACCTCTGCCCATTTTTTTTTTACTTTTTGAGACAGGGTCTCGCTAAATTACGCAGACTGCCTCTGGTCTCGAACTTGCGATCCTCCCGCCTCCGCCTCCCAAGCCGCTGGGATTACAGGCGTGCACCACCACGCCCGGCTATCTACTTGACTCCTTAGGTTCCCTGGTTTATCTTGATATTATCATCTAGTAGAAACTGTTAATTTTAACTTGTGCATTTGATAAATCTAATCATTGTCATTTAACATGTGAGCATTTTGCAACCCTCCACCCAGGTCACCTGTTATGTGGCATAACTCCATGCATGCATACATGCATGCATGCATCCATCCATCAAATAAACTAGCTCAACATACAGTGCTAGTAATAGAAATACAAAACTAGATATAATTGCTTCTTTCAAGGAGCATCCAGTATTATAAGAAGACAGAAAGACAGACAGACAGACACACACACAAATAAATTATTTATTAGAGGCAAATGCTATGTTTTAAAGGGACATAATATTTCATTATATTATTTGTTCCTAATAAAAATGGCCACACTGTCTTGTGACAGGGGCACTAATTTTGTCTATTCTCTAGAACATCTATTTAAGCCATAAAATTTCTCTTGATAGGATGTAACCTCTCTCTCAAGAGAGTCTGTCATTTGTGGAATCTTTGCTGAATGCTAAAACCATGGCACAGAGAAAACGCTTTTATTGTTTGTGGCCTGAGAACTTGAAATATTTGTCACATCATAGAACTTGGCTCATTCGGATCATTGATAGCAATTTGGATATGTATAATGTACAGGCTGAAAATGCACAGATACTAAGAAATATCATCAATATTTGATGATTGATGATCTTTAAGTATGTATGTTTCAACTCACTCTTTTCTTGCATTGAATTTGATTGTACTGAGCTGAAAATATCAGAGCTGAAATTAAGGAGGGGGAGACCTTTCTCATCTCTAAAGGTGTGGTTTTACTACATTTAGCATATCGTTTTCATTAAAGTAAACACGAATCAGTCCAGTTCCGGCACGCACATATGCACGTGGGTGCTCAGCTGTTCTCTGGCTGTCACGTGTAGCTGTAAGATTGATGGGGCTCAGTCTTGTGGCACCATTTTCAAATTCAACTCGGTCTTACAGTGTTCCCAATTAAAGTGTGAGTGACACTAGCTCATTAAATTGAGGAGAAGGGTATTTATAAATGGATGATGTAAATAGAAAATAAGGTTAGTAATTGACACTGTGACCACAAGGGTTTTGTTTTCTGTTTTAAAGAATGAGCTGTGTGGGAAAAGGTTATTTAGAGGCAAGGAAGATAAGAGGCCATTTGATTGACAAACATGATGTGTGGTCCAATCAGCTGCATCTAAGCTGTTGTGTCTTGCTTATGGAAAGTACACAGCACCCTTCAATTTTATCACAAAACTTCTTTTATGTTAGTGATCCATCAAAGGTGCCAGCTAAAACTGACCCCGGTTTCGTGTGTGGGTGTGCCTATTTCTAAATCCAGGAAACCCCAAACACATTTGAAAGGCTCACTATCTAGTCTGGAACGCTAAAACCTTCGGATGTACAACCTTTGACAGAAATAAGTCGGTGCTAGTCAAACAAAGGGAAACAGCAGGTCAAGACCTGGCAGTTAAGTGAAATATGCATGAGTCAGTAAAAAAAGGTAATTGAAATACACGTTAGTAACATAGACAGTATATAGAATAAAAGCGAGGCTAGAAATGACTGATGAAAATCTATACTGCCATTATACTTTGCGAGAATGGTTAGCATCGTAGGAAGTACAAAAGGCACAAAGAATCCTGATTTTTCAGGTGGAAATGGGCTACAACTGTCCCATTAGTCTCTCATTTCTAAAGGCATTTTAGTGCTTTCTGAAGCTTTCAGAGGAGCAGCTTTACATTGACGGTAAATGGCCAACCTTTCCAACCACACATTAAGCACTGGCCTAGAAGCACTCACCATGCTTTACAAGGAGGATTCTAGATGACAGCCACCAAAGGAAGAACACAGCCCTGCCATTAACTCACACATTAAAATGCTCGTCACCCCAACCGTAAAATGTGAAAGGATTTTGATATCTTATGAAATGAGTGGTTTTTTAAATGAACAGTATGCTACATGAAGCCAATTTGTTTTACATAGACCCCTAGAGTTTTAGATTATGGGTAAGGTAAGGTTATAGGGCCTGCAGCCCTGGCCCTGTGGCATCCGATCCCGTCAGATTTCAGAAGCTAAGCAGGGTCAGGCCTGGTTAGTACTTGAATGGGAGACCGCCTGGGAACACCAGGTGCTGTAGGCTTGGGAGAAGGACCTGGCAACCTACTCCCCCCAAATCAACCTGCCATTGAAAACCCTATGAATCGCAGAGAAGCACTGACAGTAGTGTTTCTCTTGTTGTCCATAGGGTCACTATGAGTCGGAGACTGACTCAATGGCACCTAACAACAACAAGGTTATAGGAAGGAGGGAAGGAAGGAAAGAAAAAAGAAAGGAAAGAAGAAAGGGAAGGAGAGAGGAGAAGAGGAAAGAAGGGAGGGAGGCTCTTTTAGTTTGTTATATGAAAAAGTTCTACAGGAAGAATAATTTGGGGCAAAAAAGAGAATAATTTGGGCAACAGTGAGCAATGCAAATTAAAAGCTAGTGGGAAGTTTTCTGTAATAGAATGTCTAGTTTAGCTAATTTGCATGAGCTATGGTTTGTGAGTAGAAGCCATTAGCTTTTTTTTTTAACTAGCTTCCCTTTAATCAGCCTTATCATTTTCTATCACTCTGATTTCCTCATTTATCAGTTTCAACCCAGCTGATTACTAATGTTCAGTTGCTGATGAGTCCTTTTCCGAGGCTCATATGTAAATTTCCTCAGCATTTTGTCCAACACTGTGTGTCCACCACCTATTGACAACAAAGAGCAGAATCCAGTTTCTCTGGGCAAAAAATGTGTTTCCCACTTACCTGCAGTATAAGACATTCTCTAGAACTGAAATCTGGATTATTAGGAGCTTAAAGAAAGATGTTGTGGGTAATAGAAGTATTGTGAGTTCTGTGTCTTCACTTTAAATTACCATCACGTATAATGTTTGTCTAACATCTAGTTTTGCAATGGTTCAAAATGAAAGCAATAATATTTTACCATTATCATGCTAATCATCATTAAACACCATTCCCATAGGTGAGGCAGTATTTTATGTACAATAGTCCTTTGTATCTAGGGGTTCAACATCAGCAGAGTCAACCAACTGTGGATCAAAAAATTGGAAAAAACTCATCTTTCTCAAATATTTATAGATTACTTCCCTGCCATTATTCCCTAAACAATGCAGCCTTAGATAACTATTTATACAGATTCACATTTCATTAGGCGTCATAGTAATCTAATGATGATTTAAAGTATACAAGAAGATGTGCCTAGGTTATATATAAATAGTGTGCCGTCTGCTACAAGGGACTTGAGCGTCTGCTGGTTTCGGTGTCTACATTAGGTCCTGGGACCACCCCTCTCAGATACTATGGGACTAGTGTACACATTTCTTTCTACATTCAAAAGTGCTGCCAATAACCCACTGTCTGATAGGAGAGCAATATATTCTTTTGCATAGTAGGAATATAGCCATCGTCCTTCCATACTCTTACTGAGTCCCCTCGGTGTTAACAGCTATCAGTCTTCCCACATACGACAATCTCATGACTACCTGAGAGTGATGGTAGTTACTGTCGTCCGAGAGGTCGCCAAGCAGAACGTCAGGGACAGAGCAGAATTTCCCTTTTCTCCTACATACTGCACTCTGGTGTGGGTCCTTCTCACGTACAGGTCCTACACTTGCTGCCACCCTGGTGCTGTGTATTGAGAAGAGTGTTGTGTGTGAGAACTGTCGCTGAGGGACGGCATGATGAAAACAGTAAGAATGCTTTCTACCATGTCAGCTCCCCAATGGCAGAGCCTGAGCTTTCGTGTGGCACTGGCCTGGGACCACCTGAGACAATGCTCCCATGCTGGTGGTGCACAGCATTACCACTGAGCAAAGGAATAAAAACTGGAAGCCAGGCCAAGTGGCCCATGGAATCCTTGGGTTTGGGACTTTGTCAGGAGGCTCCTCACCCAGAGAGAAACACAGGGCTTTCCCTGGTGCGTCCACCCCAAGGACAGTGACACACAGGCATGATTTCTCCCCAGAGCACGGCGGGAAGGCGATGCGGTTTTCCACAGAACTGGAGCTAGGTCCATGCTTTTGAAAGGTTCTCAGGACCGGATGTGGTGACACTCAGAGGGGCAGAATGGAATCCGGTACCAAGGCAGAAAACATGAACTTGAGAGCCTGCCCTCCGTGAGCCAGGTGTCAGGAACGTCAGGAACACGTTTTGTGTGGTGTCTGCCATCTTCACCAAAAGGTGCCGAGACCCCGAAAGGGGCAGCATGGGAGTCTGTCACCACCACCTAGAGGGAGAGTGACACGGGCAGGGAGGCAGTGCTGGGACTCAGCCCTGTCCCTCCAGGAGGCCACAGAGACCCCCAGTGTAGCTCCCAGCCACCTTAACCTCTACCCCACTCTCTCCTAGTTCCCCCAAGATGCTCATCTCCTGACCTTCCTGGAGCCGCTCCTGGCCCTCAGACCCCCTCCCCCCATGACCAGGCCTCTTCCCTATAATCTGCCTGTGTCTTCTCCTTTGGGACTTCACTGGAACCAGGCAGCCCACAAGCACACCCTTCCTTGTTTCCCTAGACCCCCTCTCTATTTCTCCTGGGTCATGGAGGTGAAGCTAGTGGCCCTCTAGCCCACCATCTCCTCTTTGAATCAGTGTCTCCCCAGATCCTCTGAACTTCCTGCCATCTCTCTTGACCACCTTCTCTGCCTCCTTGTCATGTGACATTGAGTATGCTGATTATTCCCTCTAAGTCACTGAAGCATTTTTGCGTCTTCAAATTCTATCTCCAGTCCTGGTAACTTCTCTGAACCCCAAATGAGCCCCTGTATTTCCACTTCCCTGTGACTCTGCCCAGGCAGCTGGACAGAGCTAGAGATTACTCTCTACCTGTTTTTACCCATTTCACTTTAAGTTCTTCTCAAGTAAGCACTTAGTGACTTCTGGGGTCATATTACTTTCCCCTGGTTGCCTGATTCCTAATGCTCCTATGCAAGTCTTCATAGCTTAGCCTTTGCTATCTGACCTTTCAGAATCCCCCCAGGTCTTACCCTGTGATGGCACACGTCTTTTTTTTTTTTTTTAACATAAAATGAGAATGTGGAAACCATTAGAAGGGACTATGTTAGTCATCTTTCTGTGACTGTAACAAAATACCTGCGCTAATCCACTTATAAAGAGGAAAGGTTCATTTTGGATCATGGTTTGGGACATTGCAGAACATAGTCAGTTGGCCCTGATTCTTTGGGCCCTGTGGTGAGGTATCACATCATGGCAGGGATACCAGTGTGTGATGGAGGAAGCTCATTCGTCCCATAGCAGGGACGCAAGAAGAAAGAAGAGCTTGAGGTTCCACAGTCCTCCTTGAGGGCACACTGGATGACCTAAAATCTCCTGCTAGGCCCCACCTCTTAAATATCCACCTACTCCCAACAGAGCCAGCCTGGAGAGAAGCCTTTAACACACAGGCCTTTGCAGGACATTTTAAATCCAAGCTACACAGAGACCGTTCTTACTGTCTCATAACCAAATCTATGAGCGTCTTGATGTTTGCATCCATGTTAGGCTCCTTTCCTCCTGTTACAATGACAGAATCGTCTCTGCCCCAAGCCATGCCCACCCCTCCATGGGGCTCCTGCACCATTTTCTCCTCTAGGGATCTGGTGTCTGGCCTTTGGCACCTGAGGCCCCTTCCCCTGATCCTCCTCCTCCTTACAGACATGCTCTCCTTCCTCCCTGCTCGGCAAGGAAGTGAATGAAGAAGGAACTCTGAGGCAAAGGAAAGTTCCCCACAAACACTCCCCCACCCCCGCTTCCTGCTCGGTTTCTTTCTGCCCCTTTGTAGAGCTTCTTTTAAGCATGGTTGCCACATGCGTTCTCCATTAGTTTACCTCCCATTCTGTTTTAACCCCTTCTGGATTTTGACCCTTCTATTCCACTAGAATATTCCACTGGATAAAATAATGGTAGTTCCCACCTAATAGTAACAATGCCATTTGTAGGGTGCTTACTGTGGGCTTCCAGATTCCCCTTCCCTTGTGGTTCCTCCCCCTCAAGGGTGGCTCCTTCTCCATATTCCTAACTGATTCCTCATCCTGCACCTTACTTCCAACCCCCACAGAGTTCCCATTCATGGACATTACTTTAAGTGCCATTTCTGTACCCTTGACTTCTAAATTTATATATCCATTCCTGAGCTCTCCTCAGAGCCTCTGAATTTCATACTTAACTGCCTGCTTGAAAAGTCCATTCTGATTCTCAAGGCATCCAAACTCAGCTTGCCCGGAACCCATGTTCTCACCCGCTCTCACCTGCATACCCTCCAGACCTGGTCCTCTAACGCTCTTCCCCACGTGAGTTCATGAGACCACTGTGCATTCTAACACCAGTAATCTTAGCCCTGTTCCTGACCCCGGCCTTCCTGATGCTCCCAATAATCCATCACCAATACCTGTCCATCCCCACACCTAATGTTTCTGAAATATTGTCGCTTCCATCCATTCCCTGAGCCACGAAACAAGTCTAACCCTCCACCTTGTGTTTCCTCCATTGCTGCACCAATCCAAAGCCTTACCTCTCCACTTCTGCTTGCAGACTGTGCTCCGTTTGCCACACACAAGCCAGAGGGGACAGTTTCCTGCCCCTCAATGGTTTATATAGCAAAAGATACAAATTCTTCCTAGTGTCCTACAGAGAATGGCAGGTTCCTGTCAAGTCTCTTTCCTTTGCTTGCCCTGCTAGTCATCCTGGCCACCTTTCTTTTACTCAAGAGGCCGGGCTGCCCTCCAGTGCAGGGCCATTGCACACACCTCTCCTACGTGCCCATTGCCGGCTCTGTTTCCTCTGCTAGGTACTTAGCCCCTCTTCATCTTTCAAGTCTCAGCTTTATAAAGTCTCCTATCCTACACACAGAAGGCAGGTATCTGGGAGGGCTTCCTACTGGCTTTCTTTATACCCCTTATCATAATTTGAAATTACTAACTCACTTGTTAGTTATTGGATGTCACCTCCCAGAAGGCAGGAACTATGCTGTCTTGCTCAAGGTTGAATTCTTAGCGCTTCTCATGGAGTCCTCAGCCACACAATAGGAGCGCAACAAGTATCAGTTGGATTATTTAATACAAATAAATATCTTATAGAATTTGGATGTCCGTATTTATGCTCTTATAATTCTTAACTTAGGATCGTGTCATTTTATGTCCTCACACTTTTAAAGGCAACAACATACTTTAAAACTTAAATACCAGCATGAAATTTACAGGTAATCATAAATGTATAATGCACAACTGATTTAGCACTAGATGACAAACCGAGCTATCATTTGAATTTCAAAGACAGGAAGGCTTTCATATTTGATAGCCCTCAAGTGTACCCAGCTATTCAGCTGCTAATAGAATTACGATTGATAAGAAACGTGAAGGGGGTGTCGTCCCCTGTCTTTCCCTTGGAGGGAAGACAGAGCTTCCCCTAGAGGGAGGCTAACTCACCTTGTCCTTGGTGGTGTCCAAGATAGGAGAATTATAAATTTGGGGCAGGAGAATAGGCCTGTGTGAAGAACACATACCCTAAAACTGCGTGATTTTCATCGTGGGTAACTGCGTCCTATCAGCCTCCATTTTCCTTCCTCATGCTGCCCATATGGATTATTGGTGGTACTGATGACTCTACCCAGTGAAACAAAAAATGCTGTTTGTGATATTTAGGGGGGGCTACAGTTAATGAGCTACTACTAATAAGCCACCAAAAAGGGTTCAAATAAATTTCGAGTAAAAGCCCATCAGAATTCTTGTCACACTTTCCTTCTCTCACATGTTGCTTTTTCTGACACTCCCTCGTGAGTGACTCTCTCAGCGTGATAACACGTTTGGTCTACCTACAGCCTCACCTTCGTGCATTCCTATGGTCATCCCAGAATTATGGATTCATCTGTTAAATCAATCCAAAGGGCAGAATCTTTAACCCTGACTTTAAAAATATTAACTCCCCTATAGATTTGGCAGACAGAAGAAGATGCCACAATGCCTTGTTTAGAGCTACTTAAAATCACCAACCCTACCAACATATTCATTTCAACAATTACGCAGAAATAGAAGTCAATTAGGAGTCCCAATAGAAAGCACGAAAAGAAATTTCCCTCAGGAATAAATGTGTTATTTGGTAGTGTTGCTAAGTCAATTAAATTACAGCCCATATTTTGCCAAGATATAAAAACTCTCAACATGTCTATGTAATGAGAAAAAAGAATGGGCTTACAGGCTTTACAAGTTGGGAGACAAAACAATTTTGTACTAACTTTGAAAAAATAATTATATAACCTCTGCTTGTGCTATTTTCATTAATATCCTATTAATTTAAAATGTGCCAGTCAAATTATATTGCTTCAACTGGGCTATTCCTATATTTATAGAAAGGAATTAGCTATCATAACAAAGGAGCGCAAAGCCAGAAGAATGTAAAATGGGAATTTCAGACAAGCAGGTAGAATCCATGGGCATTTTAAAAGCATATAATCAGGTGCACTTATCTTTTGCGGTTTTTTGTGTGTTTTTAAAAATCCTTCTGCTTTTCCCTTCTTGTGGGTGAGAGATGGAAAGAGAGGGTGTGTGGGCTGGGGCTGAGGGAATTGACTGAAGACATACAGGTGTAACGACATGGTGTTGGCTGCGATGACGGCTCCCCAGGGGTTCGAGGGCTGCCCTGTGAGAGCGGCGGCCCTTGTGTCACAGAGCCTTCCCCACTCCCTACCAATGCCACCCCCGCTCAGAGCAGCTTCACATCTTGGGGACCTAGAATGTGCCAGAGGGTGCCAGGAAGGGGTGTTTTCTTTTTCCCTCATGATGGATGATAAGACATATGGAGGATGGAGAGCCTGCAGCCCCCAGAACCCCTGGTGAAACTTAAATTACTGGAGTCAAAGACTTTGTGGAAATCTGAACGCATTAAGACATACTGGGCATCTCCTCTGCTGCTTGGCAGTCCACCTTGCAAATAATACCTTCCTCCCCGACAAAAGCACGAAAATGACGTATGACTTTACAGATGCAAATAATGCATACTTATGTATTTCTTATATATTATGTATTATGATGCATACTTATGTATTATGTAAAAGGGACACGGTTACATAGGACACTTAGGTGTATACGTGCATGCATCCATTCTCAGCACTCTGCTCTGTGGTCTACAAAGAGATGTGGCCTGTCCCCTCCCTCCCCAGATTGTGCAGTCTTGTCAGAGAAACCAGCCGTGGCCCTCAAGGGAGGGCTTGGCCTGAGGGGTGCTTCTGTGAACAGAGGCCCATGCAAAGTTAGCAAGGTATGGTTCAGCTACGCGCCTGCCAGCTCCATCCTGCGCACCTGCCGCAAAGCCATCCACTCAACAAGCACAGGACGCGCACCCCTGGACGCTGCCCAACCCTCCCAGGAAACACTGCCGGCTGCCTCTTGGCCGTTGGTTGTTTTGCTTGCTCTGCCTGGCCATCTTCACAGACAGGGTACTGTGTACCTCACAGGCAGGGAAGACCGCAGGGAGGTTTTCATTTAAGCTTTTGACTCAAAGGTTCTTCTCCAGAGCACCGACCCCCTCATCTTCTGCTTAAATGTCTGAAAGGAGACTTTCAGCTCTCAATCGCTGCCACAGGAGGGGAGTTCTTTGGAGGTAAGGAACCCCAAAGAAGCAGTGGCAGATGGCACTGCATGGACTTGGCAGCACTGCCCCTCCCCACCGCTGCCTCATTAAAGGGGCCCGCAGAAGAGAATTGCCTCTTAATTAACACCGATCGCAATGGCACAGCAAGTCCTCCTGCCCCCACAGAGGTGTAGCAAGCGGGCCTTAATCCTTAGAAGCCCCTCCTTAGGGATGGACATAATTAGCACCTTCCAAAAGATGAGCTACTTTTCGGAGCAGAAATCAGAGCATAGACGGGAATGTTATGCCAATATTTTCTTTAGATTACTTTTATGTTCTACACTCTGGGAGCACAGGGAAGTTTATGGTCTGATTTTCATTTTTATGCACACATTCATAGTACACAAAGAAATAGAATGATTTGGGATTGGCAACAAGAAAAAAAAATGAAAGAAAGATGAATCTCTTTCACTCGGCTGATATTTTTACATTTACCAACATTTCTGAGTAAATACACTGCACTAAAACGTGTGCAATTGCTGTCTCCATGTGTGCGTGGGTTGTAAGAGCTTCCTCAAAGCTTGGAAAAGCATATGCGGTGATATCCCAGTTCTGCTGTAAAAAAGGAGAGATACGCATAGGTCTGGGCTTGCGTTGGAGGGGGACGCGCTGAGCCATTTCCCCTCCAACGCCTGATTACGCCTAGCGAAGCCAAGGCTTCAGAGCTAAGTACCGCACCTGCATGAAGTGCCCTGTGCAGACAAGAACAATCAATCCCAGGGATAAATCCCCACAGTGTACCTCATGCAGGTTATATTCCTTCCGTATAGTCCTGAAGGATCAGTGGCCAACATTGCCACAAAAACCACGGAATTTATATGAAGACGTGTTTGTTGACTACATGGTCACGGTAGTCATGGGAGAATTCCACCAAATTCCATTAAACTCTGACGCTCTGCTCAGTAAATAGCCATGAAAACACCGTGGTATTTAGAGCAAATCCTCTTTCCCCGGCTAACACCTTAGATTACCGCTGTCTAATTACCATGTTTTGCAGTTGCCTTGTGGGACTTGCACAGGTAATTAGAACTCCAGAGCTTTTCAGCAATAATCCAGTAAGGGCCTCTTAACTAGAAAGGATTATGCACTGCTAATACCGCCGTGCCCACGTGCTTTCTACAGTTAATTGTTTCAATTAATACTTGGCTGCACTACAGACTTTCTTGCAGCTTCATGTACTGCCACAGCAGTGAGTCATCTCTGCTGTGGATACGTGGCCTTCACGTCATCCTCTCTCCCTCTCCCTCCCTTGGTATCCTAACAAGAAGAAAAGCAACACACCACTTCAATTATGCTTTCTTTATGCAAATTCAGGATGATTTCTCTTTAGTTTTATCTTAGGAAAGCAGGAAGATATCTAATGTGGTTATAACTTTCATCCTCTCTGTCGTAGAAATCTCAAAAGCCAGGGATGGGAATTAATGACAGCTTCTTCTTGTCCCAATGTTAAAACATCTATTTGAAGCAGCAGGCAGTTGTGAGACAGGAGCCTTATTGTTTTCATCTTTCAGTCTTCAGATACCAGCACAAGAACATGCACAATAAATGCGCCATTCATCAACATATCCCAGGATTCTTCCAGGGCTTCATATATGGCAAGCCCACAGTATTTGCTGAATGCTTCACAATCACTTTAAAATGTGTCTATGATAAGATGATAATGAACTGACACTTCCAGGTAAAATTTGAGGTTTATAATCACAATTATATGTATGGAGAAGATCTTCATTAGGATAGTTATTTACGTCAGCTACGGTATTAGGCTCACACACGTATCTATATACATGGCACAGATCTCTGTGTCAGGAAGAGTAGCTTGCTTTCTTCTCTCTCCTCTCCTCCCCTCTTTCTCTTGGGGAGCTACATGCTCACCTCCCCCTCTCTGGGGTGATTCCACTTGAGTCTCCCCTTCCCTCGGGCCCACCATCTTCTCTGTCTTTCCAAGGTACTTTCCCTTCTAGAATTTTGCTTAACTCCTCTGTCTGGGCTTATCTTCCCTCAGGGAAGAGAAATCTCCTTATACCAATTCACACAGAGAACCAAGGTTTTCCACAAGTTCCTTTCCAGATTTATCTAAACTTTGCCAGATGCCAGTTTTCCCAGACATAATTCCTTAATGGTGTACCATCTTTTAATAAACCTTGGCTATACTCTTTACTGTGACTTTTGTGTCAGGTATAAAATCTTTTATATATAAACACAAATAGACCAAGGTTTTGCTCCTGTTGACCTCCTCAACCTGCCTTCCCTTAAAAGTAGGGCAGAGGCTCATTTGTTACTGGGAACATGGGTCTGGTAGTCTAACAGCAACCTTGATCTTTGTATTCAGCAAATAAAAGAGTGTATCCTCAGCATGGAAGTTATAGTAGAGAATATAGATAAAGTTTATTAAAAAATAGGACACCCTCAAGAAGTGTAGGAGGGCAACAGATGAGAGCTACTGCCTAGATTCAAGATCAAATGTGATTTTTATAGTGGAATTTGGGTCTTGGGGGAAGAAGGAAAAGATCTACATCTGGGGTCTTTGCTTTGTAAAAGGAGTTAATGGACCTGTCCAGTTCTTTGAGAATATTGGACCCATAGGTGGATGTCTGGGAACATTGAAGAGTCAGGCCATCACTGAAATCAGCTAGTGTGTAAAGTCTATAGGGATCCATTTGAATTTTTTTTTTTTTTTTTTTTTTTTTGTGGTACTGGGGTCTGAACCCAGGGCCTTGCTCCTGCATCCTTTGCAACTGCTGGACCCCTGAGCTGCACCCCAGCCCATTTTTTTTCTACTTTTTGAGACAGGGTCTCACTAAGTTACGCAGACTGCCTCTGGTCTTGAACTTGCGATCCTCCTGCCTCCGCCTCCCAAGCCTCTGGGATTACAGGCGTGCGCCACCTCGCCCAGCCCAATAGTGTCCTTTTTGATGTTCCAAGTTTCACATTTTCATCCATCATGGCCAAATACAGAAGTCTTTCCGAATCCCCTCTTTTCTCCATATGTGCCCACTAATGCCTAAGCTGACCTGCAAACAGTGGGTTTTGGTGATGGAGAGATTCTCTCTGAACCTCAGTACTGCTTCAGGAGTGCCTTGGCCTCCCAGGCCCTTGTTTCCTGAGTAGAAGGGGATAATATGAGCTAATTCTCATCGAGAATTATGCCATGCGCAGGCATGCCTGGAAACAAGGAGGTTCCTGAGGAACATGAGTGTCTCGCTTTGCATTTCAGTCCCAGAGTGCGGTGTCCTTTGGCACAGTGAGGGCTCCTCCTGACTGCCGACTGCAGACCCCATGGGAAGGGAGGTGTCACTGAGGATCCCCAGGAAGGCTTCGAGGCAGAGACAAGGGGAAGTCTGCAGAACACCTCTCTCTGCTTTATCACATTATGATCCTAACTGAATACACACCAGGCTGCAGCAATCACGTTTTGCGCCTAATTGACTGGAAAATGGTGAGCTCTGTTCTTCCATCCGGCTGTATGGAAGTCACACGTTAGCTCTTTCTCCATCCCACCTGCAGTGCCGTTCCTGCCGCCCACCCACCTTCCCGGTTACCCCCTCTTACAGGGAAGGCCCAGGGCAGCTCACACCCTCCTCCTCCGTGATGGGGCCTTGAAACAGGCGTCCGTTGTGTGTTGCCTTTGCTGAGACCTGTGCCACTGAACACAGGATGTTCCCTCCTGTGCACCCAAACTGGTCTCCTCAGAAAACTCCCATCTCTATCTTTCTTAGTAGCAATTCTCTTAGGCCCTTTCCTTCCTCGGATTTGTGGTACCTCTTCCACGAAGCCTGACCTGATTTCACCTGCTCACACTAGCGTCACCTCTGGAAACAAGTACACTGTAATACCTCATTTCCTTGTTTTCTGTCTCCCCATTAGATCATCGATGAAGGGAAGCAGCAGCTTCCATATAACTTCTATAAATGCATGTCTTCCATCTGATGTATAATATCTATAATACAAAGTATGTAGTAAAATCAGAGTTCTGCATTAAAATCCTGAGCTCTGGAGTCAGACCACCTCCATTTAAATCCTGCCCCACTACTTACAGCTGCGTGAAATCAGACACCTTCGTTAACATTTCTGTGGCTCCCCCTTCTCATCTGCCAAGCGAGCATCGTGCTGTGTACCTTTTGTGGCTACTTGAGACAATGAAGTGCCCGGAGCACGTCTGGCACTCAGTCGTAGGAGCTGCTATTGTTATCTTTCACTGTAATTAGATGAGCAATTCCAAATGCCATTGACCTGGCTTTTGTTGAGTCTTGAACTAGTGTCTGGTAGGCAGCGCCTGTTCGGACGTGTATTTCATTTACACACTTGATAAACCTTTGCAGAACATTTCTGCCCAACATCATTCTTAGCTAGGAGCATCAGCGTCATGCTGAAAATGAAATGGGCTTTGGGGACAGTCGGACCAGGGTTAAATGACGCTGGGGACATGTTTCAGTTTTATAACCTTGACCGTGTTATCCAAGGTCCTTGTCATCACTTCCTGTTGTTATTCCTAATTCACTCATACATTTTCTAGAGAATAGTGAGACTTAGAAATAAAGTCTGCAAAGCTGGCAGCAGATTGGGCGTAGCAGATACTCAATAAGGGGAAGTCTTTAACATGGAAAAGGACCCTGTTGCTTTGTACATGAAATTGCCTCTCACATTGATTGACTTTGAAAGTTTTGTGTTAATTCATAGTATCATTCCGTCCAGAGTAAGTATTTCAAATCCACCATTTACGCCTTCGCTCCACGTAGGATTATTTGGAAACTTTAATGTGGAAATTTGAACGTTTCCGATGCAAAATAACCTTTGTAAGTACCACATTTTGAGGACTATTACACTCAGCTTGTAAAAAAACATAATAGGTAATTAACAAAATGAAGTCAGCTGAATTGAGTGAATATTTGAAGTGCTTTAAAAACATAAAAATATTTAAAAAGGAAAAATGTAAACCAGACTTTGTATGAACTCTGAAGCAGAAACCATCTGTACCAAAGGAGCTGAGCCACCAGATTGGGTTGGGGGGCTTCCCAGTCACCTTCTGGCTTATCCCTCTCAGAAGCCTCCAGGATCATTAGCAAAACCCCAGGGCTCCATGGAAGCCAGTTTGGTAATTTCTTGTTCATAGCAAAGATGCCACAATAAAAATGTATGCATGCAAATATTATATTCACTTTCTATGGAGCAAATCTGCAGGAATATTTATAAGACTTCCCAATGATTTATTTTGTTCCAGTGGTTGCCCAGGGTGTATCCATCCAAAAAGAAATCTTTCCTCAGTTTCCAAAGGAGATTGGCTGCAGGTGCCTCGGACACCAAATTCCAGGGATGCTCAGGTCTCTTACATGCAATGCTGTAATATTTGCATGTCCTCCCGCATGTTTTAAATCATAACATCAGGGTAGAGAGTGATTATCATTATGGGATAAGATTGAGAGTGGTGCAGTAGGGAGGAAGACTCCAGAGCGGAGCAGCACGCAGGATGCTCCTACTTGCTAAAATAGTCACACCAAAGCTAATCAGTGGGAGGAAAGTTCCATTTAAACCAGTAAGTTGAAATGCATTCAAAGCAGGTCTTATTGTGGAGGCCGTGAGGATGCAGTGCTTATTAAAGTATTACTTGCTCCCAGGTGTACCTTAGAGAATCTTACACTGAATGGTCTATAGCAGAAAGCTGGAAAGCCAGGGCCAGGACGGATTTTAAATTTGAACTCTTCTCTCCCCACCTCTGTGAACTCCCAAAAGGGTGGGCCTGGCTGTCATTTACATCAGGTCCAAGGAATGCAAATCCCCTAATCCTCTGTCCAGTTCACTGTGTGGGCTCTGCCCACCCCACACTTCCTTTGCATCTGGGAGAACTGGGCTTTCCACGCTGACCACGTGAAGGCTCTGGAAGTCCTTGAAAGGAACACATAAAGATGGCTAAAATGCTGTTTTACAAAGGACCACGAAGATACTCAGTATGATGTGAAAGAAGATGGAACACAGGAGTTATTTGATGTTGTTGTTGTCGTCGTTAGGTGCTGTGGAGTCGGTATCGGACTCATAGTGACCCTCATAGGGTTTTCAATGGCTGTTTCGGGATTGCCTTGGGAGTGGGTTGCCAGGTCCTTCTCCCATTTTTGCAGTGCTGGCAATTGAACTCGGGACCTCAGAGACTGTAGCACAGCGTTCTACCAACTGAGCTAAATCCCAGCCCCTATTTGATGTTAGTTTTTATTAACTTTTTAAATTGGAAATTCCTAATGTACAACTGAATGGATTTCATTTGGACATGCATTTCATTGTGACCTTTCCATATATGCATTTCATTGTACATTGCCCACATAACTTCCCCTTACCTTTTTATGACCCTCCCCCCACCCCTAGTCCTCCACCAATGATCTCCTTTCTACTTGGATGACTTTTTGTGGGAATATTTACCTATATACATGCATCCCAATTTTGATTTAAGTCCCACCTTTTTTCTATAGTGATCTATCTTTTGACATTCTCAGCAGTATTACGTGAGTGATCTAGTCCGTTGGCGTTATTGCCATCTTTTGGTACATGGAGGTACCTCAGAAAACTGAAAATAGATCTACCATACGACCCAGTTTTTATTAATTTGAGAAGGTGCACAGAGTGGCCTTCCCAAGGAGAAGAGGGAGAAGGACTCAGTCCCCGTACACATTCATCGGCAGCAATAGCGTAGCCCAGTGCGGTGCTCACTACCTGGGCATCATCCATGGCAGTGATGACCAGTGATGACGGGATGAGCCGTCCTTCCAGGTCCGTGGAAATCCCACTGTCTCCGAGCTGATTCTGCCACCAGACACTTGGATGGGCTTTGGACCCTCGATCCAGCATAAGACAGCTACTGTTGTGTCAACTCCTTTTGGTTTTCTGGCCCTACCTCTGGGATTTTTTTTTTTTTTTAATTTCAAATGTCTTGTTCCCTTTAGAGATCGTTTCTATTTCCACATTTCCATTCTGAGGGCTTTCAGTGAGGTCCTCAGAGGTACAATTAGATGCCATGACCACTGAATAAACCCACTGAAACACCTTGACGTGACTCCGAGCTGTAGGAGAAATTGTCTAGTGAATTGAGCATCGCTTTGAGCCATTGTAGAGTAGATGGCGTCACCCGACTGTCCTCAAGGATAGCGCCACAGGTTTGGAGTCGGCAGGAGCCCAGCAGCACAGAATGAAACTGCATGGCTGCGGACACACTACCAGAGGTTCCTGTTTGACTTCATGTGGGCTGTCTGAATACTATTATGGTCTGGATATGAAGTGTCCTCCAAAAGCCTCATGTATTGAAGGTCTGCTCCCCAGCTGGTAGATCTACTCACTGAGGACTGCTTGAATCACAAGGGCTCTGACCTAATCACTGAATTAATCTACTGATGGATCCATAATTTGATAGCATTATTGACGAGTGGCAGGAACCTTTTCTTTTTTCTTTTCATATTCTTTTTCTTTTTTGTGGTACTTGTGTGTTGAACCCAGGGCCTTGCACATACTTTGCAAGTATTCTACCATTGAACCATACCCTTGAACCATACCCCCAGCACCTTTTTTATTTTTTATCTTGAGACAGGTCCTCGCTAAGTTCCACAGGCTGCCTCTGGCCTCCAGCCTGTGATCCTCCTACCCCTGTCTCCTGAGTCACTGGGATTACAGGTGTGCACCACCATACCCAGCTGGTGGGGGAAATTTTAGGAGGTGGTACCTCATGGAGGAAGTAGGTCACTGAGGGTGTGGCTTTGAAGAACGGATCTTGCCCCTGCCCGTTCCTCTGTCTCCCTGTAACCCTGCTGCCATGATGTGAGCCACTTGGCTTCACCACAGTCTCCCCACCATGATGCTGCCTCACCACCCAGAGGCTCAGAAGTAGTGAAGCCAAGCAACTAAAGACCAAAGCCATGAGCAGAAACAAATCTCTCCTCCCTTAAATTATTTCATGAGGAATTTTTTCATAATAACCAAAAGCTAACTAATACAAACACATGTGGGCTTATAGTTTGTAGTTGTTGTTGTTGTTGTCAGGTGTCGTCGAGTCCAACTAGAGACCCTATGTACGACAGAAGGAAACACTACCTGACGCTATGTTAGGCACGTGATCTTATTTATGTTTAAGCCCATTGTTGCAGACACTGTGTCAATCCATCTAGTTGAGGGTTTTCCTTTTTATTATTGACTCATCACTCTTCCAAATGTGAGTGTCCTTCTCCAGGTATTGGTCCCTCTTGACAACTCATCCAAAATATGGAAAACACAGTCTAGCCTTGCTTGCTTCCAAGGAGCACTCTGGTTGCACTACTTCTAGGACAGATCTGTTGGTTCTTTGGCAGTCTGTGGCTTATCCAATATTTGTCTCCAGCACCATAGCATCAATTCTTCTCCTGTCTCCCTTATTCAATGTCCAGCTTTCACAAGCGTAAGATTCGACTGAAAATACCATTGCATGACTCAGGTGCACCCTCATCTTCCATGTGACATTTTACTTTTCAACGCTTTAAAGAGGTCTTTTGCCACAGCTTTTTCCAATGCAATGCATCTTTTGATTTCTTAACTGCTGCTTCCACAGGAGTTGATTGTTGAAACAAGTACAGCAGGCCAGGCGCGGTGGCGCACGCCTGTAATCCCAGCAACTCGGGAGGCAGAGGCAGGAGGATTGCAAGTTTGAGACCAGAAGCAGTCTGTGTAATTTAGCAAGACCATGTCTTAAAAAGCGAAAAAAAAAAAAAAAAAAAAAAAAAAAAAAAAAAAAAAAAAAAAAAGGGGGGGGGGGGCACCTCAGTGGTCCAGCACTTGCAAAGCATGCAAGCGTGAGACCCTGGGTTCAACCCCTAATACCGCAAAAAAAAAAAAAAAAAAAAGAAAGAAAGAAAAAGAAACAAGTAAAGCAAAATCTTGGACAACCTCAGTCATTTCTCTGCTTATCATGAAGTTGCTTACTGTCCCAGTTATAAGTATTATTACTTCCTTGATGTTGAGGTGCAGTCCCTACTGAAGGCTGTGTTCTTTGATCTTCATCAGAAAATGTTTCAAATCCTTTTCAGTTTCAGCAAGCAAAGTTGTGTCATCTACATAACGCAGGTTGTTAATGAGTCTTCCTCCAATCCTGATGTCATGCTCTTCTTCATAAAGTTCATCTTCTTGGATTATTTGCTCAGCATAGAGATTGAAGAGATACAGTGAAAATATACAGCCCAACACACATCTTTCTTAACTTTACACCAAACAGTGTTTCCTTGTTCTGTTCGAATAACTGCCCCCTGGTCCATGTACAGATTCCTCATGAGTACAATTACGTGATCTGATATTCTCATTCTTCACAATGTTATCCATAGTTTGTTGTGATGCACACAGTTAAAATGTAGTAGGGTAATCAATTACCATGTTTTAAAATTTACCCAGATAATTTTCTGCATATATATACCTTACTTTTTCTCTTTTTTTCTTTCTCCTTCTCCTCCTCCTCCTCCTCCTTCTTCTTCTTCTTCGTGGAAGAGGATACTTGGGAACTGAACCCAGGGCCTTTGTACTGACTTTGCAAGTGTTCTACCACAACCGGCCCGTTTTTATTTATTTATTTTTATTTTTGAGCCCGTGTCTAAGAGACACAGACTGCCTCTGGCTTCAGACTTGTGATTCTCCTGCCTCAGCCTCCTGAGTCGCTGGGCATGTACCACCACACCCAGCAAAACCTTACCTTTTTCATGGGTCAAAATGGAATCTTCTTTGTTTCTCTACCACACAGGCCTACCATCTATCTTTGACAGACTTGCTTCTTCACTGTTTCACAAAAGGTTATTGCACTCATAAAGTCTTCTTTAATGACCACCAAGTCAAAGTGTAGTGATTCTCTGCATTTCATCATCTCTAAGGCTCATTCCACTGACTGACTATGCCCCACTCTGTCTACAGCAAAGCCGCCTGCCTTTTGTTACTGCCGTAAAACGTGAACTTGATTCACTACCATATCCAGCGTCTAATGCATTCATCAATGTTACAAACAGCCAACTCAGAATTCCGGCTGGACGCCCCAGGCTGAGGCAGGCCATCCCCAGGGGAACAGTGCTGCCCTGGGCCAGGCGACCAGACGCTCTCCAGGGCAAACGGTGGCAGGGAAGCACAGGCAGCAGAGTCTCAGAGTCCTAATGAACCTACAGTTGGGCGCGTAGCAGTAGGAAGCTGTGTAATCAGGCTCTGGCCTTAGAAAACAGAAGGGCTGGACTTGCAGGGGGCCACACTCTCAACAACAGCACCCTTAAATCCTAAGGTGCAGGCCAGGTGCAGTGGCGCACACCTGTAATCCCAGCGATTTGGGAGGCAGAGGTGGGAGGATTGCAAGTTTGAGACCAGAGGCAGTCTGCATAATTTAGCAAGACCCTGTCTCCAAAAAAAGTGACAAAAAGGGCTGGGGGCACAGCTCAGTGGTCCAGCACTTGCAAAGCATGCAGGTGCGAGGCACTGGGTTCAACCCCCAGTAAAACACACACCAAAAAAAAAAAAAATCCTAAAGTGCAAAGCGCATGTGCATATCTCCCATGTCTGGATCTACGAAGGTAATCAGAGGCATTCAGGTGCTGTTTCTCAATATCTCAAAAGTACTTAAAGAGAAGTGTACATTTTCCTTCAAGAAGACTGCAGTATTTAATTGAAATGTCAAGCTGCTTTGGGCAGAAATTACATCAACTCAGTCTGATAACACTAGTTAACTCAGGCTGGTCTCAATCCTCATTAATAGTTACATGTGGCTGAGGATTTTTTTTTTTTTTAGTCAGACATACAGAAAGAAAAGATGAGGAGAAAGAAAGAAAAATAGAACAGCACATAAATACTGCTTATATGGCAAATAGCTTTCAGACACAGTAGTTTGGAAAAGCAATGGGAGGGAATCCTATCGGGGAGAAGATTTAAACAGCTCATGCAGACGCTCTTCCTGGTTACTTAAATTATACACATTCATGCAAAAACCCTGACTTAATTTTTATGACACTAGTTTTTAAATTTTAACGTGAAGGACACTTGAAATAATGCAATTATAAGTGAAAAAGTTCAGATCCAGTGAGGATAAGTGAGTTACTTTAAATCCCACGGGAGGGTCCTGATCTGTTGATACCTCCGGGTTTCCAGTGAGGCCCTTCACCTGCGACCTAAGCCTCTTTATTCTGACGCATGTCTGTATTAGCCGTCACGTCGCCATTTCTCTAACGCTTAGTGAGCCTACTAAATTCTCTGGTGTAGGTACTTGTCTAAGCTCTGGCAAAGATTAACCTTAGGCAGATTTATAGCCAATAAAATATGTATGTAGGTCACCGCCCAAATTTACTTCTGATCTCACTCGTGGTTGCAGACTAGTCAGCCCACCTGCAGGGCCACCCCGTCTGCATTCGAAGATGGATGTGCAGTTCCATAAATGGAAAATGCAAATCCCAGGGGATCTGTACCCAGGGATGGCATGTGGCAGCCTGGCATCTGCAACCACATGCCCCAGCTCTCACCTTCCCTGCCTGGTGCCCAGGCCAAAGCCCACAGCTCTCCAGAATCTCAGCGTGTGTGAGAGCTTGCACCTCCATAAGCCTGTGGTCCCCATGATCTTATGACTCGGTGACACACTTTACCCTTTGCTATTCAGAGAAGGAGTGTCATGTTACTTCCTTGCTTTCAAAATTAGGGCCATTTCCATCAATTGTCAGGTTTAGGAAACCTGTCACCCTTAAGATAAAGGACATAAGATGTGAATTAAGAAGATGGGAAGCAGAAATGCAGATCTTAAAGATGCCTGGTTCTTTTTGGCATCCAATATTGTGATCCCCCTTTTGCTTGAATACATCTTAACATGCTAAAGGTGTTTTCCCCCAACATAAATTCCCGAGTAAGACACTCACTTGGCAATATGTCATTCCATCTTCACAGGGAAAGCTTTGGTGTTGCTTTTCAGAGAAATAAAATTCTTCTTTAGTCCATAAATAATAAAATATAAGAAAGAGAGTCAGTAGCATTTTAAGAAAAATCTGATTTCTAAACTCATTTCTGAATAAGAGTCAAAACTGAGCTCTGCTGCATTTGGTTTTGGATTTCTAGGGACCAAGGCAGGCCAGGTTCAGACAGGAGGGAGGGCTTGCTAAATGCATTTTTCCAAGAACATTACTTGTTTTAGAGGAATGCTAATGTGGTCTTTCAAATTATAAAATTAATGTATTGGTTGCATTTAATATGTAATATGTTGTTGTTAGGTGCCGTCGAGTGGGTATCCGACTCATAGCGACTCTCATAAGGTTTTCAATGGCTATTTTGGGATTGCCTTGGGGGTGGATTGCCAGGTCCTTCTCCCATTCTTGCGGTGCTGGGAATTAAACTTGGGACCTCAGAGACTGCAGCGCAGTGCTCTACCAACTGAGCTAAATCCCAGCCAATATGTGATACATCAGACCTAATACAGAGTGTTCTGAAGTGTGTCCATTTCTTGTAGATCGGCCCTATCTAATGAGCCAGAAATCACATCCTACCCTGAATAGGAATTGTATCTGTGGTGTCATCTCCCTTATAGCTTCTGTGACTTTCTGCCGTATCAATGGAATAGTCTGATATTGTGAGGGTCAAGAGTTTAGGTTCTAGGTTCTTTTGGTTTACTAGTCAAGGCTCTGCCACATAGTTGCTGTGTAATGTTGCTGGGCCTCACTTCCCACACCTTTAAAATGGGGATGATAATAGACTTACCTCATAGGGTTAGTATAAGATTTCAATGAGTTAACATATTTCAAGCACAAATATGATCTAATATTCTTTTAATTCCTTTTGTATTTACCTCTATCCATATTTTAATTCCCTTATTAAGTTAAATCTTCTTACAAGTCTTTTATATGCCTAGATATCTTTCAACTCTTTTCCCTTCTCTCCGCCATCAGCCTCTGCTCTTTGTTCATACATGTATTGTCTCCCATGTGGATCTCTGCTTTTGTGAAGGCTCTCCCTGCCCTCCTTGTTGTTGTTATTGTTGTTGTTGTTAAGTGCTGTTGAATCATGTCTGATTCATAGTGACCCTCATAGGGTTTTCAATGGCTGATTGTTTCAGAATTGCCTCAGGAGTGTGTTGCCTTGTCTTTCTCCCATTTTTGTGGTTCTGGGAATCGAACCCGGGACCTCAGAGACTGCAGAGCAGCGCTCTGCCAACTGAGCTAAATCCCAGCCCCCAGCCCTCATTACCCCATCCTAATTCTCTCTTAAGGGCCCTTTGTCTGGTCAAGTAATCCCCAATTATAGTTATTCAGAAGCTTCCCCTTGCCTACCTGGAGAAGACCACCCTACTCTTCCAGATATACCCCAACCTCATAATCAGCCCCTCCCTTGCCTACGCACTTGAACTTTAGCTCCTTACTCCCACTTCTGACGTACTCTTACACAACTGCCCTGGTCCTCTTCGCTCCATACACCATGCCAAAGGCATGTCAGAAATAAGGCTTCTTCCTTCCTGGCCACTATGGTGACAAGGAGATTAGACCAGGTCCCAGTCTCCTGTCCTTCCCCACAGGACCAACCACCAGTAAAGGGATGAATGAACGGTGAGTCTCCTCTCAGAAAAAATCACTTTAACTCTCTCCTTGCAGAAAAATTGCCATCATGGCCCTTGTCATATGGTGCTACAATCAGTTACTCACTGGGCATCTAAAATCCAGAGTATTTATTCTAACTATGTTCTCTAGTCTCATGTTTAAAGCTACTCAGCATGGTAGATATCATGTCTGTGTTTCTCAGATAAGTAAAGGAATCTAGAGAGTTTAAATAATTTGCCCAAATCACATAGGTACAAGCAGAAGCAAGATCTCAGAAGTACCTATTATTCAAAGTCCTTTTCTCTTTGGTAATAGATCCTGTGAATACTGCCCTGGCATTCCAGTGCGAGTTCTCTGACAGGTAGATTTTTGTCTTAGTCGGTATGTTTCCTACACATCATAGAGGCTTGTTGTTGTTGTTAGGTGACATCAAGTCAGGTCCAATGCATAGTGACACTCGCAGGGTTTTCAATGACCAATTGGTTTTTGGGATTGCTTTGGGGGTGAATTGCCACATCCTTCTTGCATCATATAGTCTTAGACTTCAAATGAACAAATCATGAATGAGTAAAAAAGGAATGAACAGACTCATTTGTCTCATTGCCAAGACACACGTGAATGATGGGCTGTCTTACATTTACTTAACAAGTGGTCAAGAAATATTCATTGAGCAAAATATTTTTCTGAAAAGAAGAATTGAGAAAGAAGGGTGCACATAGATTTTTATGACCCCACTTTTCAAAGCAGGCTGGGGTTTAGCTCAGTTAGTAGAGTGCTGCTTTATGCTCCTCAAGGGCCTGGGTTCAATCCCCAACACTGCAAACATGGGAGCAGACACGTGGCAGCCCACTCCCGAAACAATCCCCAAACAATCCCTTCATTGAAAGTCCTATGAACAACAGAGAAGCACTGACAGTGCTGGGCATGGCACAGTGTCGGGGAGACTTTCATTCTCTTGTACATATGGTTACTATGAGTCGGACCTAACTTGACAGCACCTGACAACAACTTCGCAAAGTGCATATGTGCAAGGCGAAAGAGAGCTAGAGAGCCTGCACTGACAGGAAAACAGTCCTGGACACCGCATGGGAGCCTGGGGGTGACTTGCACTTCCTTCCTTTTACTGATTGTGTTTCCTAAGGTAGCCACGCATTGCAGTAAAAAAAAAAAAAATTCCAAGAGAAGTCTCTTTGCAAGCTTTGATTTAACTGAAAGGAAAATGTTTGTGGCCCTTGTGTGTTGAACCCAGGGCCTCATGCATACTTTGGTGATGTCAGTATTCAGACTGTTAATGTTTATTTCTATTTGATGCATGAATGTCATGATACAGACAAATGGGAGACACATGAAACCTAGGTAAACCAGGGAAATACTCCATTCAATAGATTTGCATAAATGTCTTACTCACTGGGGTCCCACTCAATGCCCCTTGCTTGGAGAAGTATTCAGTTCATTGTGATTTGTAAAATATCAAGTGAAAGAAGCAATGGTTTTTAAAGTTTAGCATTAAAAATCGCACCAATGCAAGAACGTTTGGCTACATTTTTAGGAAAATTGGGCACTGTGTTCCTTTTCTCCTGCTGCAGCGTAACAAATTAGCATGGAGATAGCTCAAGATGAGTTCACGGACTTCTGGTTTCCGTGAGTGGGAGGTCCCTTGCTCCTGGAGGGGCTGGCCCATCACACACTCCAAGGTCTGCCTTGTGCTGTCCTATGTAGGTGATTCTACTGGATGCAAATCTAAAAATGCTCAGAGGAATCCTTCGTGGCTTTCAAGGAACACACCGAATGAACTTGTTCCTACGTGAAGATATTACAGGCAGGCAGAATGTCAGCTTAGCTCCTAGGACTGCAGTAGGAAGCCCTCTCGTAATAAACGGAAAGAAATCTCCCTGCCCTTTATTAAGAATTCATTTATACACACATGTATGCCAAACAAATGTTCCACGAGGAAAGTCTAGCCAAAGTTGGCCTGCCAGTAGCTGTCAATCATCCTTCCAGCTGTGAACCCCAGACACCCAGACACGTGCAAACCATGTTTGCTAATTTACACAGAACTGTACTGCAGTTTATCTGATAATTCTAAGGCAACTAAAAATGGATGGAAGCATACATTTTTAACGTTTTCGCTAGCTAGCACAAAGTCCATAAGAAAACAGAAAACCCTGCTTCATGTTGTTAGATCCTCAGCGAGATGTACTTAAGGGATTTCAATAGCAAAAGTACTTTATAGATTTGCTGAATTTCAGGAATAAATGACCAGTTTTCCCCATATATTTGCTTAGCACCGGATTGCATTATTCCTTCAGTGTCACTTTCACACACCTGAGGAAAGGTCAATGGAAATATTTCTGTAGGCATTTAAAATTCATTGAAAATGTCCAGTAACAGGAAGCCCCCAACAGATGTCCACATGAACTGGTGCACCTTAGGCCAAAGGTGGGAAGAGGACATCCCGGTCCTCCATCACTGCAGTGCCAGGGGTGAGCAAAGCCTTAGTAACCACTCTGCACACCATCATTGAGTCTCTGTCCCTGGGGCAGGTGTCCTCAAACTTAGATTCCCATTACAGTACCATCGATTCCTTACTTAGTGATTTGGGCAAATTATTTCACCTCTGCGTTTTGATCCCTCATCTGTAAATGGGACAATCATCATCTCCTTTAAGGGCAAACTGATACTTATAAAATGCTTGGCACACCCCAGGCAGTCAGTAAATGTCCATATAAATGTCCATGTTTTCCTCTTCTCCCTCTCCACCCATCTTTCAGGTTATAGAGAATTTGGAAAGAGAACGCTAGTTGGCAAAATGGTTGCCATTGGTTTCTTTTCCTTGTAGGATACATTACAAGGTTATGGAACATTCTAAAATTTCCTGTATTATAAAAATACTGTGCACTAGAGCCAGGTGCGGTGGCGCACGTCTGTAATTCCAGCTGCTCGGGAGGCAGAGGCAGGAGGATCGCAAGTTCAAGACCAGAGGCAGTCTGCATAACTTAGCAAGACCCTGTCTCAAAAAGTAAAAAAAAAAAAAAAAAAAAAAAAAAAATGGGCTGGGGGTGCAGCTCAGTGGTCCAGCACTTGCAGAGTATGCAAGCTCGACGCCCTGGGGTCAACCCCCAGTCCCGCAAACAAATAAACAAAAAAATTACTGTGTACTGATATTGAAGATACTGCAACTGCAACAACAGAATAGGAGACCTCATTAACATTTAATTACTTAACTTGGCCTAGCGTTCTGAATGCCTAGCACCAGAATATGAAGATTGAAGATGAACACCTCCCACAGCTTCCCTCCTGTGATCTTCTGGTTTATAATCCCAGGTCACACACAACACAGCTGCCTTCCACATCTGAACGTGATCGTACTGGGGTCACACTGTATGCAGGTCCAGAAGTCAGGCTTCAGAAAACACAACCATTTTAACAATAAAAGCTAACACAAGCTCTAGAGAGAGTCTGAAGGGTTGCATGGGTCACCTCCCCCAGGGCTTTCACTTCTGGTCTACTGTTGGACTTTTCCATACAGGGGCATTCCATAGACTTTCCCTTTAGTTGTGAGGCTTAAAAGTCCATATTCTCCTAAAGGATTAAATTTGGATGTTTTCCTTATGTTGCTAGTAGAGGTGAAGATTAATTTTTTAATATACTCATGGTAGTAATACCTTCATATAGTTGGTGAATAATATTAAATACGTGTTTGCTTAAAATCTATTAGCAACATGTTTTGTAATAGAAGGGCAACATTCACTGGGAAGTTTCTGTGGCCTCATCGTTGTGCCATTGCTCCAAGGATAGAATATGAGTGTAACATTAGAAATCACCATTTGTCCTCTGGAATGTCTCCACTAGGCTATCTAGATTTACACAGGGTCAACAAGTGAGGGTGGGTCTAGATGTTGACTGCAGAAAAACAGGTGGTCCAGATAATACAGATAACCCTGGACACATGACTAAAGCTCGTGTAACCCCCGCAAAACTCTTACATCTTTAAATATAATGGCTATATCTAATAAGGTATGGGGCTGGAGTTTAGCTCAGTTGGTACAGTGCCACTCTGCACTCTCTGAGGCCCTGGCTTCCATCTCCAGCACTGCAAAAATGAGAAAAGGACATGATGATCCCCTCCCAAAGCACTTGTAAAGCATTCAGCCATTGAACATCCTATGGAGAGCAGAGAAATACTGACGTACTAGGAGGGCATGGCAGAGTGTCAGGGAGTGTTTTGTTCTGTTGTACATAGGGTTGCCATGAGTCAGACCTGACTTGATGGCACCTAACAAAAACAACAAATAACGTATGCGTTTCTACCAAGTCATTACAGTTATTAATACAAGATGTTATCAAAAATATGGTGAAGTTTAAATTTGTAAAAATTATTACAGTTTGAATTTTTAAAAATTTTAAAAATATATAATAAAAATTATTATTTTAAAAATTATTTTAAAAAATTATTTAAAATTTATTTTTAAAAAGTTTAAAAATTATTAAAAGCACATTGTTATCAATTCCCCTCAAAATACTGCCCCTGGCTTCAAATACACCAATCCCATTGTTCTTGGCACTTTCTGAAGCTCTCCTGGAAGTCCTCTTTCATGAGTGTCTTTAGTTTCATCCTCCATCATGACAATGGTCCCTGTCACATACTGCTTCTGATAAAGCAATTTCTGTCAAACAAAAACATACGGTGTGTCCTCATCTACCTTATTCACTAGATCTGGCACCATGCAACTTCTGGCTCTTCCCCAAAGTCAAAATAACCATGAGAGGTAAATGTACTGAATCCATTCATGACATGGAAGCAGGCACAACAGCACAAGTAAGGACATTCATAAAAGAGGACTTCCAGAACTGCTTCAGAAAAGGACAAGAACGATGGGGTCAATGTGTTCGAAGCCCCAGGGAGTATTTTTAGGAGCATTAATCACAATGTGACTTTGCTCTAATAAATTTTTAAAAATTTAAGCATTCACTGGATTTTTTAATCACACTTTGTATATGATTTGTGTATATATTTAATGTGTAAATATTCACAATGCAAATTACACTTGTAATTTGTCTTCCATGGAAATTTTCACTTGATACTTATTCAATACTTTTACCTACTTGGTCCTCATTTCCAATTGCGTTTCTCTGTCTTCAGCAAACCTGGCTGATCTTTGTAGAGTTTAGTTTTTGATTTCTAGTCTGTTGCATTCATCATATAATTTTTCATTCGCATTTCTTCAATTTGAAGCTCTGTATGTGGATCAGCCTCTTATCCTCTACAAAACTTTTAAATATTTTGTTAGATAAACAAACATTCAAAATGCAGACATGAACACAGCACAAGAAAATACAGATTCAAAATGAGTACATTCTTAGGAAATTATGTTTTAGGTTAAATTGAACATAAATTAATATATTTAATGTTACATGTAGAAAATTTTAGCCTAATTTTAAAAACTTTTACAAGCTTATTACATGTTACAGTTAATATAAACAGTCACAGAGATTTATAAGTAGCTGGAAAAATAACTAGGCAAGTGGGCCTTGCCAATAATTCATACTATGTTTTCTGTCATTACCCACCAAGTGGGTTCTGTCCACATACATGATACACACCCATCTGTGTGTCCATTGTGCTTAGTCTTTTACCTGCCCATAGCTCCTTCTTTTAATCTCCCCAATAAGAAAATGTATCTCATTACAACAGCCTTATAGTGAAGGCATCTCAAGTTTTACTTGGAATATGTTCTATAAAACTATTTTGAATCTGCGTATTTCAATACTTTATGTTTAGTAACAAAGTACTTTGGACACACATCATATCTAATTTGGGCATCTAAGTGAGTCAAGTGAAAAGAAGCACCACATTTTTAAACTAGATTAATTGAGAGAAGGAATGAGAAATGGTCTCAAACTATAAAATGGGCTACAAATGTAAAGTATGATGATGTTGGGTGCCGTCGAGTTAAGTCCAACTCATAGCGACCACCATAGGGTTTTCAATGGCTGATTGTATCAGGATTGCCTTGGGAGTGGGTTGCCTCATCCTTCTCCCATTTTGGGGTGCTGGGAATTTAACTTGGGGCTTCAGAGACTGTAGCGCAGCGCTCTACCAACTGAGCTAATTCCCAGCCCAGTGTAAAGTATGGATTGTTTTAAATTGGTTGTTATTCTACCTAGAGACATCTTTCCAAACTGTAATAACCAAATGTAATAATGACTTCACTTAAAAATACAACTACTACTTTACAAACACATACACAAAAAAATCTATCATTTTTAATTATTAAGAAGATGTCTATTCAAAGAATTTCTTTAAGAGATGAAATTTTTCATGTATGTATGCACGTATGTATGTATGTATGTATGTCATGTTGAGGAGGCAAGCCCAGGGCCTTGTGCATGCTAGGCAGTCTCTCTACCACAGAACTACATCCCCAGTTCCTTTAATTATTCTTGGCCTTAGGTTTTATGAAAATATTGGTTTCCTTTCAATGTTACCTTGTGGTCTTATCAGAGCCGAGGTGTCAAGCATGGAAAAGAGTTCAGAAGTCACCATGAATAATTATAAAGCCTTCTTAGTTGAAGAACAATGTCACAAATCTCAGATGCTGAAACTGAATTTGAGAATTACAATAGCAGATAAACTATATTTCATGAGAAGAGCTGGACAAAGGAAGAATAATTGTCCTCTGTTAATGAATTCCTTCTGTCTATCTCATCTGTCTTTTTGGAGTATTAGAATTATTTCAGAGGCTTTAGCTGTGCACTGAGTTAAGCACTTGTGTATCTGAGTAGAATTTCCTGTCGGCTTAATGCAGACCGACTCTAGAATTCCACCCTTACTCTTCTTGTAGAAAACTCAATGTGTGAGGAGCTTTGTTAAATATATAGTGCTGCTTATTTTTATTACACAAAATATTTTCCTCCTAGTAACTCCCTGCATGGTTTAGCCTGTCTACTTTGTGCAGATCCGTGTAGCTGGGGGCAAACCTGCCTGTCACCCCTCACACACAAGGCACTGCTGGGTTCAAATGACTCCAAAGGACATTCCACCAGGAGACAAATGCACCCCTGAAGAAAGCCTTTCCTGTTTGCTTGCTGGTTGTTTGTTTTTACCCATGAACACCTTTTTTATGATTGTTGAAAACAATGCTTACTATATTTCCCCAGGAATTTGCATAGAGAATGTGCATTACAGTTTCCTATGTTCTGCCTTTTGGTCAGGTGGGAGGAGGTAGCAAGGCCTATCTTACTCTGGGCCCTGGCAGGTGCAGCACTGGTCTGATAGAATCCCTAAGATGGGGTGTGAGAAGTCTGTAGGAGCCAACACAGGGGTCTTTCTGAAGCAACGGAGATAGAGACTCCAGATTAGCAAGCTGAAGGAAGAGTCTCTGCTATTGATCTCATACTGGAAAGCGGTGATTTGTGTAATTCACATTCCTGTATCTATGGAATGACATTTGCCTTACATTCTGAAAGGGGACAAAGTCACTCTCTTAGTTCCACCTGCTGAGACCAAGGAGAAGTTTAAATAGATACACATTTTTCCAATGGCCTGAAAACTTTCCCAGCATCTTATCACATGCAGAGTCCTGTCAAAACACCTGTCCTCAGACTGAAATGATGAGACAAAACTTTCTAGTCTTGCAAGTCCCCATCAGTGTAGCAAAAATGAAGGATGAATGGGGCCTCTTCTTCTAGAATATCAGAGGCCTCAATTCTCCACTTACTTCATAGTCCTTAAAATCTATTTGGAAGAAGGCAATATGTTCAAACTCATTTCTTAAAGGACAGAAAACAAAACTCTTATTAAAATACCTTGCTATTCAGAGTAAATAGTAATCCATGCTGTTGTTAGGTGCCATTGAGTCAGGTCTGACTCAGTGAACGAAACACTCCCTGCTTCTGCTCCAAGTATTACATGTCGTTTTCGTTAGGTGCCATCGAGTCAGTGTCTAACTCATAGCCACTCTATGTACAACGCGCACAACACTATTGTCAGTGCTTCTTTATTCAGAGGGCTTTCAATGGCTGATTGTTTGGGGGAAGTGGGTTGCTGAGTCCTTCTCCCAAGCCTACAGCACCTGGTGTTCCCAGGCGGTCTCCCATCCTGCTTAGCTTTTGGGATCTGATGGACGCTACAGTGCTATGGCTGCCGGCAAATAATACATAGCAATAAATAAACCAAATCTTACTGAAATGAAGGAAAGCAAAGCATGTTTGCAAACTGCAGAACATCAGCCAAGCTCATGGAAAATTACTGGCATCCTTTATCAACAGCAGGCATAAAGACTTCTGTTAGGGAGAAAGCATGTACAATGGCCGGTGTGTAGACACCTGTATGTGAAATCAATAAAGACGGACACAGAGGTCAGAGAGGGACTTTGACTCTCCCTGCCCTTGAAGCAGGTCCATCAACACAGGATGGCCACATTGACCATTTCAAGAAGACCATAAAGTAAATGAATCAAGTAAACCATATTGAAGTCTTTCTCTGCAATCAATTAGATCATCTTTTATTGATCAGTAGTTAAAACGGGACCTGCAGCTGTAGCCCTGTGGCATCCCATCCCATCAGATCTCGGAAGCTAAGGGTTGGGCCTGGTTAGCACTTGGATGGGAGACCGCCTGGGAACACCAGGTGCTGCAGGCTTGGGAGATGGACCCAGAAACCCACTCCCAAAAATCAATCTGCCATTGAAAACCCTATGAACAGCAGAAATGCACTGACAATAGTGTTTCATTTCTTGTATGTAGGGTCGCTATAAGTCGAATACCAATTCGAGACCACCTAATAATAACAACAACAGTTAAACAGGCTCATGTTTCTGCGTTTGGGGCTGCTTCCAGTGCTTCCTTGTTATCTAAAAGCAATAGTCTCTCTTGTGAGCACATTAGGCCTGTTATTTAAGGGCAGGACCAAGCAGTGACCTGTGTTGTGTGTTGCACAAGGGAGTAAAGGTCAGGAGACTCAGCCTCCTGTGTGGACTGAGCACTCCCTCTCCTGTCCTTCCACGGAGAATGCAGTCTTCAGATGGCATTAGGGAGCTAGTGTGTTCACGCCACAGGGGTTGGACCACTGAGGTGTAAGAGCGTCCCTTCCCCCAACCTTTGTCTGGGACAAAAAAATAGGACTCCCGTTGTGGGGAAATTACAACTAGCTGGCCACTCGGTCACTTTCTGGAGCTGCTGGCCTTCTACAGCCTCCACTCTGTGTCTCTCTGTGGGTCTCCCTCTCGTTGCGTACCCCTAGGGACCTGGCTCACGGAGGTTTTGGCCAGAGAGGAAGGGAATCAAGAAGGCAGGGCTGTGCCGTCTCTTTCTGACTTAGCGGCAGCATCCAGGACAAGAGAAGCCTACTTTTCAGACATGATTGCCTGACATCACTGTTTTGAAAAATGCCTACGAAGATCTAGCTCTGGAAGAGCTAGCTCTTAATCAAAAAAAATGTGAACCTGCAATTTGTTTTCAGATTGCAGAGAATGAGTTGCGGCTCCTGATTGGGAGAGCTGTTGGACACATAGGGCACCTCCTTTCCTTTTGAGCTTCTGTTTCTGCCCTTCACCTTTACATTTCTGTGCCATTGCTTTTCATCTCTCCAGAGGTTCATCATTTTGAGAATGTGACTTGTGTAAATCTCCTCCGAGTCTGGTAGCTAAACTGATTCTTTGTGAATGATGAAGTTATTCTCTCTCTTGCAAATTGTATTCAAATGATACTGTCACAGGGATATCCTCAGATCAGAGGATAAGGTGACCACGGGATCAGTCCTTCCGAAAAGGAACAAAAAGGGCAAGCTGCACTCATTAAGCACCTGCTGTGTGCCAGAGAACACATTAGATGCTTTCCCTGTGTTACTTTGGCAGTTTTATTTTTCACATGCCACAACTGAATGATCCCTCACATTTGCTCTATTTATTTATCTGTGCCTTCCTTTGGTCTTCGGGATTCTCAACAATAGAGTTTCCAGAAACATATTGAATGGTATGGCACACCTTTGAATCCACCAGGGTGCTATTTTTACATAGAGTAAATGTCACTTCTATTATGTGAAATGAACTAAGTTTTATTTCAGTCCCTCTCCACAGGAGAGAGTGTCTCTTTGCAGAGACCCAGATTTACAAGTGCACACCGGGGGGAGCCCCACGCTGACTGTACACCCTCTGATTTGTGCGGGGCAGTCAGTGCCCTCATTTCCAACTGCACACTGCACCACCCTCTGCTAGGCCAGTGGTCATCGAATGGCGGAAATAAATGGCGAACGTATTTCATTGGAAAGTAGGAAGCTCGGAGCTGCTGTAGTTAACCTTCCGCTCAGGCAGTCTGTGCTGGCTGAAAACATCAAGAGCAGAGACTGGGGACGGGGGCAGAGGGACTCATCACTGAGGGTGTCAGGGGCTAGGCACGGGGCTGGGAGCTTTGTCAAGGTTCTCATGCCATGCTCCCTTCAGCCCTACACACAAAAATATGCTTTATTGGAGGGTTGAGGAAACAAAGAGTAAGGTTAATTTACCTTTCTAAGACTTTGGGTCCCTGAAGGACCCCAGCTGACTCCACAGACCATCACAATCCACGGAGACCAGCCAGGTAAGCCACGCAGTGGGTCAAGGTAGCTAGACAGATGTTTTGTGAACACAGATTTTGTCTTTGTAATTTATGCCTTAAAAGATTAAGGCTCTGACCTTCCTTTCCCTTTAGGAAACTGTTTTTGCATCTGTTACCATGAACCTTTGTGGACTCTAATTAAATATTTAATGGATATTATCTTTGAAGCTAGTGATTCCTTACTTCATCTGTCACCAAGTAATGTAGCTCTTACTTTTATTGGTCTTAAGGTGACTTCTTCCAGTCACTTTAGAATCTGGGACTAGACCGGGGTTATTCTACCCACTGTCTTTATATTTAGAGACTTGGGTTTGTGAATTATTGAAATGCTGACATTAAATAAAAATTTTAATCTTCTGAGCACTTTTTCACAGTTCAGCCTCAACTATTAATATTACTGAGGTAATAGGTGGTGACTTTTAGAACCCACTAGAACCCCACGTACATAATTGGTCTCAGAATTATAAAGGTATAATCGTATCTCTGCATCCTGCATCATAAACTTTGAAGAAAAACAAACTATAGCTTTTTAGGTCAAGCGCTATGAAAATGATTACAGGTGGTGGTATTGGGAGACTAGATAAAATAAATCAGTCATTGAGCAAATGAAAATTTAATTAGGTCTTGGAAATGTGTTCAGCAACACTCAGAGTATCATTTCTCAGGCTGTAGATAATTCATGTTACCATCAGAAGTGTCATTCCTGGAATACAAGTAATTCCTGAAAGTATGAATACTTATAAAAATATTCACACCTCTACAGATGCACCAATGTGTCTGTCACTGTGGTATGTCCATACATAAGTATATCTGCATTTGTACTTGTGTTGTTGTTGTTAGGTGCTGTCAACTCATAGAGACCCTACAAACAACAAGCAAAACAGTATTGTTAGTGCCTTTCTGCTACTCATAGGGTTTTCAATGGCGGGTTGATTTTTGGGAGTGGGTTGCCAGGTCCTTCTCCCAAGCCTGCAGCACCTGGTGTTCCCAGGCGGTCTCCCATCCAAGTACTAACCAGGCCTGACCTTGCTTAGCTTCTGAGATCTGACTGGATCGGTTGCCACAGTGGTATGGCTGCAGGCTATACATGTGTACACTTTCACATGTACAGAGTTGCCATGTGCTTGAATCAAAATGTGCCATCCAACTTCCCCTAACATCACTCAACCTGGAGAAGGATATCAGCCCCCTCTGTGGTAATGATATTGGAACTTGGCAAAAGGATATTCTATGGCATGTGCCCTTTCCTCTTAGGAGCAGTCAATGGGGTCCCCTAAAGCTAGAAGAAGATTTGCTACTTGCCCTGGCATCACCAGGGAAAAAGATGCTGCTGTCAGATCTGCCTCTCCATGTTTTCAACACCACGCACTCACAGCGCAGGGAGCAGGAAGAGAAGGAAACAGTGGAGATGGGGGCCGTGTGGCTAAGCCCCTCACTCTGCTCCCTGTTCCACCTTGAAGGTGGGGAGGGAAGAATGGGTCTCCTGCCCAGCTCCTCCGAAGGGGAACTGCCCTGGGGAACACGAACAGGAGGGGAAGAAAGGGCCCTGGAAAGGCGTCCTCCAGGGAATTTTGGAGTGAGGGGAGGATTGTGCCCAGAGCTGTGGCAGTTTGATTCTTTTCTTTTGGAGAGCATGTGACTCAATTGTGATAGATAGATATCACTCAAGTGATAGAGTTTTATGAAGGCCACTTATTTGTCTGCATTGAGAGAAACGGTCTGTGCCTCAATCTTGCTTCCCATTCCTGGGTTTGAACTTCAGCATCTGGGCTGCCTGTGGACCACAGGCTCGTTCTCCTGGGCTCCACACAGCAGTACCGAGGAGCCAGCACCCTCAAGATGGCGAGGCCAGCGCCGGGTGTGGTGGCACACACCTGTAATCCCAGCGGCTCTGGAGGAGGAGGCAGGAGGATCACAAGTTCGAGACCAGAGGCAGTCTGAGTAATTTAGCGAGACCCTGTCTCAAAAGGTAAAAATCCAGCACTTGCAAAGCATGCAGGCAGGAGGCCCTGGGTTTAACCTCCAGTACCACCAAAAAAAAAAAAAAAAAGATGGCAAGGCCGGTGGAAGTGGTGACTCTGCCCACCCACAGAGAGGCGTGGGAATAAAATGGCATAACAAAGTAAATGCAGAATTGACGGAGCAAATCCAGAATGACAAAGCAGCTTCAGCCTAGAAAATGAAGGTAGGAGCTCTTGCCTGGAGGGGACATTGGGACGCTTCATGCCCCATGCTTTGCAGACCCTTGGAGAGGCAGGACACAAACTGAGAACAAGAAATTTGCAGCCAGCAAGAGCTAAGTGGCAGAGCTCCTGTAAGCCCAGCAAAAGCTGCTGGACCACACAGTGGTTGGGGAAAGTATACATCGAAACGGCAAGAGACTCTGCAGCCGTCAGATTATTGAAAATTGTTTAGAGTTAGATAATCAAATATTTCCCAGAGTGAGGAGTATCAGGTATTATACACCACAGGGTGTAATATAAATATATATACCTCCTTTGAAGGGCAATTTGGCAATATCTTTTAGATATAATGAATTACCTTGTGATCTAACAATCCCCTTTTCACTCCCTGAGAAAACACACAAACATTTTCAAAAGATACATAAAAGGATGTTCATTGCGATAACTCTTACAATGATGGAAAACTGGGGCACTTGAAATGACCAGTAACAGGAAAATAGTGCACCCAGCCGTTGTGGGGTCATCTGGGAATCATCAGCAGTTAAAAAGAAGAGATGTATGCCCTGTACTTTCTGAATCTCTAAGACCTATCACTGTTGTTGCTAGGTGCCGTCAAGTCAGGTACAACTCATAGTGACCCTATGTACAACAGAACAAAACACTCCCCAACACTGTGCCATGCATGATCATTTTATGTTTGAGCCCATTGTTGTAGCACTGTGATTCTTCTCATTTTGAGTCATGCCCTATCAGCAAAAGGAGGCCCCATGGGCTTTACACCATTCCCATCTTTAAGGTCGACTCTACTTTGAAGAGGCAACTCTTCCCAAGTCATCTTTTGGATGCTTCCCAGTCTGGAGGGCTCATTTTCTGGCAGTATATTTGACAGTGCTGCTCTGCTCTTCATAGGGTTTTCAATGATAATTGTTTCAGGGGGCTGGGATGTAGCTCAGTTCGTAGAGCACCGCTCTGCAGTCTCTGAGGTCCCGAGTTCAATTCCAAGCACCACAAAAATGGGAGAAGGATGTGGCAATCCACTCCCAAAGCAATTCCAAACCATCAGCCATTGAAAACCCTATGAGGGTCATGACAATGAGTCAGACATGAATGACTCCAGGGCACGTAACAACAATAACAGTTATTGTAGGAGTGGGCTTCCAGGTCCTTCTCCCTAGTCTGTCTTAGTCTGGAAGCTCAGCTGAGACCTGTCCACCATGGGTGACCTTGCTGCTATCTGAGATAGGGGTGGCATAGCTTTCAGCATGACAGCAACACACAAGCCCCCACAGCACGATAAGCTGACAGACATGGGGGAAGACCTATCACAGGGCTTGAAGAAAAGCAAAGTCAAGAACTGGACACACACATGGTGTCATTTTACATAGACAGCACATGTGAAGCCAGGATATAGCGCACTTAAAAAGAGGCGCATACCTACCCAGCATCAAGGACCACAGAAACTGCTGATGTGGCAGCCAGAGAGCAGGAGAGGCTGATGCCAAAGGAGGCTTGAAACAGGAACAGGGGGTGGTAACTCCCTAAGCGGGTAATGCACCTCTGCTGGGAAAAAAAAAAAAAAGCCACAGGTGAGGGTATAGACATGTTCTGTATGTTCCCAAGGGGTAAGGAAGAAAAAAGAGAAAATTAGATAAAAGTGACAAGCACATTTTTGGGTGTAGTTGTCCGAAGGTCCTAACTGTGCCCTGTGACAAGGGAAGACAGCAGGTAGAATAAACTGTCCTTGGAATGCTGCATCCCTGTGCTGAGTGGTTTCCAGGCCATCCCAGAGGGTACCGCCTGCAGAGAGGGGCACGCAGCACTCTGGGCCCTCATGTGGCTAAGGGTCGGTCTGTGGCCGTGGGTGCACGTGTGAGTCTGAGCCAGTGGCTGTGCATGCACATGCGTGTTGGTTACCCTGTGGCCAGCCCTGGGCCTGGAATGTTACGCATGCTCAGTAACAGCTGCTGAACACATGGGTCATTTCAAATACTGGGCAGACAGAAACTTTCGCGTTAAAAGAGAAGCGTATCAGCATGCTTTTGAAAAGACATGGTATGGACAGACTCATAATTGAAAACGATCTGCTCTGTGTCACTGTATCATGCAGACATATGCTTGGCAACTCCTCAATGTAGACTATTCTGGGGGGAAGGGGGAATTTGATGAAGGCCTTCTGAAGGAGTTGTTTCAAGAGCTAAAATTAGAGGGAAATCTCCTCAACTATAAAGCCAGAAGAGAAGCCAGGCACTGGGGCACAGGCCTTTAATCCCAGCACCTCAGGAGGCTGAGGCAGAGGATTGCAAATTTGAGGCCAGAGGCAGCCTGCACAACTTAGCAAGTCCATGTCTCCAAAAAAAAAATAAATAAATAAAAGTAAATTGTTGTTGTTAGGTGCCGTCGAGTCGGTATCCGACCCATAGCTACCCTCATAGGGTTTTCAATGGCTGACTGTTTCGGGATTGCCTTGGGAGTGGATTGCCAGGTCCTTCTCCCATTTCTGCGGTACTGGGAATTGAACTCAGAACCTCAGAGACTGTAGCGCAGTGCCCTACCCACTGAGCTAAATCCCATCCCCAAAATAAATAAATCAGTAAATAACAAAGGGGCTGGAAGTCCAACTAAGTGGTAGAGCACTTGCCTAGCCTAGCATGCACAAGACTCTGGGTTCAACCCCCAGTATTCAAAGCAGGACGAGAAGGAGAAGGAAGAGGAGGAAGGAAGGGGAGAAAGAAGAGGAGGAGAAGAAGAAGGTGAAAGAGGAGGAGGAGAAAGAATGAATGAACTCTATACCTGTCAAGAGAAAAACCCAATATCAATATTTTAATAAAAATTTTAGAAAAATGAATGGCTAAGTCTAAATAATACCTTAAGGCAGCAGGAAACGTAGACAACTTAATGCCACATTAAGAGACTAGTAAACATAGTACTTTATCTAATAACCAAATATTTGAAACTGCATGCAGTGTTCCGTTATGTCAAGGATCCGTGGAATCAGGAAAGGTACTGATAGGAGTGGGACTGGGATTTAGCTCAGTTGGTAGAGTGCTGCTCTGCAGTCTCTGAGGTCCCAAGTTCGATTCCCAGCTCCACAAAATGGGAGAAGGATGTGGCAACCCACTCCCAAGGCAATCCTGAAACAGCCATTGAAAACCCTATGAGGGTCGCTATGAGTCAGGCTCGACTTGACAGCACCTAACAACAACAACAACTGATAGGAGTATAAATTTGATCGACTTTGAGGGAGAAATTTGCAGTTATATCAAAATTCTCAAAATGTTCATATGTCTGCATGAGCAAATACATTGTTAAGGCTTTGTGCTAAGAAAATTACCAGATATATAGCCAGAATTATATTTATTGTTTTTGTTTGTTTGATTTTGTTTTTATGGTACTGAGGGATTGAACCCAGCACCTTGTACATACTTTCCAAATGCTCTGTCACTGAGCTGCATCCCCCACCTTTTAAAATTTTTTATATTCAGACAGGGGCTTTGTAAATTACACAGGCTGCCTCTGGCCTCAAACCTACAATCCTCCTTCCTCCACCTCCCAAATCCCTGGGATTATAAACTTGTGCCACTGCACCTGGCTCCATTGTTGTTCTTTAGAACATTGTTTATAGTTATAAAAGTGGCTACAACTCAAAATTCAATTTCAGGTTTGAGGCTATATTATGATACACTGTTATGATGAGGACTCTGCCCCACCAAAACCTTTCTTGTGCATAAGAACTTAATTATATGAAATACAGTAAGTGAAATGATCATGTAAAACAATATGTGCATAATGAATCTAATTATGTGAAAATCTGTGTACTGGCTATAATATTTGTATGCCAGTAGCATTATGGATATCTGGGCTTTCTTGTTTTCCAAAATCTGTACAAACTCAGAAATGAGGTTTGAGGTAGAGTTGAAGGGAGGGGCAGATACTAAAGGTCTTAACTCAGGCTAGATCTGGCTCAGGAAGAGTTGGCCAGCCCTAGCTGTGTAAATTACTAAAGAATGAGACTTGGAGGTGAGTTCTCCAGACTGTAAAGGAAGATAGTATGATTATGTTTGTGGTTTTGAACAGATTCCCTCCCTGTCATTTTGGGGGGGCGGGGGCGGGGAGAAAAAAAAAGGAAAAAAAGGAAAAAGAAAATAAAAAAGAAGAAGAAGAAAAGAAAGCTTCCAGACAAAAGGCTTCTAAGAAATTTTTCTAATCTCCTATTCAAAAACTCCTCAATTTCATCCATATCTGAAAGTCAGGAGAAAGCAATCCTACTTATTGTATAAAAGCTGGGATTCACATGGATCCCACCCCTGCCTGGGGAGAACAATTGTGTTTGGGATCAGTGATTTTCCAGTGCTTTAACTCCTTCGTAATCACACAGTTCCATGGCCCAAGGAAGCAGCAGTGCTTCACCATGACACAGCAGGTGACACTGGAGGTTGTGGCAAGCAGGCCTTCCAGATAGGCCCAACTCAGACACTCCTGTGAGGAAAATCCATTTCACTTTCCTAATATGAGCATGAGCTGGGGTTTAGTTCTGTTGGTAGAGTGCTTGCTGTGTGTATTCTGAGGTCCTGAGTTCGATCCCCAGCACTGCAGAAATGGGAGCAGGACCTGACAGCCCATTCCCAAAACAATCCTGAAACAATCAGTCATCGAAACTCTAGGAATAGCAGAGAAGCACTGACATGGTGCTGGGTATGGCACAGTGTCAAGGAGTGTCTCTTTCTATTGTACATAGGGTCACTATGAGTCAGACCTGACTTGACAGCACCTCAACAACAACAACAACAACAACAACAATAATAATATGGGCTATATGCAAGACTGACTTTTTAATGTTTTTTTCCTTTTTCTCTTTTTAAACAAAAAAATAAATAATCTCTACTTGGGCCCAGAGCTTTGGTGCTCTGTGTGTATTTTGCATCTCCATTTTTAGCCAAGAGAGTTGGCCACCGGTCAGATATTAGTGCCAGGAATGACACAGTCAATGCCATGACACTAGTCAGCTAGAGAGACCCTATCTAAGCTCTTACTGCATTCTAAATGCACTCAAAGAGTGAATTGTGAAATAAAACTCCTTAGATGCAGTCTGTAGGTCCCGGTGAGTCTACAATCAGATATCACAAATCCATCAGCCATATTTCTTGGGACATCTCCATTTTATTCTTTATTCAGATACAAAAACCACATTTTACTTTCACAGTTGGGTAAAAATCACATTTACTTTCATATTTTTCTTACATAAAACATAACAACACCAACATTTTATATTTCCAAAACGAGAAACTTCACCAAACTTGAGGGATTGCTGGCCGTGGAGGAAAGATTATCCTGCACCTTCATTTGATTCATATTATGTGTGATTATCCAGCCATTAAGAAATACTCTAGAAAATAAATTCAACCCAACTCCAAAAACTTTGGTTAAAAGCAGCCAGTCTGCATTCTGGTTCAGAACAATAATGTGTAGGGTACTTCAGAAGTCACAAGGTTTGCTTATTCTTCCTTTATTTTCTGGAGTACACATGTTTAAGAATAACACTTGCTAATGTGTGAACTGTGACAAGGTCAAGATTCCTTGACTTGCAGGAGAAGTTATGACATACCAAAGACTGAAAGGAAAAATCACAAATGAAAAAGACTTTAACATGCCTATGAGAATACGCTAGCTTTGTGTGTATTTCCTGTTTTGAAAACAAGGGGCATTGTAGTTGATGACAGGTATAGTTCTTGATCACTGTGATTTAGAAAACTATGAATCTAAAATACAGGCTTACTTTGAATACATAGAGTATTTACTCTCAGTATCATAAGTAATGATGGGTTCACATCATCTGTGGGATTGACATTCTTCTCTGCCTAGTCCCAGGTCGAGCCTGTGCAGGATGACTGCCTGTACCCACCTCCTCCCTCTCACCTGTGCTTCCCTGTGCCCTCCTAACCACTGGGATAGGGGTGTTTACCAGGCCTCCATAAGCACTTCCAGGTCAGACTCTGCAGCTCCAGGTTACATGATGGTTACCACCACGGAGTTCCCAGTGCCACCTGTGGATGACCCCCATCTGTAAAATAGGGAGCTCACAGTTACCATGAGATAGTGCACATTAACAACTTCACTCAATACCTGTGTGTGATTTTCTTGTAATGAATGCTGCTACTATTTTTAATGCTTTTGTTGTTAAGGTTTCTGTGATTGGTGTGGCTAATATGTTAACACAGCGGTTTTCTAGGCTTGCAGTTTGAATATACCTCAGCCCTAATAATTTTTTATGGCTTTTCAATGGAATCCGATGATTTACAGTACTCTGTTACTTTACTGTGCTGCAATCCTAGGAACACCAAGGAGCAGAAAGAAACAAAATTGGAGCAAGCCTGGGAAACAAAAGCACAGTTAACCCAGGAAGATGGCAGGTAGCAAAGCCCTGACAAGAGAAGTAGCTGGAAAACCACATGCATGCTTGCAGCCCACTCGGATCCCCTGAGCCCAGATGGTACATCCACCTCCTCTCCACTTCCCCTCCTTGAGGAGGGCTGACAGGAAGTGCTGTGTTAGTTTCTCTTGCCATGGGGGCGGGGGGGGGGTACAAGGGAATTGCACGAAAGGGAATGTACAACAAATGATATAGGTTAAATAATTGGCCCTAGGCTCAACTCATTATGTTTCTGATTTTTAAAAATATGCTTCTTGTTGTTGTTAGGTGCCATTGAGTCAGGTCTGACTCAGCAAGCCTATGTACAACACAACAAAACGCTCCTCAACAGTGTGCCATGCCTGGCACTATGTCAGTTCTTCTCTGCTATTCCTAGGATTTTCAGTGGCTGATTGTTCTGGGATTGTTTCCAGAGTGGGCTCCCAGGTTCTTCACCCATTTTTGCATTGCTGGAGATCAAACCCAGGGCCTCAGAGAGCACAGGGAGGTACTCTACCAACTGAGCTAACCTTCAGCCCCAAATTATGCATTGCTGTTGTTGCTAGGTGCCGTCGAGTGAGTCCAACTCATAGCGACCCTATGTACAGCAGATCAAAACACTCCCCAATTCTGTGCTAGGTGCACGATCTTATTTATGTTTAAGTCCATTGTTGCAGACACTGTGTCAGTCCATCTGGTGGATGGTTTTCTTCTTTTGCATTGACCTGCCACTCTCCCAAATATGATGTCTTTCTCCAGGGATTGGTCTCTCCTGACTCTATGTCCAAAATATGTAAGACACAGTCTAGCCATCCTTGCTTCCGAGGAGCACTCTGGTTGCACTTCTTCTACAATAGATCTGTTGGTTCTTTTGGCAATCCATGATATATTCTATAGTTGTCTACAGCACCATGATTCAAAAGCATCAATTCTTTTCCTGTCTCCCTTGTTTAATGTCCAGCTTTCACAACCGTAGGATGTGACTAAAAATACCCTGGCATGAGTCAGGTGCAACTCAGTCTTCAATGTGACATCTTTACTTTTCAATACTCTAAAGAGATCTTTTGCCACAGCTTTTCCCAAAGCAATGCGTCTTTTGATTTACTGACTGCTGCTTCCACAGGTGTTGATTATAGAGCCAAGTAAAGCAAAATCATGGACAATCTCAATCTTTTCTCCATTTATTGTGACATTGCTTACTGACCCAGTGGTAAGGATTTTTGTTTTGTTGATGTTTAGTCGCAACCCATGTTGAGGGCTATGATCTTTGATCTCCACCAGTAAATGTTTCAAATCCTCTTCACTTTCAGCAAGCAGAGTTGTGTCATCTGTATAACGCAGGTTGTCAATGAGTCTTCCTCCAATCCTGATGCTGCGTTCTTCCTCACAAAGTCCAGCTACTCGGATTATTTGCTCAGCATATAAACTGAAGAGATAGGGTGAAAGGATACCCTGATGCACACCTTTCTCAAGTTTAAACCAGGCAGTGTTTCCTTGTTCTATTTGAACAACTACCTCTTGGTTCATGCACAGATTCCTCATGAGTACAATTAGGTGCTCTGGTATTCCCATTTTTTGAAGTGTTATCCATAATTCGTTATGATCTGCACAGTCAAATGCCTTTGCATAGTCAATAAAACATAGATAGACATCTTTCTGTTATTCTCTGCTTTTGGCTAATATCCACCTGACATCAGCAATGATGTCCCTGGCCTATGCATAGGCAGCCCAAATTATATCATGATGTCTAGAGTTAAGCATGATCACTGTAGTCAGGTTTGGAAGTAATCTTGCAGACTAGAAAGTGTCTTGCTACAAAGGTGTCACTGAGTGGTTGGGATAGAGACCTCATGCCCCACTGAAACTGAACTGTTTATCAGCTGGGACCTCCAGAACATCCTTGTGCCTCCTAGACCGGAAGCCACCAGAGGAGCCTCCGTATCTCCTTTCCCTCTTCTCTCTCCTCATCACTTGCTCTACTTCTTCAACTCTTGAGAAAAAAAGAAATTATCTTCATTAATAAAAACTGTCAACATGGTAAGGAAAAGTCTGAGAGGGGAGACTCAGGAATATTACAATTGGACACACGGTACTTGGTTAGGAGTTTACACATACTTGCTCTTTTTTATCTTCCTTATTATGTTTCTCTATCTCTTTTTTTCTTCAACGATCATTTAATACATCAATTAAAACGAGCAAATGAGAAAGGTTTTGATCGGCAATACAGTCAAGCTAATTGGTAAGACTCTTGGCTCAGGTGAAGGGATTTGGATGCAATCGGCAAGCTCAGTGAGATGCTGACCTTCACGTTGTGAGGTGCTGCATAAAGCTCCTTTGAAGGCCCTGCAGTCACAAGACGCAGAGGAAGGCCTGGAGCAGTGGTTCCTGCTCTTTCTTCTGAGCCACAAAGCCTCAGTGGGACGGAGCCCCTGTGTCTTAGTCACTGAGCAGGGGAGATTTTAGGACCTGCCAGGTCCATTACTGCCTGCACCACCGCCAGGGGATAGCCATATACTAAATATTCATGAGTCATTGCCACAGGCAGCCAGAAGTCAGCGGGGATGGGTGGCCACTGCAGTCTGCCTTTCAGTGGGTGCCTAAGAGACAGTGCCCCTGTGGGGATGGTGTCTCCAGGTACCCACCCTGGGAAGGAGGAGGATGATCCTGAGAAGGCCACACCCTCTCCAGTGCATGCCTGGCCACCTCACATGGGCCAGACTGACTTTCTTTTCCACAGAGCAGTCTCCTGCCCACCTTCTCCAGACCCTGGTACTGCTATGTTCTGAGAGTTATTGCCGCGCCCCTCTGGGTGCGCGCGACATAAAGACCCAAGAGCCGTGTTCGCTACTGTTGAACTCAGAGTCTCCATAGGGAAACTGAGCTCCCTAGGGACGGCTGGACAGTGGTGTCCAGAACCCACCTCAGTCTTGATGCAATGGCCACTGATGCCCAGGTCCGAGGACCTCAGGTGGTGGCTGTGAGCACCCCAGGAAGAACAGGAGAAGCCGCACTTCTCAGAGCTGACTCTGCTGGCTCTCATCTATTCTCTCATTTAAGAAAGTTGCCCTAGTCCAGTTCAAAAGTGAGGAGGGAAAAATGCCATCCGAAAAGATGTATCTTCTAACCCCTGCAGTGGAACCCGAGCGACTCAGGAATTGGAAATATTTGCACAGCCGTTCAATTAAAATAGTCGGTGACAGGCGGCAGCACACTCTGTCCGATGTGTCTCCCTGTGCTCTGCCCTGCGTCATTTTGCAGGTCCCTGTCTTGGCACCTTCTGCCCCATCGCACATGCCTGCTGCTGAGGACCCGCAGCCCTGCTCCCCAGGAAGGAGGGCGCTCCTCCATGCAGCCAGGTGGGCAAGAGCCTGGGGCAGGGCTTGAGACATTGAGGTGTCTCCCACCTCCTAGGACATCCCATAAGAGCTTTGGAAACTCTCTTTGCCTGCTTGATAGGGCTGGCAAGGCTCTCACAAAATCCGATGCAAAGTTAAGACACTGTCATTGCTATGGATGCTAACCCTGACTTGCTGGCAAGAAGGTTTGAACAAGCTTCAGTCCACCCCCCCTCCCCGACTTGGGAACGCTGGGAGAACCCCCACCCCCTGCACTTTCCCCCTCAGGTTTCTCTTTGGTCTCCTCAACAGACTTGAACTTGAAATCTGCTGCCTGGTCCATCAGAGCCCAGTGTACCCCACAGCATTGCCCCGCCCATGGGTTCTCCCCCAGGCCAGGCCCATTGTCTTTACAGCTTTCTTCCGCTTTTCAGTTCTTCAGCTTTACGATGGGCAAGAGCGATGCACATCCCATAGAAACCACACCTCGGATATTGAACTTGGCTCTGTCCCCAGGCCAGCTGTGTGCCACCCGATCCTCTCTTGCATTGCTGGACCGTCAGCCCCACAATCACAGCATCACAGCATCACAGCCCAGACTCTCTAGCATACTGTGTGTCATAGCAAGAGTCTTCTGTGGGTTAGGTGCCTTACACGCATTTTAAACTTGGGATGGGTTGGTTTAGGGGGACATAACCCACTGGAAGGCGAGGTGCACCTACACTGTTTTCATTGTGTCCGTCCCTTGCTTAGGAGCCCAAAGTGGTGGTTGCCTGGTGCTTCCGCTTTCCAAGCTAAAGGCCTGTGCCCAGCCACTGAGGTTTTCCATCAATGGCCACGCCTTCCGCAGCTCCACTAAGTCCCCAGCCACTTATCCCCCACTCAGCTGTGCTGCTGCAGGCAGGGATTCGCTTTGCACAGTCTTGTTTTACTCTTTCTCATGCAATATATTCCCCTTTAATTGTCCTCAGTCCTTTTCTGCCCATTAGCTCAGTTGTTAGAGCACTGCACTGCAGTCTCTGAGGTCTCAAGTTCAATTCCCAGCACCGCAAAAGTGGGAGAAGGGCCTGGCAACCTACTCCCAAGGCAATCCCGAAACAGTCAGCCATTGAAAACCCTATGAGGGTCGCTATGAGTCAGATACCGACTCCACAGCACCTAAAGGGCTGGGATTTAGTTCAATTGGTAGAGTGCTGCGCTGCAGTCTCTGAGGTCTCAAGTTCAATTCCCAGCACCACAAAAATGGGAGAAGGTGCTGGCAATCCACTCCTAATGCAATCCTGAAATAGTCACCATTAAAAACCCTATGAGGGTCGCTATGAGTCAGATACAGACTTGAAAGCACCTAACAACAACAACAACAACAAGAGGGAAAATGGGGCTGGGGTTTAGCTCAGTTGGTAGAGCGCTGCTCTGCAGTCTCTGAGGACCTGAGTTCAATTCCCAGCACCGCAAAAATTGGAGAAGGACCTGGCAATCCTCTCCCAAGGCAATCCCGAAACAGTCAGCCATTGAAAACCCTATGAAAGTCGCTATGAGTCGGATACCAACTCGACGGCACCTAACAACAACAAGAGGGAAAAGACCTTAAGTACGTGGCATTTGTATTTGCTTTCCTGTCTCAGGACACATTGCACATAAAAATCCCTTCCATACGGTAGGGGCTCAGGAAATGCCTGTTGACGGCAGCCTTAGACGTAGCATTTCGTTTTATTCATTTGTCTGGGAGGAAGAAGTTACAGGACTGAACCGCTAAAAGAATTTTTTGTCCGTAGCGCAGCCATGCTTTTTGAAGCTCCCGGCTGCAAACTGCCACCCACGTACAAGGAAAAGGGATTTCTGTACATTCAGAGGGAGAAGAAAGCACCAGCTTTCAATGTAGCCCGGCTAGGTTGCATGCCAGTGACATGTTGTAAATAAAGAGAAATGGGCAGAGGCCCAGAAAACACCTCTCGTTCTCTCCCATTTCTGAATTTTCTATAGTTACTGACATCTGCCGACAGAATTACTCCAACAGCAGTTCTGTAAACAGAGCCTCAGAATCGCCGTTGCCAACACCCCAGAGTAGGCCTGGCTCCGTAGCTTTGTGTTTGCCCAGGAGCCAGGAACGCAGTGATGTGCCGAGGTCCTGTTAGATGGACTCTGGTCCTGCAGAGCAGGGGGCATCCACTCAGATCAGCTCTCCTGAAGAGCTGGGCGCTACCCCGTTTCTGACTCCCCCTGCCGGGATGGAGCCTCCTGCTTTGTGTTGCTGACAACCCCCTGCAGGACGCTGGCACTGCTGGTCCTAAGGTCGCCCCATGAGAACCACTGCTGCCCAGGACAGAGGGCAGAGCAGGCTCCTGGGGCCAGCAGGGCAGCTTGGGGGCCGTGAGGCTTCCTGCCCTTTCCCTCAGTCCCTGCTGGTCCGCACTGGCTCTGGAAGCCCAGTGCTGCCAGCCCTGCTATGCCTGCGTAGCCGCTGGGCCTTTAGTCCCTTCTTTCTAAAGAAGGAACAGTGCCAACTCTTCTTCTTCCCTAGCCAGACAGTTCACCCTAATTCTATAAGAGCTTCGTGGTGGACCCCTCCTTAAATGAAAATATAATTGTTGTGGCTCACCAAATCTCTGGTTTTGATTTTTTAAAAATATTTATATGCTGGGTGTGGTGGCATACTCCTGTAATCCCAGCAGCTCAGGAGGTGGAGGTGGGAGGATCTCAAGTTCGAGACCAGAGGCAGTCTGCATAACTTAGCAAGACCATGTCTCAAAAAGTAAAAAAATGGGCTGAGGGTGCAGCTCAGTGGTCTGGCACTTGCAGAGCATGCAAGCGTGAGGCCCTGGGTTTAACCCCCAGTACCACCAAAAAAAAAAAAAAAAAAGAAAGAAAGAAAAGATATTTATATATAAAAGGGATCTACAATCATTGAATAAAAATAAGATACAGATAAATGAAAGTAATAGAACTAAAAAATGCATCTAATGCCACCATCTATTATTGACACCATCATTCTGCTCAGTTATTATGGACACTTGAAATCTGAGATGTTTTCAATCCTCTGTATAGGCTGAGAAGAAAACGGGATGGCTTCTCTTGAGCCTTGCTGTCCTGCGGTTCTCTGACTCCAATCCCCTTTACCTTTTGTTAATCTGCTATTGGATTCTGTGTTACCATTGGCAACCTCCTAATTGCACTGAATGGCAGGCCCCAGAGCTGCTGCACTGCCAGGAAGGCAGAACCATAACACAGCTCCAGGGTGTACATTCACAGCAGAGAACCAGGAATAGGGACAGAGAGATGGGCCGCTGCTGGAACTGGGCACCAAAGCCTGCTCTGTGTGCCAGCTGGGGAAATGTTACCATCTCTAGTTATTACAGGGCTTTAGGAAGAAATGAAAAAGAGTAATGTTCAGTGCTAAGGGTGCCACATTTGCTAAACAAGGGCCCTTGGAAGTTTGCTCTACTGTGGGGATTTAGCAAACCTGCAAAGGACAATTTCAAGGATGTAAACGCTGACGTGTCTTTCAGGTCACAGCCAAAAGCCAACAAAATGTCTCCCTTGCTCTGTCCTGGGAGTGATAACAAAAATGCTCACAGTGTTCCTTCACTCATCGTGCACATACTCATCTCTGTTCATTCTGAAAAACCTTCTGAGGTGTGAAAGTGACTGGGAAAGCGGCCCTTGTTTTTCTCTTTTCTGAGTTTAGCATGTGGGATTGCCTTGGTTTTTGATTTATGAAATGGAGCACATGGATGCTTCCTAGCTCAGTCCATTTGTGCTGATGTAGCAAAATACCTGAGACAGGCTAATGCATAAAGAATAGAAATTTATCCTCCTTGTTCTGGAGTCTGGGAAGTCAGAGATGAAGGCATTGGTATTGGTCCTCTCTACTTCTGAGGCGGGCTGGGATTTAGCTCAGTTGGTAGAGCACCGCTCTACAGCCTCTGAGGTCCCGAGTTCGATTTCTAGCACCGCAAAATGGGAGAAAATGTAGCAACCCACTCCCAAGGCAATCCTGAAACAGTCAGCCATTGAAAACCCTATGAGGGTCGCTATGAGACTTGACAGCACCTAACAACAACAACTTCTGAGGTGCTGCTTGGTGCTGTGTCCTTTCGTGGAGAGGGAAAGGGGCCAGAGGGCTGAAAGCTGCCTTTGACAAAGGCTTTAATCCTGTTCTCCCCTCCTGAGAGCCCCCCTCCTAACACCACCACACTGGCACCCTCTGAATTGTTGTTGCTGTTGTTAGATGCCCTCGAGTCGTGTCCGACTCATAGCGACCCTCATAGGGTTTGCAATGGCAGCTTGTTTCGGGATTGCCTTGGGAGTGGATTGCCAGGCCCTTCTCCCATTTTGTGGTGCTAGGATTCAAACTCGGGACCTCAGAGACTGCAGAGCCGCACTCTACCAACTGAGTTAAATCCCAGCCCACCGTCTGAATAGGGCCCCATTTAAACCTCAGCACACCCTCACTCCTGAAAGTCTCGTGGAGATAGGGGCTTACTTCCCTCTCCTTTCCTTGGTTTCTGTGAACCACAATGGCTGCAGCAGCTAATAGCAGGCCTCTGTGTATTTTGCTCAGGTCAAGCTTCCGTGCGTCATTATATTACAGATGACCTGGTGACTGCCTTTAAAAAGAGCAACAAGAGTTGTCCACATGAATGTGAACGTGAAAGTTCAGTCTGGAGAAGAGCTGTGTTATCATACGAAATGCATTTGGTCTTTCTCCCAGGTTCCTGCATGGAGCTCCTGAAACCCCTGGAATTCCTTGAGCGACAGAAGTATACTTCGTTATTCACAATGGGACCCTCCGTAACTGCCGAGTTTATTTCAATATGGTGGCTTATAGTGCAACACTAGAGAGCCTCAGGATGGGGACAGTGGCCAGAAAGACTGAGAATAGGAGGGAGGGAGCTTCCAGTCCCACACACTGACCTCTGGAACACAAGTGGAGATAAGTTCCATAAAAACTCTCAGACAGTGAGTTCTGGGTTATTGGACAGGTCCACAGGAGTCACGAAAGGTCTGCACTGGCCCCTATACCGCACCCTGTCCACCTCTCCCTCTGTTGTACATTGGTTCCCTTTGTAATGTCCTTTAGAATAAGCCAGTCAATGCAGGTAAGTGTTTCCATGAGCCATCCTAGCAAATTAATCAAACCCATAGGGGCTTATGGGGATCCTGTTCTGTAACCAGTCAGTCAGGGGTATATATTGTGACTGGCATCTGAGGCTAACTGAATTCCCTCAACCTGTTGGATCTTAGACTACCTCCAGATAGATAGCACCAGAGTTAAGTTGAATTATCAGACACACAGTTGGTGTCTGCTAGAGAACTGCTTGGTTTATGGGAAAAGGTCATGGAAGTGTTCTGTGTTGACTGTATGAGTAGGAGGAGAATGACTGGTGTCTTTGTTCATTCATTTGTTTGTATTTTCCTTACCCAAAAGCAGATATGATGGTTTGGGAGAATCTATGATGTGTACCTTTAGCTATTTGAGGGGTATCAAGAAAAAAGAGAGTAGAGTTCGTCTGTGTTTTTTCTTGTAGGAACTTGGATCCATAGGGCACTAAATTTAATAAGGAACAGATTTGTATTCAAAGTAAGAACAAATTTTAGAATCACAACTATTGGAAAGTGGAGTAAGACTCCTAAGTAAATCTTGAGCTCCCAGCCATTGAAAGGTTATGAGTCTGAACGGACATGTTTCAGAAATGCTGCAAAATATGTTCTAATATTGGAGGGAGAGTTTCTCTAGAAGTCCTGTTCAGCCCTCAAAGGTAAGAACGGTGCCTACACATGACACAGGCCAGATAGCCACACCCTGACCAAGCTCCCTATCCCAGTTGGTCCAGCCCATGGAATTGCTTCCATTGGGATAACCTGCCTGCCAATGGCTAGTTATCAGTCATGTTCGGAGCAGAGTGGCGCCGTACCGCTTGACAGGTGAAGTCCATGTCCCTGAGGCCCCATTTGAAATACTGTCCCAAACAATTTTCTCCCTTCCAATATCCGTCTCTGTCACCATAATGTTAACAAGTTGTTTGTTATATCTCACAACTTCTGTCTTCAAATTTCTCCTTTCTCCCAGTTCAAATTTGTTTATTAGTGCCCAGACTTAGGCAAAAATTTGTATTTTCAGGAAGTTAAACCCCTTCCTCTTTTCTACATACAGGACTCCTCTTCTGACATGTTTTCTACACTCATGTATATATATATGTTCTTTTTGGTGTAGCAATAATAACATGTTTTTGACATACATTACTATCGTATTGCTTTGCAGCATTTTTTGTGTGTATATTGTCATTTCTTCCTGCCTAATAGTAGGACAAGGGCTGGGATTTAGCTCAGTTGGTAGAGCGCCGCTCTGCAGTCTCTGAGGTCCCGAGTTCAATTCCCAGCACCACAAAAATGGGAGAAGAGCCTGGCAATCCACTCCCAAGGCAATCCCGAAACAGTCAGCCATTGAAAACCCTATGAGGGTCGCTATGAGTTGGATACCGACTCGATGGCACCTAACAACAACAACAATAGTAGGACAAGAAACTACTTAAGGCAGGAGGCATAGGTATTATTTCTTTTGTTCTTGGAATATTTTTCAATGTTTTCTGCCCAAACAGTGATATATAATGAAAATTACCAGATGATTTGATTTCTGTCCTCTTTTCAACTGTCTTAAAAAGAGAAATTTTCAATTTGTTATTTGTCATTTAAAGTAATAGGAATGAGAAATATCCTTTCTCCATCTCTACCCTTGTATTAAATAAGTGCTACCTTTAGAGGAAAAAACAAACAAAAACAAAACAAAACAAAAAAACAACAACCAGACTTCTACAGCTATATTACATTCAGGATTTGAAAAGTTAGAACGTATGTTATTTCTAGCTCCGACTCATGCAACTGAGCCTGGTGGTCAGCAGCTGGCTTTGGTCTGCTGGCCAACTTGCCCAGAAAAGTTGCATAGAAGGGGAATACGTTTAAAGATATAATAGAAGACTACATGATCAAATCATTTTCAGAATATTTAAATTTTTATAGAACAGTAAACTGTGACATACCCATGTGCTCACTCTTGCTCTCTTTCTCTCTCTCACTCTGGCTCACTCACTCTCTCAACACATATTCTTAGCTTCACACTGAGGATATCAAGAATAAGCAGAAAAGTTGCATAGCTATTATTTCGTTTTTAAAGATAAGTTAGTCTTCACTATGGATGGAAACAATAATGTGTAGAGTAATCAGAAGTCACAAGGTTTACTTTTTCTTCCTTTATTTTTGGAGTAAAAATGTTTGAGAATGACATTTACTAAGTTGTGAACTGTGACAGATAAGATTATCTGATATTTTTAAGAATGAATTGAATAACTGACAACACTTCATAAAAATTATTACTTGACTTTCTTGTAGGTTTTTTTCTATTATTATTTGAATGATCCCAGTGCTTGCCATTTTTGGTTATAAAGTATATGTAAACACAAATATTCTGAATTGGGTTGTGCTTCATTATTGTTGTTGTTGTTAGGTGCCGTCGAGTCGGTATCCAACTCATAGAGACCCTCATAGAATTTTCAATAGCTGACTGTTTCAGGATTGCCTTGGGAGTGGATTGCCAGGCCCTTCTCCCATTTTTGCGGTGCTGGGAATTGAACTCGGGGCCTCAGAGACTGCAGCGCAGCGCTCTACCCACTGAGCTAAATCCCAGCCCGTGCTTCATCATGGGGGCCATTTAATCAGGAGTCCACTCAGAAACCTAACTAAAACCTAATAATCTGCATAAAGCACTGGCAGCTTATTAAGAATAGTAATTTTTCTTAGAAGGAGTAACTTTTCTAATATATTTTCCTCTCCACAAAATTACTTCTTTTCAACTGTACTTTCCTCCAAAGAGATTTAATATATCTTGAATATATCTTAGTAATTTTAGTAATTGTTTTTCTTGCTGTACTTGGGGGTTGAACCTAGGGTCTTATATATACTTTGCAAGTGCTCTGTCACTAGGCTATACCCTCAGCCCTTTTTCTATTTTTTTATCTTGAGACATGATCTCGCTAAGTTACACTGGCTGCCTCTGGCCTGGAACTAATGATCCTTTCCCCTCAGCCCCCTGAGTTGCTGGGATTTTAGGTGTGTGCCACTGTGCCTGGCACGTTCGTTTCTTAGGATGATCTTTATTCATTCTTAAACGTACCTTAATGTGTTACATAAGGAGTCCTTGTCAAAGGACTAAAGCTTTATGCACGGATATTCTGAGATTGTTTTAGAAGGAGATTTGGGATTTAATGGAGATAGCAAATCAAATACATTAAATTAAAAGAAACATGGCTTCTCAAGGATATTATTTATAGTCTTTGTTTCTTACTCAGATTATTGAGTCTGATTATTTAGTATTTAAAAAACTAAGTGTGTGCCATAATTACTCTTTCAAAATATAGCATTTGTATACCTAGAACAAAGATTATCTACCTTGGGTCCTCAGTTACTACTAACGTTTTCACTTGGAACACTTGGGCAGACCCTGGTACCTTACCACCTTCACATTCTGAGGAAGGACTACAGAATGCTTATATATACCTTTCCTCTGAGGAAAAACTAATGCCTCTATAGACAATCATTTAAAATTAATTGAGTCTAATAAATTCATTCTAGAGTGAAGATAAAAATGTAAGCCAACTGAAAACTCAAGTCCCAGTTCTTTTCATTTAAAATAATTAGAACTGTACTTCCAGTTCAGTGAGAAACTTCTAACTATTCTTACAAAGTAGTGTGTCCACATTGCAGTAGTAATAGGTGTCACCTTTTCCAAGAGTTTCTGAGTTTCTATTTTATTTCTAAAACACATGATTTCTTTTGAAATATTTGATAAATGCCTTGTTGTATCTGCCTCAACCTTTAAACCTGTGCTAGCCAACAATATAGCCTTCTTTGTTGTTGTTAGGCACTGTCAAGTTGGATTAGACTCATAGCAACCCTAAGTACAACAGAATGAAACATTACCCAATCCTGTGCCATGCACATGGTCTTTTTCATGTTTGAGTCCATTATTGAAGGCACTGTTTCTTTTCATTTTGAGTCATGCCATATCAGCAAAAGGAGATCCTAGGGGCTTTACTCCATTCCCATAATTAAGGTCAACTCTACTTTGAGGAGGCAACTCTTCTCCAGTCATCTTTTGAGTTCCTTCCAACCTGGGGGGCTCATTTTCCTGCATTATATTTCACAGTGTTTCTCTGCTAGTCATAGGGCTTTCAATACAGTTATTGGTCAGATTTAACTATCTAAGTCTAGTTCTTAATTAACTAATTAAAATAAAATAAAATTTAAGTTCACATTTCTAGTGCTCAGTGGTTATATGTGGCTGGGGCTGCTATATTAGATAGCAATATATCCATCTTCACTAAAAGTTCTTTTGCAGTGTGTCTTCATTAGTTCTCTGCTGCTATAACAGAATGCCACAGGCTGGGTCATTTATAATAAAGGGAAATTTGTATGGCTCACTGTTCTGAAGGCTTGGAAATCCAGGAGCATGGCACTAGCATCTGGCAAGAGCCTTCTTGCTGTATAATTAGAGGGCAAAAGAACATGCTGAACTATGTGTAAAAGAGGAGTTGGGACAGACAGACAGAGCAAGGGAGGGGAAGGGACCAAACCGATCCTTCGTTAGGAGCCCACTCTCTAGTAACTAGCACACTCTAGTGATAATGGCATTCATCTACTCCTGCAGTTAGAGTCCTCCAAATTCACATCCTTCTCACACGTCTTGTGCCCTCCAGAGCTGTGACTCGAGCTGCACCTGGGCCCACTTGAGCCATGGCTGGGGCAGCTGAGGAGCACCGTAGTGTGACGCAGGGAATCAAGTCCCTGGGCAGGTGTGAGCAATGAATGCTGAAGTCCCACTGGACCCTCTCCCTGGGGTCCTGGTGTGCCTTGGAGATCTGTGCAATGCCTCAGGGCCCTTCTTCCAGGACTTGATGGACAGAACCTGGCTTCCTTCTATCGGCATTAATCTCTGTAGCAATCGGCTGCTCTGCCGCAGCTCTAGTATTGTCTCCTAAACATGTACCGTTATTCTTTACCTGCCTAGACAGTTCTCCAAATCTTTTCATCCCGCTTCCCTTTTCATTATAAACACCATCTTTAAATCATGTCTCTTTTTGCATCTTATTGTCAGCATCCAGAAGAAGCCAGACAGCCCCTTTGAATGCTTTGCTGCTTCGAAATTTCTGCTGCCAGCCATCCTAATTCATAGCACTTGAATCCTGCCTTCCACAAAGTCCTAGGGAATGGACACATTTCCACCAGGTTCTATGCACTTTCTACAAGGATGGCCATTTTTTTTTATTACTAAGCTCTTGCTTTGCTTTGTTTTCCTCGATTTAGTGTTCTTGTTTTGCAGTGCTGGGATGAAACCAAGGGCCTCATGCCAGCCAGGGGAGGACTCTGCCCCTGGGCTACCCCAGCCCACCAGGACGGCCTTTGCTCCAGTTCCCTATCCCTTGTTCATTTCCACCTGAGACCTCAGCAGAGCTGTCTTCACTCTCCCCACTGTGACCAACTCTCTAATCATGACTGGGGAAGCGCTCCTGAAGCACAGTCCCTACAGCTCTTGTCTTCGGAGCTCTCACCAGAGTTGTCCTTAATGCCTGGTTTGTGACAATCTGGGCTTTTCTAGCCTGTTCCTCTAAACTCCTTCAGCTGCTACCCACTCCCCAGGTCCTCAGTGGCTTCTACATTTTCACATATTTGTCATGGCAACAGCCCCCCAGCCAGTGCCAAGTTAATGTCTAAGTCCTTTTGCTGTTGCTGCAGCAGAATCACACAGACTGGATAATTCATAAAGAACAGAGACCTATTTCCCATAGGCTAGGGCCTTTGTGCCTGCAGCCATAGCCCTGTGGCATCCGATCCCGGTAGATCTCGGAAGCTAAGCAGGGTCGGGCCTGGTTAGTACTTGGATGGGAGACCGCCTGGGAACACCAGGTGCTGTAGGCTTGGGAGATGGACCCAGCAACTCACTCCCAAAAATCAACCCACCATTGAAAACCCTATGAAGAGCAGAGAAGCACTGACAAGTGTTTCCCTTATTGTATATAGGATACCAACTCCACGGCACCTAACAACAACAGGGCCTTTGTGTTGTATCATCCATGGAGGAGGAAGGGGGGGGAGGGAGGAGAGAGACAGAACAGAAGGTTGCATTCTGAGCCTTTGGTGGTCCACATTATGCATGAGCTGGCAGCCCTCACCACCTAAACACCACCCACTATGTCCCGCCTCCCCACACTGTGGCATCAGCAATTAAGTTTCTAACAGGTAGCCCTGGGGGACACCTCCAAACCATTGCATCGTTCCCTTTCTTGACCACAGTGACTGAGTTTTCTAGGCTTGGTATTTCCAGCTTCCAGCACCGTACCTGGCCTTCCCAGTAACTTGGCCCTGTGGGCACCAGAGACCAACCCCACCACTTACAGGATGTTTGCACACGTCACTACACTGTTCAAGGCTGAATTTGCTCTTCTATAATAATGTTCTAATGATTAAAAGAGATAATCAATTACATAAAATCTAAACCACAGGAAGAGCTCTTTATACATTAGCTGGTACTGTTGTTGTAATTATTTTGAAAGCTTACTAAGTGCTTCTTGTACGAATGATGAAGTGAATGCTCTTCTTAGTACAATATCGCTCAGTCTGGAAGTACTCCCCCCCACACACAGAATCCTCTCATTTTTGTTCTTTTTCTCTTTTGTAATCTAAGTCAATTAACGCTAAGCAACCCAAAGAAAAAAATAAAGCATAGATCAAGTTAAAAGGAAAAATCAGTATTATTTATAATATCTTGAATATTTCATTTTAAGGTTGCCTGCAGCACTGTGGCATCCGATCCCGTCAGATCTCTGAAGCTAAGCAGGGTCGGGCCTGCTTAGTACTTGGATGGGAGACCGCCTGGGAACACCAGGTGCTGTAGGCTTGGGAGATGGACCCAGCAACTCACTCCCAAAAATCAACCCACCATTGAAAACCCTATGAAGAGCAGAGAAGCACTGACAATAGTGTTTCACCTGTTTTACCTAGGGTCACTATGAGTCGGATACCGATTTGATGGCAACAACAACAATAACTTTAAGGTTATATAATTCCATAAAAGAAAAACATAAAAACACTGTAGTAGAAATTATAAAACAAATATTCCTTGAGTTCTGCCATCAGGTAGTCTTTTTTTTAATCTCTCTTTTTTTTCTCTCAGTACAGGGCCTCCCATATAGTAGGCAAGCGTTCTGCCACTGAGCTATACTCCAAGACACCCTCACTTTCCTGTTTTCCTTATTTTCTTTTGAGACAATGTCTGACTAAGTTCCACAGGCTGCCTCTGGCCTCAGACATACGATCCTCATGCCTCAGACTCCTGGATGGCTGGGATTACAGGCTTACAACATGGCACCTTGCCAGATAATCATTTTAACAAATGGTTGACCAGTCACAAATAAACTCATGTTTTCAAATCCAAATGTTGCCCAGTAATGAGCTAACTTATGTTTGCACTCGCATGAGCTTATGCAATCTCAAAAACTCAGAGTAATATAGGAGATTGTAAAGCTTTTTGATCATGTCCAATTGTGTTTATTTTAAAAAGGCTTTTCTTTTCTAGATGTTAAGGTTGTTACCACAATTTTAGTATTGCAAAAATTTCAAACATGATGCCCTGCAATGGTGAAGAATTCTTCAATGAATTATATACAGACACTTTGTCTAATTGTCTGAGTGACTTTAAAATATATAGTAGTGATCTGAAGACAATAGCTAATCAGAAGATAGTTAACAATGGTATGAAAAAGTAGTATTCTTTTTAATCAGTTGTGCTTTTATTCAATGGATTTAAAATTTAACCGTAACTATAGTTTAATAAAATAAAATGAGATACAAACAATGTCTACTAGAAGTAGCTGGGGAATGGATAACTGATGATTCAAATGAGTGCAGCACAGAAGCTGGTGCCTCCTCTGGCACCTCTAAAAGAGCTCCTTAAGAAGACTCACCTTTCAGCTTCCAGGAAAGCTTAAAGACCAGGTTTTAGGAAACATAATCATTGGGAGAAGAAAGAATCCCACTACAGCATATACAGTATGGTCTTCAAAAGGAAAGTGGAGTGAAACTAGGTACATTAGTGAAACCTGTTGTGTACCATTGCACATGGATAAATACTCTACAGTTTATCATACCAAAATAATTGATACACGTTATATAGAAAATATGTACAAAACTTCATTTCAATACATTCGGTATAAATAAACTGTTTTTGTTGTTGTTGTTGTTGTTAGGTGCCACTGAGTCAGTGTCCAACACATAGTGACCCTACATATAACAGATGAAACATTTTTGTGCTTCTCTGCTATTCATAGGGTTTTCAATGGCAGATTATTTCTTGGGAGTGGGTTGCCAGGTCCTTCTCCCAAGCCTACAGTACCTGGTATTTCCAGGTGGTCTCCAATCCAAGTACTAACCAGGCCCAACCCTGCTTAGCTTCTGAAATCTAATGCGATCAGACATCACAGTGGTAAGGTTGCAGGCCAAATAAACTATACTGGAGTTTATTTAGTGCCTCAGACCAGCTGCAGCCTAGAGAGAATCCAGGGTTTCCCAAAGGCGGATGAGGAGTCGGGGATGGGTAACAGACACAGCAGCTCAGAGGCCCTGTGACCTAGTTCCATTTATTTCCAGATAACTTAGCCTTTTTATACGGAATTACAATTCACTAAATCTTATGAAAGGTCAGAAAAAAGACAAGGAAGTTGGTAGCATTGATGGATTACATCAAGGTTTTGTTAACAATCTCTTTATCACATGAGTATTATGTTGGTAATCAAAGTAAAAGATTAACTCAGAGACAAATTGTGTTTTACTTCAAAGAGATAAACCAAGACAATATGAGCACCTACATCTCCTGTGTCTAACTTAATTAACTATTCTTAACTCTATGCAGGAATTAGGGGTGGTTAACTGTTACCTGTGTGTCACCCCACTAAGTCCATTTGTTATGACAAGTGGGTGCTTTATCTTATCAGAATGGTTTGCTTACTGTAGAGCTGTCACTACAAAGCCTTTAGTTTGTGTTGACTTAAGGAGTTTGCTCTGTTGGAAGTCATTCAGGAAAAGAAAGCCTACTAGGGGGGCTTGTCAACTCCCAATTTGAATCAGCACTGCCCGTAGAGCCAGAAGATTTTATATGACCAATTAAAATTTAAGAAAAAGAAAAGATGGGGTTCCAAGTCTTTTTCCATGAAGAGACCTTTTGGAGGTACTATTCTCTTTTCAGAAGACTTTCCCTCCGAGGCTAGAAGTACTTATCCCTTTTCGGTGGATTTTCCTTCCAATGCCTTTATTAAAGATACTCTTCCTCATGTGGGGACTCTGTTTACCCATCATGAGTGGATCTGGACCCGGCAATTTAGATTGTTCCAATTTCACATTAAGTTATAGAAAAATAGCTTGTGCTCTGGAATAGCTTTTGCACAAAATTGCCAGTCAACAATGTGTTAAATTATATTTTTAAAATTCACTAAGCTTCTAAAAATAGAGCTTATGATATGCCCCATGCACAACTTCCTATCCTGTTCCTTTCACTAAACACTCTGTTATTAAAGTTTTTATATAATTAGGAAGAATTATATTTATAACTAGAAACAGATACTTTTATAACAACTGTAATTCTAGATGTTTAAAAATATATCATTGAGCCAGACATGGTGCCTGCAGCCATAGCTCTGTGGCATCCGATCCCGTCAGATCTCCGAAGCTAAGCAGGGTCGGGCCCGGTTAGTACCGGGATGGGAGACCGCCTGGGAACACCAGAAGCTGTAGGCTTGGGAGAAGGACCTGACAACCCCCTCCCAAAAATCAATCTGCCATTGAAAACCTTATGCACAGCAGAGAAGCACTGACAATAGTGTTTCCCCTGTTGTACAGAAGGTCGCTATGAGTCGGATACCGACTCGACGGCACCTAACAACAACAACAACAAGACATGGTAGCACATACCTGTAATCCCAGCAACTCAGGAGGCTGAAGCAGGAGGATAGTGAGTTTGAGGCCACAGGCAGCCTGAGCAACTTAGTGAAACTCTGTCTCAAAATAAAAAATAAAAAAGGGCTGAGGGTCCAGCTCAGTGGTAGAACACTTTCCTAGCATGTGTGAGGCCCTAGGTTCAATCTCCCATTACAAAGAAAGAAAGAAAGAAAGAAAGAAAGAAAGAAAGGAAGGAAGGAAGGAAGGAAGGAAGGAAGAAAGAAAGAAAGAAAGAAAGAAAGAAAGAAAGAAAGCAAGCAAGCAAGCAAGCAAGCAAGCAAGCAAGCAAGCAAGCATCGAATAAAGGGGAAAATATTCAAAACATGAGATGTAGAGTATTTAATCCTTTTCTTATATTTGCATCATTACATTATTTTTAGATTTTCAAGAAAGAGCTTTATTTTTAAATTTAGCAGTATAATTATTAACACATCAAAAGTTCTATCACTTTAATATTTAATCAATATTAAAAACTATTAATGAGACATTTTATTTTCTCATACTAAGTCTTTAAGCTCTAGTATCTATCTTCTACCTAGTTTACCTCAATTCAGATGCTGCCTTTTCATGAGAAATGCTTGATCTCCATTTAGAGTTTACAACACTCACAGTAAGATTCTCCAAACATACATAAAACTTTTCCAATAACTGAATTGACTAACAGTATTTACATTTATTTTGAATTAGTTAACATTAAGTAAACTTCAATTTCTTAATTCTGCTAGCTAATTTCAAGTACTTGATAGTCACAACCAAAGAACAGCGTATTTTTAAGTGACCGTTTCTAATCTGTAAATGTCAGAGCAAATAGCCAACAGAGCCCTTACAATTCCTTGCAATTTTTTGTTCACTGAGTTAGGAAGACCCCTGGCTTTGGAAAAGCAATGCCTCAAACAACCTGGGATTTAGCTCGGTTGGTAGAGCACTGCTCTGCAGTCTCTGAGGTCCCGAGTTCAATTCCCAGCAACACAAAAATGGGAGAAGGATGTGGCAATCCACCCCTGTGGCAATCCACTCCCAAGGCAATCCCGAAACAGCCATTGAAAACCCTATGAGGGTCACTATGAGTCGATACCAACTCGAGGGCACCTAACAGCAACAACAACAAACAACCAAGAAAGGTAGCAGATAAAAGACTGATCCACTGTTCCATGGCCCAATGATTACACCACTGAATCTGAGACTCTCATCTCCAAAGAGAGAGAAAAATCATTAAAATCTAAAACTACCAAAAATAGATAGGCGAAACATAGCACATATAAAAGATCTCTATTCCACTAATACTTCAATGAGGCTAGTAAGAACAGTGAATTTTTATGCTAATTAAATTACTGCTATTCAAAGTATGACATTTTAAAACACCTGTTTGGTGTATTTGTTATGTTGAAAATGTAAAAATAACACTTTGATGTAGAGCATTGATGAGCCATCCATATGCTTGAGAGTCCATATGGTATTATAAATTTTAAAAGCATTCCTTTCCTATTGGAGAGAGAAAATGTTCATTAACTCCCAAGGGACCGCTTATCTGATGAGTATTGTTCTTTCCCCTTCCCACACTGAAATTTTCCTTAGTGAACAGTTCTGATCCACTCTGTGGATGTTAGCAACAATGAGCCACTCACAGTTAATCTCCATCTTTCTATGATGGCCATACAGATTTATTAAGTTTAGTCACCTGACATGTTATTGCTAACATTAAAATATGTAAATGGTGAGTAACCACTTTTCCAAGGGTTATTTTTAAGTCAATGCCCTAGTGTCCCACTGGAAATTAACTCTAATATTAAAGTCAATGTTTTTCAGACATAAACTATGTATTCTTGCTGTGTAGATACCATACGTGTATAAGACTAACAAGGAAAAATGAAAAATTGAAAGGTTTCTGAGGAATATATGCTAACCATGATTTAGATAGTGAAAATTTTTTAGAGTTCTTTCATCTTACCTAATTTTTATGAAAGTAACATTTCTTCCTCCTTTTGGCTGGTTTGATTTCTTGAGAATGCCAGACTAGGGGAGTTGCCTGGAATACTGCGTGGATTCGAGTGCTGCTTTCCTCAGCTTGTCTTTCATCTGTTGGTTCTTTCCTGTGTGTCAGTGAAGTCCTAGAGCATATGGCTAAGCCACTACTGCCCTGGTGGGGCAGGTGACAGCTACACAAAGTTCTGCACAGTGTCTGAGAGGGTTTGGAGAGGAGGGAGCAAGGGGTCATGAGAGCACCTTGATGGGCCAGTCAGTGACAGCCTTCCTCCTAGGGTGAGTCCTGAGCTGAGTCCTCCAGCAAGGACAGGACCTCTCATGACAAAGGTGAGGAGGCCAGAATGGTGTGGAAGCCCAGAGATGAAGCCGTGGCTGAGTGGAGATACAAAGATCAGAAGGATTCAGACTAGGCTGGTGGGCTCTGAGCAGCAGGTAGCTGAGGTTAGACTGTATAGCCAGCCCTGAGAAGGCTTCTGAAGGTGTGATGTAGGGACTTCCTCTACTGATCTGATGGGGTGATGGGAAGAGCAGGTGGCGATGGACCTGGGGTATATAGGGATGGGCCTGCTGATCCTCTCTGCCCACAGGCACAATCCTTTCCACCGAGGGCTCATCCCTGTGTGATGGTCCTGGGCCAGGAGACTGATAGAATTCAGAAATTGAAGATGGGTCCTCATAGCAACATTTGAATTCAAGTTGTGACACAGCAACTGAGTTAGGATGACACTGTCATATGTCAGGACAGATTGGTGGGCCCTTCATATGTAATCTTTCAAATGACCCTGTGAACACCATCACAACACCTGACTGATGATTAACATGTTGTTGTTTTTGTTAGGTGCCATTGAGTTGGCTCTGACTCATAGTGACCCTATGTACAACAGATGAAACACTCTTTGACACCTTGTCACGCCCAGCACTGTGCTTCTCTGCTATCATAGGGTTTTCAATGGCTGATTGTTTTAGAAGTGGATTATAGGTCCTTCTCCCTAGACTGCAGCACCTGGTATTCCCAGAGGGTCTCCCACCCAAGGACTAACCAGGCCAACCCTGCTTAGCCTCCGAGATCAGGTGGGATCAGATGTCAGGGTGCTATGGCTGCTGATAATTAATGCACTAAGAAAGAGTAATTACAATGGGTAGAATTTGATAATAGAATTGAGGATGTGGGGAAAGAAGGGAGGAGAGGTATCACAGTTTGTGGGTACCAAGGGTCCATGTTGGTAGGGTAGAGATCAGGGCCCCTGGAGGTGAGGCTGGGATGATGTGTGGCCTCTGTTCTGGTGAGGGCGGGAGGAACATAGGATAACATGGTGGCCAGTGAAAATGCACTGATATTTTAAACAGGGCAATGGAATGATTGACGCACCACATTAGTGATATGAATCTGACAGTGGGGTGGGAGCGTAGCAGGTACTGTACCATGGCAGCCACAGAAGTACAGAGGGCAGGGATGGAAAAGACCTAAGATCCACCCCATTGTGTGGAATCATACACTACTTGTCCTTTTGTGACACCTTAGTTTTTTTAGCACAGCATCTCAAGGTTCATCTGTGTTGTAGCATGTGTCAAAATCCCCTTCCCATTTCAAGCCTGAACAATATTCTATTGTATTTTTACACCATTGTCTTCTTTATTCATCCGTCCACCAAAGGACACCTAGGTTGTTGCTTTCACCTTGCATCAATTCTCAAACTCCTAAACCTGATTCTTTTTCACCGACTTTGATAGAATTCCTATCTTCTCTTTTAATGACTTTTTTACTGTTATAAAACCTGATTTTCTGGTGTGTCTAGCAGAAAGACATTTATATTTCTTTTTTTTAAGGTACCAAGAATAATGAAATAATGAAAAATGAAACATATGATCATTTAAAAGACTATTTTGTTGTTGTTATTAGGTGCCATCGAGTCGGTATCAGACTCATAGCGACCCTCATAGGGTTTTCAATAGCTGACTGTTTCGGGATTGCCTTGGGTGTGGATTGCCAGGTCTTTCTCCCATTTTTGTGGTGCTGGGAATTGAACTCAGGACCTCAGAGACTGCAGCGCAGCACTCTACCAACTGAGCTAAATCCCAGCCCTTTAAAAAGACTATAGGTAACCAGATAATCTTGAAAAAAATTAAAATCCAGAATTATTCTTAATTACTGAAACCCATCACAACTAAATGAAAGACTAATGACATCATTGACTTGGTACCGTCCAAGGCTGTCCCTAAGTGTAAGCAGCTTACCAAACACGTTTCCTACTGGCAACCACAGGAGGCTTCTGAGCACTTCCTGTTCAAATTCACCACAGATTCTTCGGACTGTGTTCAATTTATAAATAAATGTATGTCTGAAAAATAGAATAAACATACTGACGTGAAATGTGCCAGGTAATGCTGACTTCTAAATTCATCTGAAGTAAGATATGAAGCAACCATATAGCATCATAATTATTTACCTTGGACAAAATTTAGCCAAATTTTGGCCATATAAACCACATCGATCAACACTAGTCAATGCATACACCTAGATTTTTAGCTACTTATCAAGAATTGATTATGTCATTGAAGAGGATATGGTTCAGTGGCTTATACTTTTGTAGTAATTTAGAAAGAAGAAACCATGGATGATGTAACTAGAGAAAATGCCATTTCTCATGGATATTCTTTAATTTATTTGAAAAGGTTATGCTTTAGATTAAATGTTAAATGGCTCTCCACAGCTGAGGTACAATAAATCAGCAACTTTATTTTCCCAGTTTCATTTTGCTTGTTCCAAGAAATTCAAAGGGAACAAGAGTAGCTGTCAAGACATCACACTCCAACTAGCCACAAATGGGGGGCAGGAGGGACGGGGCAGGAAAACTGTATTTCAAGTTGAAAAGGACAGTCATCTCCGCTTAAGGCATAGTATGTGTCTGTTTAATCCAAAAGAATACCTTCCTGCACAGAGACCAAACCACAGGGACAGTTATAGTATCAGTACAGTTTGCTCTGGTACTTTCCCACGTGGATTACTTCAATTCCTCTCACCTATCTTAACCATTATAGATCAACATGTACATTTATAGGAATGATGGACTGGTAGGAAGTTTTCATAAAAATCTCACAAGTTTGTTTTTCCAATTCTATAAAAGTAGACTGGGGTTTAGCTCAATTGGTAGAGTTCTGCTATGCACTGTCTGGGGCCCTGGGTTTGATCCCCAGCACCACAAAAATGAGAAAAGGACATGGTAGCGCACTCCTGAAGCAATCTTGAAACAGTCAGTCATTAAAAACCCTATTAAAAAGTATATAGAGTCGCTATGAGTTGGACCTGACTCCAAAGCACCTAACAACAATATAAGGTGCATGGTGTCTACACAGACAAACAAAATAAAATGCTAAGCAGGCAGCAACTACACTCTGACCATGTAACGAGCCTCCCTGGTTTGGTATGTTACCTTGGTGAGAATTTCTTTAGGGAGTCCTAAGGTGGATCAAATCTCCATTTCATCTTTGCTTGGCTAGGATACAGTAACACCAGGCTGGAGAAAACGACATAGTAGATTGCAATGTTGATCTCATAATCTACTTATCTTAAACCCTACAGGGAAGAATTTCCTAGAACTAAAACGTCCTCTCGTAGGAAAGGGCATTGTTTACTAAAAATGGAGGCTTGGAATGAGAGCTGATTACATGTTTCAAATTTCTTACATTATGTTCACAAGCAGTAAACAAATGTTCTGTTTGGTTTTAGTGAGCAATACAGCTTTATACAGCTTTAAATTTTCCCCCAGAAAGGGGAGATTGTAGACTCCTACAGCCAACTCCATTACCTTTTTCTCATATGAGGTCCCCAATCAGATCTGATGTCAAGGTAATCAATCCTGTGCTCTGAAGGAATATCGGCAAGTAAGCAGGTAAATATAATTGAGTGGAGCTAAGACGGGTTATATAGCAGAGCCATTTAAGCCAAATTTTATGGGAGAAATACTTATACTGTCTCATGAAAATGACATGCAACTGAGGCCTACAGGAAGAGTAGGAAATAGCCAGGAAAATTAAATGTTAAAAGGAAAACTTTCCAAGTCAGGTGCAGTGGTTCACATCTGTAATCCCAGGGACCTGGGAAGCAGAGATAGGGGGATTGCAAGTTCAAGGCTGGAGCAATCTATGTAACTTAGTGAAATCTTGTCTCAAAATAAAAAGGAAAACATGGGCTAGGGGTATGGCTCAGTGGTGAAGGGTCTGCAAAAGCATGCATGAGGTCCTGGGTTCAACTCCCTAATACTAAAATTAAAAAAAAAATTTTTTTTTAATTAAAAAAAAAAGAAGAAGGAGGAGGAGGAGGAGAAGAAGAGGAAGAAGAAAATGACAAACATTTTACGGAAATAGGGAACTTCTAATGTAAGATCCTGGGACTAGGATTTAGCTCAGTTGGTAGAGCATCGTTCTGCAGTCTCTGATGTCCTGAGTTCGATTCCCAGCACTGCAAAAATGGGAGAAGGATGTGGCAATCCTCTCCCAAGGCAATCCCCAAACAATCTGCCATTGAAAACCCTATGAGGATTGCTATGAGTTGGACATGACTTGATGGCACCTAACAACAACAACAACAATGTAAGATCCCAAATCAAGGCGAAGTATTTACCGTTGAAGGAACTAAGAGCTAGTATAGCTGCAGAGGGTTAGGGAGGGAAACAAGGCCCAAACCTGCAGTGTAGTCAGAAAAGAAGATAGCAAAGAGGTTTCCGGAGCCCAGGGAGTGTGGGGGCTTGGTAGATGATACCAGCAAAGACTCGAGTACTTGTAATGGCCACATAGTGGGGAGCCAAAGAAAGAAAAGGCAGGCCAAGGTGATTAGAAGCACTCATGACTGCAAATGGCTCAGGCTCAGTGAAAGCTTTCCAACTGACACAAAATTGTGGGTAATGGAGGAGAGGGAAAATTGAAACATTACATAATTTTGATACAGCTCTTATCAAAGTAACTGCACATATGAAAGTGTGCAGTCTTATAAGTCTCAGTGTCTGTACACGCCTGCGAAACCGCCATCCCAGTCAGGATCACAAGCATCTCCTCACCCCTGGGTCTTCTTGGTCTTCTTTGTAATCCCTTTCTCTGGAACTTCTGTACTTTTCCCCATCTGCAGGCAACCGTTGATATGCTTTTGTAGATTATTTTGCATTTCTTAAACTTTCATATAAATGGAAGCATACAGAATGTACTCTTATTTTGTCTAGCTTCTCACATTCATCATAATTACATTGAGATATGTTGTTGAGATTATATATATGGAAATTATATGGATTTTTTTTTCTTTTTTCTGTCTTTTTAATAACCTTTTGCCTTCCTCATGAATGATGTCTTTGGTGTCATGCAACAGCTCATCTGGTATTCAATCATTAGTGTCTAATGCATCAAACCTGTTCTTGAGATAGTTTCTGAACTCAGGTGGGATATACTCAAGGTCATACCTTGGCCCTCATATACTTGTTCTAATTTTCTTCAGTTTCGGTTTGAACCTAGATATGAGCAGTTGATGGTCTGATCCACAATCAGCACCTGATCTTGTTCTGACTTCTGATATTGAGCTTTTCTATCATCTCTTTCCACAAATGTAATCAATTTGGTTCTGGTGTGTTCTACTTGGTGGATTTCATGTGTATAGTCACCATTTATGTTGGTGAAAAAACGTATTTGCAGTGAAAAAGTCATTGGTCTGACAAAATTCTATCATGTGATCTCCAACATTGTTTCTGTGACCAAGGCCACATTTTCCAACTACTGGGCCTTCCTTTTTGTTTCCAACTTTTACATTACCAGTGCATCCTGACTGCATGTTTGATCAATTTCAGATGGCAGAAGCTGGTAAAAAAATTTTCCCTTTCTTCATTTGTGGCCTTAATGATGGGTGTGTAAATTTGAATACTAGTTATATTAACTGGCCTTCCTTGTAGGCCTATGGATATTGTTCTATCACTGACAGCGTTGCAGTTCAGGACTTTATGAAGAAGAACACAGGACCAAGATTGGAGGAAGACTCATTAAGAAATTGCATTATGCAGATGACACACTTTTCCTTGCTATATGTGAAGAGGATTTGAAACATTTATTGGTAAAGATCAAAGAACAGCCTTCAGTATGGATTGCACCTCAATATCGAGAAAACAAAAATCCTTACAACTGGGTCAGTAAGCAACATCATGATAAATGAAGGAAAGATTATGGTGGTCTAAGATTTTGCTTTACTTGTTTCTACAATCAACACCCATGGAATCAGCAGTCAAGAAATCAAAAGATACATTGAATTGGGAAAAGCTATTGCAAAAGGTCCCTTTGAAATGTTGGAGAGTAAAGATGTCACATTAAGATGAAGGTGCAGCGGAATTATGCCGTGGTATTTTCATTTGCATCATATGGTTGTGAAAGCTGGACACTGAATAAGGGAGATAGGAGAAGAATTGATGGTTTTGAATCATGGTGCTGGAGATGAATATTGAATATACCATGGACTGCCAAAAGAATCAACAGATCTGTTCTAGAAGAAGTGCAACCAGAGTGCTCTTTGGAAGCAAGGATGGCTAGACTGCGTCTTATGTATTTTGGACCTGTTGTCAGGAGGGATCAATCCCTGGAGAAGGACATCATGTTTGGGAGAGTGGCAGGTCAATGAAAAGAAGGAAGATCCTCAGCTAGATAGATTGACACAGTAGATGAAACAGTAAATTAAAGCATAATAAAGATCGAATGCCTTGCATAGAGTCAGGAATGTTTCCTTCTGGGGTTCATAAGGTCACTAAGAATCAGATCTGACTCCAGGGCACCTAACAGCAACAACAATTGTGGTTATCTATGTTACAGTGGATTGGGATTTGGCTCAGTTGGCAGAGGGCTGCGCTGCAGTCTCTGAGGTCCCCAGTTCAATTCCCAACACCACAAAAATGGGAGAAGGGCCTGGAAATCCACTCCCAAAGCAATCCCAAAACAGTCTGCCATTGAAAACCCTGAGGGTCGCTATGAGTCAGACACCGATTCGACGGCACTTGACAACAACAACGTTACAGTAGGTGTCAATAGAATAGGCCATTCCTTTTTACTCATTCTATTGTGTAGCTGTACACATTTGTTGTCAATTTGTTTACCTATTAGTGGCCATTGGGTCATTTCCACCTTAGAACTATTAAAAATAGATCTGTTATAAGTATTTATGCACAACTCTACCTACGAACATATGCTTTAAATTTTTTTTTTTTTTTTTTGATACTTGGAGTTGAACCCAGGGCTTTGCACTTGCATGCTTTGCAAGTACTGTACCACTGAGCTGCACCCCCAGCCCTTTTTTACTTTTTGAGACAGGGTTTTGCTGAATTACACAGACTGCCTCTGGTCTTGAATTTGCAATCCTCCTGCCTCTGCCTCACAAGTCGCTGGGATTACAGGCATGTGCCACTGTGCCCAGCTCTGCCTTAAACTTTATTGGGTAAAAACTTAGAAATGGAATAGCGGGGTCATATGGCAAATGTATGTTTAACTTTTTAAGAACTTACCAAACTATTTTCCAAAATGGTTGTGTCATTTTACTTTCTCATCAGCAAAAAATGAGGGTTCTAGGTCCTTCACACAACATTTGGTATGATGTGTGTTTTAAATTTTAACTTTAGCTATCCTAATAACTATGCAGTAATACCCATTGTAGCTTTAATTTGAATTTTCTTTAGTTTTTTTTTTTTTTTTTTTTTTTTTTTTGCCGTACTGTGGGTTGAACCCAGGGCCTCCTGCTTGCATGCTTTGCAAGTGCTGTACCACTGAGCTGTACCCTCAGCACAGTTTTTTACTTTTTGAGACAGGGTCTCACTAAGTTACGAAGACTGCCTCTGGTCTCGAACTTGTGATCCTCCTGCCTCTGCCTCCCAAGTTGCTGGGACTACAGGTGTGCGCCACGGCGCCCGGCTACTTTTCTTAATGACTAATGATGTTGAACACCTTTCCACGTGTTCATTTACCGTCCTGATACTTTCTTTACAGAAGCATCCATTCCAATCTTTTGCCAGAGTTTAATGAGATGGCTTTATTATTGCATTTTGAGAATTATTTCTATATTCTGATTACCTGTGTTTTATCAGATATATGAAAATATTTTATTCCCAGCATGTGGATTCTCATTTTAGTCTTCTAACAGTATCATTCAAAGAGCAGATGTTTTAATTTTGATGAAAGCCAGTTTATCAATTTGTTCTTTTATGGGTCATGTTTTTCTCTTCTGTTTTCTGTTACAAGTTTTATAGTTTGAAGTTTTACATTTAGGTCCATTATCCATTTTGGACTAATTGGTATGAATCAAAGCTCACTTATTTGCATGTGGATATCAAATTATCCCAGCACTGTTTGCCGAAAAGACTTATTTCTCAACTGAATTGCCTTTGCATCTTTGCCAAAGATGTGAAGGTCCAGGAACGCTCTGTCCTCTCTGACTGCCTGTGCTTGCACCAAAATCACGTATTTGTAGCTCTTTGATAAGTCTTGAAAGCAGATAGTATTAGTCATTGAGATTTCTTCTGTTTTAAAAATATTTTACATATCCTGAGTCTTTTGCGGGCTGGGATTTAGCACAGTTGGTAGAGTGCTGTGCCACAGTCTCTGAGGTCCCAAGTTCAATCCCCAGCACTGCAAAAATGGGAGAAGGGCCTGGCAATCCACTCCCAAGGCAATCCAGAAAGAGCCATTGAAAACCCTATGAGGGTCACTATGAGTCGGATACCGACTCGACAGCACCTAACAACAACAACAACAAAGTCTTTTGCACTTCCATATAAATCTTAGGATCATCTTATTAATCTCTCAATAAACAAAGCTCATGGAAATTTTAGTAGGGATCCCATTGAATCTATAAATTTGGGGGGAAATGGCATCTTCATGGTACCAAGTCTTGTGAACCAATGACAAAGATATTCTTTAACTTTTCAGAGAGGTGTTTTAATGTCCCTGTCTGCTAATGATCACATCATTCTTGAGTCAGTTTATCATGGGCTGTGTTCTCCTGCTTCCTCACAATCTTTAATGGGTCACAGACATTGTGACTTTTAATAAGTTGAGTAGTAGATGTTTTTATATTTCTATGAATGAATATTCTTGAGCTTTTTTCTGGAGTACATTAACTTATTTTGAAATAGTTTGATCCTTGCATGTCTTGTTTTTATGATTTGTTGGGTGGGTCCCCAGCAGTTAGTCTAGGGCTGCTCTTCACTTGGGGGTTGTTTGGGTCTGGATGGCAGACACAGGCACTGTTCCTGGGCCAGCCGAATATCCAATGTTGTTGTTGTTAGGTGCCGTCGAGTCGGTATCCGACTCATAGCAACCCTCATAGGGTTTTCAATGGCTGACTGTTTCCGGATTGCTTTGGGAGTGGATTTCCAGGCCCTTCTCCCATTTTTTGTGGTGCTGGGAATTGAACTCGGGACCTCAGAGACTGCAGCGCAGCTCCCTACTACCTGAGCTAAATCCCAGCCCGAATATCCAATATGGGGCCCCATTCCTTTTGGCTTGCAGGTGGTTCTTTCCCTACGTAGGTTCACACATACTATGAACATGCTCTTGACCCCTCAGGGACTCGCAGGGCTCCCTCGCAGTGTAGCTCTGTCCTCTCTGGAATTGCGCCCTGCACACTCCACCTTTCAGGTCCTCCCCAGACATCCAGAGCTGTCTCCTGCACGCAGGGAATCAGCTGCATCCTCAGGAGTGCAGTGCAGGTGCCATAGCTTAGAAACTCTTGAGCAAGGACGAGAGGAGGGCCAGCGCTGCCTGTCACAGCCTCCTCCGCAGCCATCTTGAAAACTGTTGCTTTGCTTCCTCTGCTTGCTCTGTTCTGTTTTCAGCCAGAGAGTAAGTCTGGTTCCTGTTAGTCCCTCTCACTCAGAAGCAGCCATGTGAGAGCATCTCATTTGAGTTAAACTGGGAGCAATGCATAGCAACACTGAGGGCAGCAGAAGAAAACTGCTGGAAAGAGCCAGGTTTGGGAGGAGAGCTTTCTGTCAGTCCCAAAGAGCAATCACCGAGACTGGGAATTTTCAAACGCCTTTCCTCTTTACGCTTTCGTGATCCTTCCTGCTCCTGTAGACACTATGGGCCACTTTCTTCTTCTTCTGTTTCTGAGGTGAATTGCAAAACATTTCTGAGAAGTAATGTTCAAGTTAAATTCATGGGTGAAGGGTAGAGAACGGATTGGTAAAGAGACTTGAAGATTTGGGGGAACATTTCTTTTGAGGAATTTTAATCCACAGGGGAGGAGCTGAGGCTGTGGAGTCAGGCAGACCCCTCCTCCTTCACAGTTTTGTCTGATTCCTCATTAAGGAGCACATCCTCTTTGCCAGAAGCTAGTCCCTAACTTTCACCCAGGTGGCAAGGCAATCACAGTCCTTGACTTCAAAAAAAGTCTAGTCACCCTCAACTTCTGTCATTTCCTAGTTGGGTGCCATTGTCAAGCTACCCGACCTGTCTAAATCTCTAGTACTTTTTCAGTAAAATAAGTATAATCATATCAACATCATAGGTTATTGTGAGAATTAAATGAGAAACTTAAATGATTAACATTCTGCCTATCACACAGCATATGCTTAACATAAAAATTATAGCATATTCCCAAATTAGGATACATTCAAACAACTGTGCTGTTGTAGACAAATTTCACTCTAACCAGCTTCAGTAGACAATACTTCAGTGGATGAATAATTGATGTCATTTGACTTGTATGGTATTTTTATGGGCTTGTATTATTTTATTCATTATAGTTATATATTATTGTATTATTATATCCATTATAATTCTCAAATTTGTTGATATAAAAGATCCATCAGGCTAGTAGATCCTCCTTCTACACCATAGGTAGGTATTTGTATTCAGTGTGATTGTTTGTATGTTATTATTTGAGATGTTAAATATATAGCTCTTTGAAAGTATATATGAGATTGGGGCATTCTCATTTTAACTGATTCATTCAACTCATTTAATGACAGTTGGTTTAATTTAGAAGCACTGGTCGGGTTCTGACCTATGTTGGCATGCTTTGTGATCAAGTTCATTCTTTACTGAAGCTGTTGGGTATGGGATTACAGTCCACAAGCCCAAGATGACAGGAGCCCCTGGAACATTTTACTAGGGTGGCCCTTGGGGGGAGATTAATTTATAACTGCAGAATTTGGGGAGAAACTAATAAAGTGAAAAATAAAAATGCAAAATAGTCTACACGAACAGACTCTTACATGGAAGATTGTTGTCCAATTAGAAAATGCCAGGAATTGATTTTCAGTAATTGTCCCTCCTTGATGTTTAATTAAAGAGCAATCCCAACTTAAAGGTCATGGGGAATTGAGTTTTTCTAGATGACGGTCAATGAGAATGTGTTTAGAGACAGATATTGAACCTACCTATTGCTTGAAAGATTAGGGACTAGAGAGAGGAAAACACTCTGATTCTGCTCTTCAGTCCTGGGCAGGCAAAGGATATTAAGAGGAGCAAGGTGATGAAGAACTAGGATAAAGAGTGTTGAGACCAGTGAGTGAATTTATGAACTTTTTGAGAGGTCAAGTTTAGATCGGGAATGTTGTAGGAAACCGTGTCTCTATGGATGATGAGTAAGGAGGACTCTCACTTAAGCAGCAGCCTGCTAGAACGTCCTTATTGCATTAAGAAAGAGATGCATCCATCTTGTTAGCCTTTCACAGGAAGCCCGGAATGAGCAGCAAATATCACAATGTGAGCATGCTGCATTGTGGCTTTCCTTCTCTCCCCAGAGTTAGAGATTGCACATAGCAGCTCTTACAATGCTCCTACATCAGAAAGTGAGCTTCAGGAAACATGAAGTTTTGTCATTCCTAAATATTCAGGTCAGGTGACATACCAGTTGGAGAACTGCCCATAGTTAACAAATTTCAGTACTCTGTCATGGTTCACTCGTACCTCAGTACTAAGGAACTCACAGGATATTTGGCATTGAGCGACGTAAAGAGAGAATGCAGGATATCTCTTGAATGTTTGTGTGGTTTGAACCTCCCTGAGGTGCCATCAGACCCTATTGAATGTTGAGAACAGGGAAATCCCATGTATGCACACGAATGTTGGGTTTGCAGGTGACCCACATGCTCACCATTTCCGTGAAAGCACATAGCATCTGCATGTTGCCTTTAGGTATTGACTCCAAATGCACAGTCCAGCCACAAAATATTAGGGAATTGGGAAATTAGATGCTGAGTACTGAGGCTAGCTGAGCATATAACTATTATTTTAGACAATAAAACTGCAAATTTGCATGCACAGCATTAATGAGATACATTTAACCCATGTTCTTATCTGTGTTCTGTGCTTCTGAAGCAATTTTTAAAATAAATAAAATTTACATAAGTCTAATCCTACACAGAGGCTGGGATTTGGTTCAACTGGTCGAGCACCACTCTGCAGTCTGTGAGGTCCTGGGTTCGATTTCCAGCACTGCTAACATGGGAGAAAGACATGGCAATCCACTCCTGAGGTGATGACAAAACAATCAGCCATTGAAAACACTGTAAGAGTCACTGTGAGTCAGACAGGACTCCACAACGCCTAACAACAACAATCCTACACAGGTTGAGTATCCCTTATCCAAAAAGCTTGGGGAAAGAACTATTTCAGATTTCAGAGGTTTTCTGGATTTCAGAATATTTGAATAGACTTTACCACTTAAGTATCTTTAATCCAAAATTTTCTAATTCAAAATATTTTGAAGTCTGAAACTATTTGAGCATCATTTTAACACTCAACAAGTTGGATTTTGGATTTCAGATTTTTAGATTAGGAGTGCTCAGCCTATACTTTGAAATGTACTTGGGCTATATCCATATTCATATATACATCCACATCTATATCTACATTTAAATCTATAATCTATATCTGTACACACTGCACAGCGTTGTGAATGTATGTTTGACAACCTATTACATAAATAGGAAGGCAAATATCATTTTCCAAAAACTCGCTACTAAATATATGTTATCATCAAATACCTTGAAACTTTGCAAAAAAGGTTAGCAATACTAAGATTTTAATGTGTTCTTAAACTAGGCATATGTAATATTGAAAATCTGAGAGAATAAAATGAATTAACCAGTCTACTTCTATATTGTGTTGGGGCACTTGAATAAATTGCACAGTGCTAAAAAGAATTGTGCCCTCATTCAAGAGAGTTTAATTCCATAGCATAGAAAATGTGAAATACTCTACCCAGATATTTTTAACCACAAAAATAGTATATCAACCCCTGAGAGAACATTTATTCAAGGCCTTGAAGAGTGGGAATATCTGCACTTTGGGAAAAAAATAATATCCCAGAATTGTATAAGACTTTACCATTCTCATGCCCTTAGTTTCTACCTGATTCTCATCTGATTTCCTAATGGCTCTTTTGATTTTGTACCGTACTGTAGCCTAGGCTTAGAGGCAGGTAGCTTTGTCTCTCTTCCCTCACAGGTGGGAAGAATAAGAGATATATACAGTGCTGTTGGGCCTTGCGGGCAGGCATCAGGAGATCCTGCTGTTAAATGTTTGTATGAAAGGAAATTCCACAGCCTCTGTCGACCACCCCAGTCCACTATGTCATCAGAAAGCTGTTTCTCATAGACAACTTGCTTGAAATTGACCACACTATGATTCAAGCTTGCCCTTTTTGCATTTTATCTTTTTTTAATCGTGTCTATTTCATCTTTCTATGGGAGCAAAGGACACATGCCCACTATTTTCTCTGTAACTCCTCTGTGGCTTCAAAGTTGGCTGTGTCACCCCTAGCGTTCTGCTCTTCCTGGGCCCTGTTTAGCCTGGACCTTTTCTCTCATCTTTCTCTGCAGCAGCCCCTTCACTAGAGAGATGCCATAGTCCCAGGATGAGATCGTCTGCTCTACAGGAAAGTCCCTCATTTGGAGTTGGTCTTTAAATTCCTTTCCAAATCCCCCCAAATTTTCACTCCATGGAGTTCAGACTCAAAACACAATGCTTTGGAGTGAGGATGCCAGGGGAACTTATCTTCCCTCCCACAGTGACCTCCACTGAGCACACCTGTGATTGGGGAGATGCTGGATGCCTACAAGGGTGGTTATCAGGCAGATCAGGAAGTGCACAAACTGTTAGGTTATTGTTAGGTGCCGTCGAGTCATGTCCGACTCATAGCGACCCTTGTAGGGTTTTCAATGGCTGATTGTTTCAGAATTGCCTTGGGAGTGGGTTATCACGTCCTTTTCCCATTTTGGTGGTGCTGGGAATCGAACTCAGGACCTCAGAGACTACAGAGCGGTGCTCTACCAACTGAGCTAAATCCCAGCCCCTTACAAAGTGTTAGGAGGAGGAAGAAATTTATTCCTGGATTGGCCCTCATCCTTCATTAGATTAAAACACTATGGGACCAGTGTTCTCTGTCCTTTGCCCATGGTTTTAAGAAGTACCCGTGACTTCAGGTTGTCAGGATCAATGTCCTTGGTTTCCAGTACCCTCTGCCTCCAGCAGCTTTCCTTGGAGCTTTTCAGTACCTGGTTTGACCAGTAGAGGCAGTGCGGTACTTTCCAATTCCATCTCCCACCCCAGAGGCAGGGGAAAGTCAGGAGGCCTCTTTCATTGCCTCAATCTCTGGCCTCTAAGCCAGTGATTGCCAGGCTTCACTGTACACTGAAATCCCCTGGGGACATTTCTCAGCCACACTAATGCCTGCATCTCGCCAAGGCCAATGGAAACTAAGTTGTAGAGATGAGGCCTGGGCACCTGGGTTTTGTGAATGCTCCTCAGAAGACTCTGACATACACTGAAGGGCCCTTCCAGCCACTGGAGCCCCACTGCACAAAACGGCCAATCCCGTTTCATGCTCAGAGGAGTACAGACTCTGCTGGAAAGTTCTTCCTTATGCTGGGCCGAAGTCGCTAGCTCTGGTCATCATATCAGCAAGCAGTGAGGCCTTCACCTTCACAGTTAACCCCAAGGGGAGTGAGTTGCAACTACTCATTCCAAGAACAGCCAGGATTTAGCTCAGTTGATAGAACACCGCTCTGCAGTCTCTGAGGTCCTGAGTTTGATTACCAGCACCACAAAAATGGGAGAAGGACGTGGCAATCCACTCCCAAGGCAATCCAGAAACAACCAGCCATTGAAAACCCTATGAGGGTTGCTATGAGTTGGACTTGACTCGACGGCACCTAACAACAACAACAACAATTCCAAGAACAATCCATTTGTGAGCATCAATGAGGAAATTGGAACGCTTCACATATGTCTAGTTCTTACTCAAAATTGAGTATCAACATGTAGTTGATGTGGAAGCTGGGTATGATCACACACACCTGTGATTCCAGCGACTCTGGAGCCCAAGGAAGGAGGATCATGAGTTCAAGAACAGAGGCAGCCCGAGCCACTCAGTGAGGCCCTGTCTCAAAATAAAAAATTTAAAAAGGGGCTGTGGGTGCAGCTCAATGCTACAGCACTTCCCTAGCATGTAGGAGGTCCTGGGTTCAACCCCCTAGTACCGAAAAGAAAAAAACCTATAGTTGATGTGATGGGACTATCAGGGATTTCATATTCAAGGAAGACCAGAGTTGAGGGGAAAGAACGCCATCCTTTAATACAGTTTTTAAAAATCCACAGTGACCTTTGCCCAAATGGAGAAAAGCAGGGTTTTTCCATAGTAGTTATAATTTTCACGCCATATACCTGATAAATTTAGAAAACAAAAAGAAAAGACCACGAAAGACATTCATGGTATGTGCATTACATACTCTTAGTGGTAAGAGGAGGAGGAGGAAGTGGAGGAGGAGGAAGTGGAGGAGGAGGAAGTGGAGGAGGAGGAGGAGGAGGAGGAGGAGGAGGAGGAGGACTACTGCTAGGGGTTGCACCTAGGTCCTCATGAACACCAGGCAATTGCTCCTTCATTGTGCTGCACCCTGAGCCCCTTTCTATTTTTTTACTTTGAGACAAGGTCTTTCTAAATTGCTGAGGCTGCCTCTGGCCTCCATCTTGTGATCCCATTTCCTCAGACTCCTGAGTCATTGGGATTACAGATATAAGCAATGGCACCTAGCATAAAGTTTAAAAGGGCAAAATCATGTGTAGGACATCTGATCAGCGTGTCACTGTTTTGGTCTTTCTGAGGTCAGACTCATTAGACAATCAGTCTGTTACGACAGGTTATATCATAGTCCACAGGCCGAAACTTCTACAGTGACTATTATTATTATTCCCTTTAATATTCTCATCCAGTGTTATAAACTATATAAGGGATGATCAAAAAATACGTTTAAATTAAAAATGTATTACTCATGAAAGAGGACACCCAGAACCGCTCCAGAAAGCGGCAAGAATGACAGGACACATGCGTTCAAAGCCAGGGAGGTACCTTAGGGGGATTAATGGCAATATGTCCTTTACTGTAATAATTTTTTCCTTTAAATATTCACCATACTTTTTTGTCCCCACATCTTACATGGAAGGAATAATCTGGTAAATGAAGGGGATCAAAACTTCTCCATAACCATCCCAGCGACTAGGGAGGCAGAGGCAGGAGGATCGCAAGTCCAAGACCAGAGGCAGTCTGCGTAATTTAGTGAGACCCTGTCTCAAAAAGTAAAAAAATAGGCTGGAGGTGCAGCTGAGTGGTCCAGCACTTGAAAAGCATGCAAACGCGAGGCCCTGGGTTCAACCTCCAGTACTGAAAAAAAAAAAAGACAGAAAGAAAGAGAAGTTCTCCATAACCTCTCTTTTTGTTGCTGTCATTAAATGCAAGGAGGCTCTCTGCCTCGCATGGAGCACTGTCCGCACATAGTTTGCTCTCAGCACCACATTTCATAGAATGTCCACGTGAATACCGCAATACCTTGGAGAGAGTATTTCTTTTTTCTTGTTCCTTTCTGTCTTTTGAGGATGTCCTTCACAGAAGTGCAAGGACATTGACCGGCTTTCCGGGCTTCTCCGTCAGCTGCTTAAAGCCTGTGGCTAATCTAACTGTGACATATGATAAATATTTTTCCTTGCAGAAAAAGGGCTTACAACTTTTGTTGTTGTTGTTGTTAGGTGCTGTCAAGTCGGTATCTGACTCATAGCGAGCGACCCTCATGGGGTTTTTAATGGCTGCCTGTTTTGGGATTGTGTTGGGAGTGGATTGCCAGGCCCTTCTCCCATTTTTGAGGTACTGGGAATTGAACTCGGGACCTCAGAGACTGCAGCACAGCGCTCTACCAACTGCACTAAATCCCAGCCCTACAACTTTTAGTATGTGTTAATTGAGCCCATTGGTCTAATATTTATCCGTTTGAAACTTTGGGAAATGGTTGCACATCATTGAATAGCTGTGTGCCAATTATAAGAAGTAACTACATGTAAGAATCACCGTCCCAAAATAAAAAGGTATGGGGTAGAAAACCTATCAGAAAGAACTGAGTAATGATTATAGGAAACCCTGAGTGGTTCATGTTCATTTGAGAAGACATGTGGCTTTTCTAATTTTAGAAATAAAATGGGAGGATTTCTAGTACTTCATTGCAGGATCAAGTTTGTTAGTCATAATTAAAAATGTTTTTCACCAGAGGCAGCTCATTTTGAGTATTTCTTCCTGTGAATTGTAACACAAAAGTTGCCCCCAGGGTTGCAAAGTTTCATTACTTGCTCAGTCCTTACTGAACCATCACCGGGCTGAGAGACTCAGTTACATCTGCTTTCCCTGTGAAGGAAACCTAGTAAGATAAAACACTATTCTCCTGTAAGGAATGGGAAGGGAATAAGCCATGGTTGTGTTGTTGATTTTAAGATGAAGAAGAGGAGAAAAAGAAATCTGCCTTTCGAAATAAAATTTAACAATCTATTTTGATACTTCCCTATGAAGAATAAATTTAAAATTACAATATAATTGGATTTTAGAAATTATTAGGACTAGTTTTCCACTCATTTCATAGGCTCTTTAAATTATCTTGTTTATATATTTATTGGTGTCTGAAGCTATAGCATCCCGGTGTCCAGTCCTGCCTGATCTCGAAAACTTAGCAGAGTCAGCCTGGTTAGTCCTTGGATGTGAGACTGCCTGGGAATTACCAGGTGCTGAAGCCTAGGCAGAAGGACTTGATAACCCACTCCCGAAACACTCCACCATTGAAAACCCTACGAACAGCAGAGAAGTGCTGACAATAGTGCCAGGTGTCGCACAGTGCCAGGGGGTGTTTCATCCGTTCTACAAAGGGTCGCTATAAGTTAGACCTGACCTGACCTGACCTGATGGCACCTAACAACAATGACATTTATTTATGTGTTTTTCAAAGTCTGAAGATTTGGCATGTTTTATGATCAGAAAAAAATTTTTTATCATCGGTAATATGTTGTCTTTACAATATATTTTTGAGGACAACAATTACCGTGATTGTTAGAGTCAATTTCATTTTAAAATATGCAGTGCTATGTATCACTTTTCTTGTAGCAGATCCTCCCTTCTTTCTCTTCTAATGGCCACTAAAATGACAGCCTTTGCTTCTACCACTACATTTATAATTTCTCCCCACAAAGATCTCTATGAAGAGTAGAATGCCAACACTTGGAAAAAATATTTTAAACCACAGCCTACTTACTATTTGGGGCTCCTCTTTGAAATCATTCAAGTTTGGCGCTAAAGAAAGGAATATATGCTTATTTTAGCAACAAAAACTAATCAGGTACACCATACTCATTTGAGGGGTGATTATAATCTGAGGGCTTGATTTTACTGTTTTGAGTGTTTCTTCTTTAAAAACAATGTGTAAAAGGAAACTGCTTTGTGATTTTACTGTGTTTTCTCCTTCTTGGTATTTAATTGTCAGACTCAAGATCATCTGGTTATTGTTTTCCTTAGAGGAAATATTTGCTTCTTAAAGTAGTGGTTTCTCCCTCAATCACGCAGAGAGTAGGAGAGGCAAGTTCAACATCAATTTGCCATCCAGAACCTACACCAATATCCATGCTTCACCTGGTTCTTTTTCCCCTGTTCTTTACAATGGGATCTCTGTGGACATAAAGAGAAGGGCAGAACCTAGAAAGTTGAAGAGAGAGGATAAAAATGGAGCACTAGCCCTAAACAACCCATAAAACCTGAAAACTCAAAAATTACTGTGCAATTACTGTGCAGTCACAGTAATTCTGTATGTGCAACTCACCCACATGCTAAAACTTATTTGTAATGCCAAGATTGACATTTCAGTCACTCACAGACACGCACGTAGCTGAGATGCTGCCTAGTATTCCTCAGTGCCAGAGGGCTGTGTTGTGTGTTTTGGAGAAAACGTGTGTGGCAGGGAAGCCTCCTTCAGGCATTAGTTATAGCATTGTCGGCTGTGGGCTCAATGGTAATGAATCAACAATGTATATTAAATAAAGTGCCTTTAAATAGAGACACACATAGAAAAGGTTATACATTGATCAGTGGATGAGATGTCACCGGAAGCTCATAGCATCCTAGCCCTGTGTTTCCCCTAGAAGCCATGGTTCAATATCTGCTAATTCAGTGCTTGTGGGAGCTTTATGGACCACAGCTACCACAAATAATGATACATATGAAGAGTGTATATCACATTGGACAGTATTGATGTTTTGAAAAATAGATTTTTAAATCAAAATTGAATAACTGACCTATAGCTTAAATGTATCAAATATTCTCTTTTAAGAAATATGGCAGCCGGGTGCGTTGGCACACACCTATAATCCCAGCAGCTCAGGAGGTAGAGGCAGGAGGATCGCAAGTTCAAGACCAGAGGCAGTCTGTATAATTTAGTGAGACCCTTTCTCAAAAAGTAAAAAAATGGGCTTGGGGGAGGGCAGCTCAGTGGTCCAGCACTTGCAAAGTATGCAAGCGCGAGGCCCTGGGTTCAACTCCCAGTACCGCTAAAAAAAGAAAGAAATATGGCAAAAATTTTTGCAGAGTGATAGTCACCCTCAATTCTTCATATCTGTCCTGCGGATTCAAGTATTCATTCTTCAAGTTTGCTTCAGACATGGTGCATGTGTATTAGCCATGCTGGCATAGGCAAGGGCCGTTTTAAACATAGGCTCCAGACAACCTGCACCTGTGGAATTCAACACTCCAGATCCAGGAAAGCCTGCTGCCCATGTCAAGTAGACCCTCCTTCCTAAAAATTGGTTAATATTATTTTCAGTCCCATCCTTTCTTGTCCCCCAAGTTTAGAAAAGTTTTAGAAGTAGACCTTGTAAATTAGAGGTACTCTATGGTAAAGCAGAATTGGACCTGCTGTTGGCCTAGCAAACCTGGGCGAGGGCTATAGGCAAGGGCTAAGCCTGGGAGGAGAGATTAGGCCTGAGAAGCTGTTTAGCTTGATCACTAAGCTCAGGAAGTGAGAGGTTAGGGTTGAGGCCTATCAAGGACCCAATTGGTGGATTCAGTTATGCAGAGGAGGTAGACGTTCAAAAGGTCAACAGCAAAGGCAGAGCGCTAGTCAGGGTTCTCCAGAGAAGCAGAGACAGTAAGTTAGACAGATAGACAGGTGGGCAAGTGGATAGATAGATGATAGATAGACAGATGATAGATAGATAGATAGATAGATAGATAGATAGATAGATAATAGATAGATAGATAGAGGACACAGATTTGTGTTGTGTAATTGGCTCACTGGATAACGGAAGGTGGGAGGACCCTCTCTGAGCTGTCTGCAGGCCAGAGTGCTGGGGAAGCTGGTAATATAATCAGAAGCCGTGAGAGCAGCAGAGCCTCCCGTGTATATTCCAATCGCAGCCTGAGGGCCTGAGAGTCAGGGTGCTGAGGGAAGGAGAGCAGTGTCCTGGCTCAAGCAGTCAGGCAGAGTGGACTCAAAAACCCTCTGCCTTTTTGTTCTATCCATGCCCTCAGAGGGCCAGATGAGGCCCCTGCACACTGGGCAGGGCCACCTGCCTTACTCGCTCCATCAGGTCAAAAGCTGACCCCTTCCAGAAACATCCTCACAGACACACCAGATGTACTGTTAAGCTAGGGGCCTGGGCATCCTATGATCCCGGCAGGCTGACCCACATGGCCGTCTCAGGCAGTTAGCAGTGCAGCAGGTGACGTGGGACCTGAGTTCCTGAGGAGCCTGCAGCCGTAGCCCTGTGGTGTCCAATCCCATCAGGTCTCAGAAGCTAAGCAGGCTTGGGCCTGGTTAGTTCTTGGATGGGAGACCACCTGGGAACACCAGGTGCTGTAGGCTTGAGAGAAGGACCCTGCAACCCACTCCCAAAAATCAAACCACCATTGAAAAACCTATAAGTAGCAGAGAAGCAAAACAATAGTGTTTTACGTGCAGCCGTACCACTGTGGCATCCTATCTCGTCAGATCTCAGCAGCTAAGCAGGGTAGACGTGGTTAGTACTTGGATGGGAGACCACATGGGAACACTAGGCACTGTATAGGCTTGGAAGAAGGACCTGGCAAACCACTCCCAAGGAACAATCAGCCATTGAAAGCCATATGAATAGCAGAGAAGCACTGACAGTAGTGTTTTGCCTATTGTACACAGGGCTATGAGTCAGACACTGACTTGATAGCACCTAACAACAACAACAAGTACATGAGAGTTAAGCATCTCCCAGGTTCTTCTTCTAAGGCCTTTAGAATGCACCCCAAAAGGAGCTGTACCCGCTGACAGGAAAGTCAAGCCCAAACTCAAATTCCGATTCTGTGCGACCATAGTCCCCCTCCCTGCCTGTTGCATTCCACACCAGAACTTTCACTGAGCAGAGAGTGCAGAAGGCCCCCGATGGTGCCACCTTTGGCCAGGCCTGCCCTCCCTTGACAGGAAAGTACAACGGGGAAAAATCAGCTGGAGAGGGTAGTGGGATCAAAGGGTAGCACAAAATAGGGTTTCCAGATATTGACCTTAACTTTTAAGATCCTTCCTACGTTACCCTGTGCATCTTGCCCCTCACTTGTTGTATGAGGAAATTAGAACATGGACTCTCGGTCTCTGGTCCCAGATTTTACTCTCCTAATTCATTGAATTCTAAATTACATGTTGTTTTCCTTCTCAAAGTTACTTTCACACTTTAAAACCTATGATAAATGGTTTTTGTTGTTGTTGTTAGGTGCCATGGAGTCAGTATCCGACTCATAGTGACCCTCATAGGTTTTCAATGGCTGACTGTTTCAGGATTGCCTTGGGAGTGGATTGCCAGGTCCTTCTCCCATTTTTGCAGTGCTGGGAATTGAACTCAGGACCTCAGAGACTGCAGCACAGAGCTCTACCAACTGATAAATGGTTCAGCTAGGCACAAAAATGTTGTATGTACAAAGAGAGCATGCAGCTAAAACATACACCACCTCAGGTGTGAGTGGCCGAGGACACAGGGCACAGGGATGGTGAGCAGGATGGGCCGAGTGTTCCCAGAGACCCAATGATTTTCCGTCAGGGGAAATAATAGCTTTTATTCTGAAAGGATTTGACAGTCCCTACAGAGAGCTCAAAAGTCCAGAAGTTTTCTAACTTGACCTTTCCCTGTAGAATTATCATATAACTTGTTGTTGTTGTTAGGTGCCATCGAGTTGGTATTCAACTCATAGTGACTCTATGTACAACAGGTAAAACACTATGTCAGTGCTTTTCTGCTATTCATAGGATTTTCAATGGCCAATTGATTTTTGGGAGGGGGTTGCAGGGTCCTTCTCCCATTATATAACTTGTTGTTGTTGTTGTTAGGTGCCGTGGAGTCGGATACCGACTCATAGCGACCCTCATAGGGTTTTCAATGGCTGATTGTTTCTGGATTGTCTTGGGAGTGGGTTGCCACGTCCTTCTCCCATTATATAACTGAGCATGGCTAAACTAAGGCAAAATCCTGTGTTAAAGTTAATCACTAGAAAATGAAAGTGTTAGCACAGGAATGAGTTGACACCCAGAGAATCACAGAACAGTTGATTAAGACTGATAGGAAAACAATAACTTTTAGGTCAGCCTGAAGGGAAAAAAGGATCTGGATTTACATTTCTCCCCCTTGGTGAGAAATTTGGTTCTCTCTTTGATGCGAAAACAACACCAAGGCAAAGCTGGCAAAGGTGGTGAATGCACTGTAGGGACTGGAGAGTATGAATTAAACAGAGGAAATCAAAGCGCAAGATTAAAATTTTCTTTGAGAACAGATTATCTCCATAGTCTTTGCAGCCAAAGAAATCAAGTTGGAAGGCAGAAGCTTCCAGTTTTCTTGGATCTCAACCCGGCTCTGTGGCCTAATCCCTGAATGTATTGGCAAGCATATGTAGAACTGTTTTCTTGGAAACAGAAGTCAAAATGTCTCTTCTCCCTTCCGTGTCAGTATCCAGAACACTCTTGAGCTCCTGACACCCAAGAGCCACTCTCTGTCAAGATGTCCTTGCTTCCAAACTTGCCATGCAAGGAAAGATGATGCATAGCCCAGAAGGGCTTAAGTGCCTTACCTGAGTATTAACAGCTACAGAAGTGTGGATTAGCCATTCATTTCTTTTTGCCCGTTTCACTGACAAACCTGGAGACATGTCTGTCTGGCTTAATGTTGTATTTGCACCACCTTGAATAGAACCTAGCCATAACAGCCACCCAGTAAGAACTTGCAAAAGAGACACACTGGGAGCAGAAGTCACAGCAAACATGGTGGTGGTGGTGGCAAATTTCAAGTTCATAAATGAGTGAAACTTATACTTTAAAAATGATATAGGCCTTTTATTCAAAAGGCTTAAGGAACTTACAATTAACCCCTTTTGATGGAGCCTCTTTCTAAGAACATCTAAACATGAGATCATAGGCCCCTGTGTGTGTTCTGAGACCCTCTGGCCCTGTGATAGGCTACCCCTGAGGAAAGGGGGAAGTCACCATGCCATCATTTCTTCCAGGGTAGCCCAAAGGGTGCCTGTCCCGTCACAGCCCCAGGACTAGGGGTTGGTGTATGAAGGGTCCCCTGCTGGTGTTTGCTCACCATTTCTAGTTGGGTTGCTGTCTTTGATTAGGATCCTGTCTAGTTCACAAAAAAGTAATGCAGCTCACAGACTAAGTTCAGAGTGCCAGGAAGGCAGATTTGAGAGCAAAGAGTGGAATTGCAAGAATGAAAATTAGCAGAGAAACTTCCAAAAGATCAAAGAGGGAAGGAAATAAAATCTATCTTGTGTGGATTGGAGATAAGGCATAAAAAGGTCAAATATGAAAGTAAAGAGAGAGAGGAGTCTAAGGGAAGTATATAATAAACAGCTTCTTATTACAAGTTTACCTTTAACATTCTTCAAATTAAGTTAAGGTAATTAAAGGAGAGTATTACAATGAAGCCAAGATTTCCATTGGAAAGAACAGAAACCAAAGAACATCTGGTGTTATAACTACATGTCTTTAGATTCTAAGAGGAAGACTGGCTTCAGATATTTTAATAAGGGTAGGTCTATTTTATTAATGTTTTCTGTTTTGTTCTTTATTAAATAGTGTTGTTCATTCCATTTCTACTACCCAAACATGACTTCTTGGTTCAATTCAAGTCAATGTAACATTTTTTTCATTCTCTGTAATGTGCATAGCATGGGAAGAGCTGTAAGAAACCTCCCTCTCTTCCCTGAGTTATCATTTTAGGGGAAAGAGCGGAGCACCCTATCATCAGAACTATGTGTGCAATATTGGAGCAGAGACAAAGCCCCTTCCAGGACAACTAAGAGAGCTTCATGAAGCAGATGGCATGGTTGCCCTTGGATGGAGAGTCTGGGTTAGGTGCTTTTGAGAAAAAAAGGAACCACACTACCAAAGACTTGAAGGCAGACAGTCCAGGTTCCTCTCACAGAATGTAATTCTGACTTAACTGGAGCCCTGTGTGTTGATAGAAATGAGTTTGAAAGCAACTGGAAAATCTTAGTGATAGGCACTCGGGGAAGTTTAATACTAATCTAAGGAATATAAAACTTATTTGGTAGGTCATGGGAAGGTATTGGGTAGATGTTGTTATTAGGTGCCGTTGAATCAGTGTCTGACTCATAGTGACCCTATATACAGCAGATGAAACACTACTGTCAGTGCTTCTCTGCTGTTCATAGGGTTTACAATGGCTCATTGTTTTTGTTGTTGTTGTTGGTGGTGGTGGTGGTGGTTGTTTTTTTTTTTTTTTTGAGCGGGTAGGGGAGTGGGTTGCCAGGTCCTTCTCCCACGCCAGTCTCCTATCCAAGTACTAGCTTCCAAGATCTGACGGGATCAGATACCACAACGGTATGGCAGCAAGCTCATGGGGTAGATAGGGTCCATAATAAGAAATATCAATAATTTTTTTATGATTTATGCTTTTTAATATTTATTCAGTGCTGATAAAATATGAAGATTAATAAAAGCATTATAATGTATGCATAATTCCTATGCAGAGGGTTTACAGTTTGATCTCTATGGATAAGGAGGGGGCAAACAGATGGGAAGAATGAGGGAAAGGAATGAGGAAAGACAGATCCTATGTATTGCAGCACTCTCCTTTATTCCATCCCTTGACATTCTGTGCAGAGCCATCAAAATGTTACAAAATTTACAAAGTGCTCTAGGCATCCATTTATAAAAACAGGGAAGTACTGCTAAAAGGTAGTGTTGATAATTAGCTGGTAATGACCTAAACTACTAGGTACTTCAAAGCTGATCACCAATTTCTTATGCTCTCAAATCTACTATTTTCCTATAATAAAACTCAGTTCTACAAAGTCACAAAAAATCAACAGTTTCCCCACGGGTTAATAGATCATTAGTCGTTATGTCTCTGCTCTATAAAAAAGAAAGAAAAATTGCTTGAGGCCACCATCCATACAGATTTTAGCATAATGATAATATATTCATGACCCGTTAGGTTTCTGAAAAGGGCTTTCACCAGTGGATCATGACTAATAAGAAAACAGCCTCTGTCAAGTTTTCAAGTTAAGGTCTCAATGACTACTTTTCTAAGATGTTGCCTGTGAGGGCTATGTTCGTAGTGTGCAGGCTTGTTGGTTCTCATAGCAAAGAAATGATTTCATGAGTCTCAAATTTCTCACGAGGGCACTGATGTTCTCTGCCATACATGTTTTTGTTGTTAGGTGCCCTCGAGTCGGTATCCGACTCATAGCGACCTTCTGTACAACAGGGGAAACACTATTGTCAGTGCTTCTCTACTGTTCATAGGGTTTCAATGGTGGATTGATTTTGGGGAGGGAGTTGCCAGGTCCTTCTCTCAAGCCTACAGCTTCTGGTGTTCCCAGGCGGTCTCCCATCCAGGTACTAACCAGGCCCGACCCTGCTTAGCTTCCGAGATCTGACGGGATCAGTTGCCACAGGGCTACAGCTGCAAGCCTGCCACACATAAGCAGCATGTTTGTGGCGGTTGAGAATTCAGATAGTCCTCTATGTCAGGGTCGTTCCATCCAGAGATGAGGGCAGCCTCGTGGCGTGTCATCACTACAAGAAAGAAATTGTCCTAGCAAGAGTACTGGCAAAATCATACATGTTCTGAAATCAATCAATCAATCAGAGTTGTTCAGTTGTTTCCAACAGACAATGCGATTGTTGCCATCAGTCTTCAGAACAAATAGATTTCCGTTTCCAAAGGCTTCTGATCCCCAATGAGGGAATTTCAACTCCATTGCTAATCAGCTAGATGCAGATACAATATAATTGATACACAGCCCTTCTGTTCTGAAAAGAAATGCATTTCTCAGTTGTTTAATGGTGCTCTTAAATCTGTGAGGGGCTGCACAGAGATGGCTGGCATTTTTCAAATAAATGTTTTCTGTGACCTAAAACATAAACCTTTTGAAATAATCATAGTCTTATCATTGAAATTCCTATTTGCCAAGTGATCTCATTTTAAAATCTATTTTAAAGATATAGAAACCTTTGTGTGTAGTTATTTCCAGGCCATTACTCTTCTTCAGAAGGATGGCCCATGACAGCCATCCCCTGAAGCGCCTGCTCCACCAGGTGTCAGAGTCTGCTCCGCCGGGTGTCCCCAGCTAAGGCGAGGGCAATGCAATCACCACCCACTCCTTCCCCAGTGCTATGGCTGCTCCTTGTTGCCTTTAGGATCTCAGGGGAATGTGAGGAGCACCCAGCATGGCCCAGCTGTAAGAGACCTTTTCATCCTACAGAGAGCACTTCACTGAGGGTCACAACAGCCTTGAGGGGACACAACATGGTCCCCATCAGTCCAGTAGGGTACCGAGGTGTCCAGTCGGTTGTTGTTGTTGTTAATTACTGTTGAGTCAGTATCCAACTCACAGTGACCCTATGTACAACAGGCAAAACACTATTGTCAGTGCTTCTCTGCTATTCATAGGGTTTTCAATGGTGGATTGATTTTTGGGAGTGGGTTGCTGGGTCCATCTCCCAAGCCTGCAGCACCTGGTATTCCCAGGCGGTCTCCCACCCAAGTACCAAACAGGTCCAACCCTGCTTAGCTTCTGAGATCTGATGTGGATCGGATGCCACAGGGCTATGGCTGCAGGTGTCCAGTGAGTTACCCACCTGCTATTCTTTACCATGGCACACGACCCTGGCCACAGTCAGCTACTCTTACCTCCTTTCTCCTCAGCCCTCTGTGCCCACCGAGCACCCTCTGCTCCCTCCTGTGATGCCAAGGGTTTCAGAATGAGAATTTAGAAACAAACAAATGCGCCACTGTTCTCTTTGCCTCTGTGACCCTTGTGCAAAGTCAGTACCACAAATCCCAGCCCCTCATCTTTCCTCCCATAATGAACTTTCACGCAGCCTGCCGGCTCAGCTCAAGGCAGCCCTTTCCTGTGAAGGCTCTCCTGATCTTGAGTCACACTCTTCTGTCTGCCCATGCATCCTAACTATGTATATGTTTGGTGGGTACAAATTTCAAACCACAAACATATGTGTGCAAGAAATGCCATACTTCAGGAAGTGGATTAAAATCAAATTCCTTCTGAGTCCTGGCTGACCAAGAAATCCCTCCTCAGTCACTCTGTTTTGTTCCCTGTTGTTGTTGTTAGGTGCCATCGAGTCGTGTCCAACTCATAGCAGCCCTCACAGGGTTTTCAATGGCTGGTTGTTTTGGGATTGCCTCAGGAGTGGATTGCCATATCCTTCTCTTATTTTTGCAGTGCTGGGAATCAAACTTGGGACCTCAGAGACCACAGGGCGGCACTCTACCAACTGAGGTAAATCCCAGCGTACTTGTTGTTTGTAGGTGCCATCAATTGGGATTTGACTCATTGTGACCCTCATAGGCTTCTCAATGGCTGACTCCTTCCAGGGTTGCTTGGGGAGTGGATTGCCACATCCCTCTCCCATGTTTGCATTGCTGGGGATTGAACCCGGGTCCTCAGAAAGTGTGGAATAGCGCTCTACCAACTGAGCTACACCCCAGCCCTTAGTCACTCTAAGGATCTCTTTTCCTCCCCTGCATCACCCAAGCATGTGAGGGCTTTTGAGGTATCTGAACAAAGCCATAGATTGTGCCATATCCTAAGCCTATATGTTCTGGGACAGTTGCTACTGCTCCCATGCCAGGTGGGGTGCCCTGAGGGGCCCCTTCTTTAGCCTTCCCTTTGGATGGCTGCCTCCCTCCCCTGAGAGTTTCCAGGGAGCTGACCCCAGTGCATGCAGACCCTTGGTCCTTTCCTGGTCTTCAGAAGCCTGCCGTCTGTTCTGTATCTTTCTGTTTCCTTCCTCTCAAAGCCACTTGTCTCTTGCTGTCCACTTTGTGACTCCCAGAATTATCAGTGAATTGATGCCTTCACACAGGGTTGGGGAAGGGCACTAGTCTCCAGGCACCTCTTGCTTTTGACATAGCAACATAAACATCCTCTGGGTTAGGGTTACAAGGACTTGGCTGCCATTTTGAAATGGAAAAAAGGAACTTCAGGGAACAAAGCGTGACTTGGTACATTATCATCTGTGCATGTCTGCCCCCTTATGCACACAGGAACTATAAGCTCCTGAAGGGCAGGGCAAGTCCTAAACACTGATGGGTCATGGACCAACAACATGTCTACACGGAGTTCTCCTACTGGAATACCACACAATGTAGTAGTCAGAACATGAAAGCAAAGCTACCCAGCATTGAACCACAGTAGAGGTAATGGCTACCTGAGTGTCTAATTTTAAAGTTCAATACATAAATGAGCCTGTGGGTAATCATATGCCATTTTAAACTTATTATTTATAAACATTAAAATTAAAGTATTTCTTAATACTTTCAGAAACAACCAGAACAAAAACACGGATTTAAGTTCCAATTGGAAAGAGGCAAAAAATTTGAATGACTCACAATTTATTTACTTTTCTATAGTATTTTCTGATGATCATGAGGAGACACTCCAAGTAATTAACTATATTTCTGTCAAGAACTTATCTTTTACACTTTGGCCACAAAATATCTTGTTATTTTTTCTCATTGCTGTGACCAAAATACCAGAAACAATTGGAAAGATTTATTTTGGCTCACAGTGTCAGAGGGTTTATCCATGGTCATTTGGCCACATGTACTTGGGCAGAACAACATGGCGTAAGTAGTGTTTGCCAGAGATGACTGTTCACCTCATGGTGGGTAAGGGAGCAGAGGGACAAGGAAATAGAGGAAGAGCCCAGGCAAGATATAGCCCCTAGTGACACACCTCTAGAGACGTACTTCCTCCAACTATACCCCCTCCTACCTTTCCCCACCTCCTAATAAAGCCATCCCTGGATAGACCCTTCCAGGGATTCCTCCATTCCTTAGGCCGGAGACTCAGGATCTAACTGATAGGAAAAATCTGAGAGGGCTGAGAGGAGGTGGTCGCATGGTATGTGGAATCTCATCGACTCCCAGGTTTTGGCACAAATGATAGAAAAAATCTGACAGAAGGAGAGGATACACAGCCAAAAAGGAATCCAACAACCGAAGAAGAACAAGTTCATTGGGGGAAAGTAAGGGTGGGGGAAAGTAGGAAAGGGGGCTACAGCTGGCAGTAGTTTCAGAAGGAGAAAGGACTGCTGCAAAAACTATTTGATGTGGGGCTGATGTAGAACTGGCAAAGCCTTTGTCTTAACACTGGCAGGAAAAGTCTCCTTGCAAAAAGGGAGGAAGGAGTGGGTTTGGGAGACTGGAATCTCAGGAACACTGGACCTATGGGTGCTGGTTATCTCTGTTACCTCAGGATCTTAGAGCTCTGTCGAGGAGGGGCGCTTCGTCCCCTCATTCTTGTTGCTCAGGTTACATAGGACTAGAGGCAAAGGTTTTGTGCCTGGTTGCTTCCTGCTAGGGAGGGACCCAGCCATCCAGGGGTGGGAGAGGAAGCCAAGTGTTGATAGGAGGGCTTTCTGGGGTGTCCTGGAGTCCCTTCACTATCTCTGCAAAATCCAGCCCGGTGCTCCAATCATCCCTGAGACATTTCTTAATCCAATCAGGTTGGTGATCAAATTAACCATCACACACCTCCATCTTTCTTTGTTTTTGTTTTTGTTTTTTTTTTTTTTGTGGTACTGGGGGCTGAACCCAGGGCCTCGTGCTTGCATGCTCTGCAAGTGCTGGACCACTGAGCTGCACCCCAGCCCATTTTTTTAGTTTTTGAGGCAGAGTCTCCCTAAATTATGCAGACTGCTTCTGGTCTCAAACTTGCGATCCTCCTGCCTCCACCTCCCGTGTCGCTGGGATTACAGGCATGTGCCACAGCTCCCAGCTGCTTCACACCTCCATCTTTAAAAGGCTTTTACAGACATGAGTGATGCCACTTTTTAATTCTTTTCTTTTATTGCTTTGTGATTTTTTTTTTGCGCTGTTATGAAAATCTCCATTTTAATTTTATACATTTTCACAAAGAAACTACTTGGTACCTTTGGGGGATTTTTTGTTTTGTTTTGTTTTGTTTTCAAAAAAATTCAGGGTGTTTCCTGAGGCCGAGGAGAGTTTAGGTGGAGCTGGCCGTAGCACTCAGAGGCAGCCTGCTTCTGTCCCCTTGGGGAGGGACATACTCTACCAAGAAGGCTGTTCCTCTTTGCCCTCCAGTGTAGCTGTGACACCAGCTGAGGCATCACCTGAGCACCTGCCATTTTAATGCTCGCTGTGGTGCTCGGCAGCGTGCTCCCCGCATTAATCAAGGGGTCATCTCACTCCTTCCGTGAAGGACACCCCTCACTACTCAGACGCTCTAGGACACCAGCGGACCTCGGCTGTGTGACGGATGTCATTGCCACGTGTAGCCCGGTGCTGTGAGGATTTACCATTGCTTTGGATAATAGTCCATATGGAGATATTTATTTGTTTATTAAAGCGTGTTAACCCGGCTAGCAATCGGAAAATGGAACTGTTCAGCAGATTTATGTCCCGGAGCTTACTGAGTCAGCCTAATTCATCACCACCACTCGACGCTCTAATGAAAGAGAAAGGGGAGAAGGTTTTTCCTATCCTTTATGATGTGCCAGCGCATTTCCTTCTCTGGATTGGAAAGGTTATTCAGAACGGCCTGATGTGGTCCTCGTAACTTTTGCTAGCAATAAGGCCGACTGTACCAGAATGATACCACTGGACCCCAAGCTGGTTCTAAATGGAAATCATTTCTAAAAACGGTTCTTTTTTTAAAGTATTAAACTAAAGGCGTATTATGAAAACCGATTTCCCCATTTCTCTAGTACTTTTTTATAATGCCTGGAGTTCTCTGGGTTGGTTATTTATTTATTTATTTATTTTTGGTGGTACCAGGGGTTGAACCCAGGGCCTCGCGCCTGCATGCTCTGCATGTGCTGGACCACTTAGCTGCACCCTCAGCCCATTTTTTTGACTTTTTGAGACAGGGTCTCACTAAGTTACCCAGACTGCCTCTGGTCTCGAACTTGCGATCCTCCTGCCTCCGCCTCCCCAGCCTCTGGGATTACAGGCATGCGCCACCGTGCCCAGCTTGGGTTGTTATTTTGAAAAGACTGAAACAACAGCTTGCCAAAAAGAGCCAGAGTAGGAATTATGCCCCAGGCTGCTGTGGGTAAAAGGGCAGTGAGAACTTCCTAGGACCTTCAGACTTGGAGCCCCGGCCTGAGACCCTCCAGAGGGCACTGCAGGGTCAGTGCCCTGGCTGTCCTAACTGCGTGGTCCTGCTCAGCCCTCCTAATGGGGACCCTGTGGGTTGCCTCCAGGTCAGCCTTGCAGACACTGTCAGCAGCCCCAGGACACAAGCCACACTGCCATCTACTTGCTTTGAATCAATGAAACCCTTGCTTTCGTCTGTTCGTCTTGCTGGCATTGAGGCCACAGTGGCTGTTGACGATCCCCTGCAGATGCTCCTGAAGGCTCTGGCCTCTGTTCACGCTGGGAGTCAGGGAAAGGTAACGGCACCCTACATGCACAGTAGCACCTGGTGCTGCCGCCAAGGGCTATGCAGGTGGAGATAACATGGTACGTTACAGTCAGAGGTGTGCGCATGAGTGCACATGCGGCTGTGTGTGCATGCACATGTGCGTGTCGTTCCTGCCCTCAAACAGCCCACTAACTCACACTATCAGCCATTCTACGTGGGGTCACCAATAAGCAAAAGCGTCATGAGGTGAATCTATTCTCCCTTTGTGTTTTTCTTTCCAAGCCTGATTCATTTACTTTTTAAAAATAAAAGCTAGCACCCAAATAAGAAAAGTGAAAATTTAAGGGCTTCTTTTCCGCCAGACATGGTGGCTCACACTTGTATCCCCAGCAACTTGGGAGGCAGAGACAGGAGGACTGTGAGTTCAAGGACAGAGGCAGCCTGAGTAATCTAGCAAGACTCTGCCTCAAGATAAAAAATAAAAAATGGACTGGAGGTGCAGCCCAGTGGTAGAGCATTTGCAAAGCGTGTGCAATGCCCTGGATTCAACCTCTAAGTACTGCCAAAAGAGGGGGGAAGGGGGAGAGGGAGAAGGAGAGAGAAGAAGAAGGAGGAAGAGGAGGAGGGAGAGAGAAAGGAAGGAAGGAGGGAGGAAGGGAAAGGAAAGGAAGGAGGGAAGAAAGAAAAAGAAAGAGAGAGAGAAAGAATAGAATAGAAAAAAGAAAAGAGGGGGAGAGGGGGAAGGGAGAGGGGGAGAGGGAGAGAGAAAGAAGAGACAGAGGGAGAGAAGAGGAGGAGGAGGGAAAGAGAAAGGAAGGAAGGAGGGAGGAAGGGAAATGAAAGGAAGGAGGGAAAAAAGAAGAAAGAAAGAAAGAATAGAATAGAATAAAGAAAAGAGGGGGAGGGGGAAGGGAGAGAGGCGAAAAGGGAGAGAAGAGACAGAGGGAGAGAAAGAAGAAGGAGGAAGAGGAGGGAGAGAAAGGAAGGAAGGAGGAAGGAAGGGAAAGGAAAGGAAGGAGGGAAGAAAGAAAAAGAAGGGAAAAGAAAAAAAAGAGCGGGGAGGAAGAGAGGGGGGAAAGGAGAGAGAGAGAGGGGGAAGAGAGAGATTGATGTTCCTGAGATAAAGGCTGAAAGGAGTATGTGCTCACATCTGCAGCCAAGGCTGTGTTACTGTTCCTAGTCACCTTTACCTCCTAATGATGTTGTGCTAAGTGCTTTACTCTTATCTCACTTTGTTTCCAACAATGCTGTTATCACTCTTATTATAGCTCCACCCACTTCATAAATGACAGATTTGAGTCTCCAAGGAATAAAGACATTTTCCAACTCTCAAAGAGCTTGTGATGATGATAAAGTCAGAATCAAAACCTGGATCTGTCTCCAAAGCCTGAGTCCATAACCACTGGGATAGCTCCTGTGTTCTGTTGAGACACTGGCTGTCTATATTTCCTAGCTTCTAATGGGCCTTGTTGTTGTTGTTGTTGTTGTTGTTGTTGTTGTTGTTGTTGTTAGGTGCTGTCCAGTGGGATCCAACTCACAGTGACCCTCAAAAGGTTGTTATGGGCCTAGAGGGTCACTAAAAAAAAGTTGCATTGTTGTAAATCATAAATTCTAAACTAAATCATGTTGTAAGCCTAAGTGAATATGTCTTATTTCTTAACTCTTTTAAAAGATTTTTAAACTCCAAACCATTTCTGGCTGGGGGTTTAGTTCAGTTAGTAGAGTGCTTGCTTATAGAGCTTTCCAGTTTTTGCAATCTAAACCAAACAATTTGAGTTTCATAAGTATGAACCTAGAAGGTCTTAACACCGGGATCCTTGATATTTGTATGAATAGCCAAGACCTCACTTTCCTTCACTGCAAATGAAATTTTGGGTCCCTGGAGTAGCTGGTTTCACCTCTATAACATGTTATTCCTGTTGAGTGGCTATTTGTCAGTCACAATGGATGAAAAGTTTTCATTTCTTTTCAGAAATGGTTAATGTGATTCAGCTCAAGTGCCCAAATTCCCCCCACTTCTCTGTCACTTTACTGTACTGTGAGGGCTAGCATGTTGCTGAAGGTGAAGAGGATTTGAACATTTACTGATGAAGGTCAAAGAACACAGCCTTTAGTACGGATTACACCTTAGCATCAAGAAACAAAAATCCTTACAGCTAGGTCAGTAAGCAACTGAGGAGAAAAGATTGAGGTTGTCCAAGATTTTGCTTTATTTGGTTCTACAACCAACACCCATGGAAGCAGCAGTCAAATCAAAGACACATTGCATTGGGAAAAGCTGTTGCAGAAGACCTCTTTAAAGTGTTGAGAAGTAAAGATGTCACATTGAAGATGAAAGTGCACCTGACTCATACCACAGTATTTTCAATTGCCTCATATGCTTGTGAAAGTTGGACAGTGAATGAGGGAGACAGGAGAAGAATTGATGCTTTTGGACTATGGTGCTAGGAGATGAATATTGAATGTACCATGGACTGCCAAAAGAGCCAACAGATCTGTCCTAGAAGAAGTGCAACCAGAGTGTTCTTTGGAAGCAAGGATGGCTAGACTGCATCTGGCATAGTTTGGATATGTTGTCAGTAGAGACCAATCCTTGGAGAAGGACATCCTGTTTGGGAGAGTGGCATGTCAATGAAAAAAAGAAAAAACCTCCATTAGATGGATTGACACAGTGTCTGCAACAATGGGCTTAAACACAAAAAAAGATCATGTGCATAGCACAGTGTTGGGTAGTGTTTTGTTCCGTCGTCGATAGAGTTGCTGTCAATCACACCTGACTCTCTGGCACCTAACAACAACAACAACAATTGCCCAAATGTTAGCCAAACCTGAGACTCTGAGACCCAGGAATAACATTTCACTTTTCTCTAGTGTCCCAAGGCTGGTGTTTTCCATTGAGAAACTTATAAATTTCAAACTTTTGGATCATCAACACCATCTTCCATTTTTTTTTCTGAGACAGGGTCTCCTCATGTAGCCCAGGCTGCCCTCAAACTCTCCATCCTCATGCCTCAGCCTGCAGAGTGCTGGGATTAGAGGAGTGTGCCGCCACCCCTGGCCCACATTCACATCTTAATCTTGTCTTCCAGTGAGTTCTTTGGGATCACTAGGAGAAAGTACCTCCAGCAGTTTAGAAGCCCCTCTTGCTTATACCATCTCCTTAGGATGTCACAGAGATACTGGTTTCATGAAACTAAGGCCTGGAGATAAGCAGTGATTTCTCTTAGGTTTCACAATGATGTCATGAGAACCTGGTATCAGTTCCGTTTCATCAGATCCCCTGTGCAGGGCTTCATGCTATCACATGGCATCATGAGGGGCATCCAGAGACCCAGTGATTTCATGAATAACTGTACATTTTCTGAATACCGCTTTCAGACCCTCGTCCTCCTCCCCAGCACTTCTCCAGGGCTAAGATTTCTTTGCAGGGAACTATTTCTTCTCTCTCCAGCAGCCCTATTTTTCCAGATCTCAGGAGCCGTCATTCACTCCTATTGCCCCGGTTTCCTGGGTAACTCACCTAGATTGGTGCTAATGTGTTTACACGCCCTTATCCAGGTGAAAATACCTTAATGAAAGGAATCCAGGGCATTTATGACTTGCAAAATTACAAAAATTGATGCAAAATAGAGCAAGGGCGCCAAAGCAAATATATATTCATTAAGAGGTATTTGCAGTTATAGTGAGCTGAGTGGTTTTATGCTCTGGGGCTGAACATGATAAAGGACTGTAGATTATGTTAGCGCCATTTCAGACAAAGCTATTTGAAATACTAATTACACCGCCAAAGAGCTCTTCTCTCCTCATCCCGTAGACTGACGGAGCCAACTTCTTTCCTGGAATGTTCTTTGCTGTTTGCGTCCCACTCTGCCCTCCAGAGCCCCATCCACCACGCCCAACATGAAATTAGCATCTGTATTCCTCAAAGGGGCTGGGATTTAGCTCAATTGGTAGAGCGCTGCACTGCAGTCTCTGAGGTCCCGAGTTCAATTCCCAGCACCGCAAAAATGGGAGAAGGGCCTGGCAATCCACTCCCAAGGCAATCCCGAAGCAGTCAGCCATTGAAAACCCTGTGAGGGTCACTATGCGTTGGATACCGACTCGCCGGCACCTAACAACAACAACATTCCTCAAACAGCCCCTTTGCATCGCTTGCCACTGAGGCAGGGCTCAGTTGGCAAACTTTTATTACAAAACCCGTATAGTAAATATCAGGGGCTCTGTGGGCCACGTGGTCTCGATTGTAGCCACCCTGCCACACTAGTGTGCCAAAAGTGGCCTTGGGTGTGTGTGTGAATGAGTGATGGGCTCTGTTTCCCTCAGACTTTATTCACAGATACTGAAGTTTGAATTTCATGTCATTTCCACTCATCACGAAATATTAACTTTTTTTTGCTAAACCATTTAACAAAATAAAAACCATTCTTAGCTGCTGGGCCTGTTTGCTGGCCACTCTGAAATACTTTAACAGGTCCTAGCAATGGTTAAGCCTGGGATTTAGCTCAGTTGGTAGAGCGCTGCCCTGCAGTCTCTAAGGTCCCGAGTTCAATTCCCAGCACCATAAAAAGGGGAGAAGGGCCTGGCAATCCACTCCCAAGGCAATCCCCAAACAGTCAGCCATTGAAAACCCTGTAAGGGCTGCTATGAGTTGAATACTGACTCGACAGCACCTAACAACAACAAGCAATGGTTGATCTTAGGAATTGCTGTGGGAGCTTGCTTTACCTTGAATCATCCATCTGTTGAGCTCCAGGTTACACAAATCTTTGTCTTTGAATTAAAAGTAAAGGAAAGCTGGCTGTGGTGGCACTGGCTTGTAATCCCAGCCACTCGGAAAGTGGAGGCAGGAGGATCTCTGGTTCAAGGCCAGAGGCAACCTGTGTAACTTAGTGAAACCTGTCTCAATTATAAAAAAGGGGCTGGGGAGCAGCTTCATGGCACAGAGCTTGCAAAGTATGCATGAGGCCCAGGGTTCAGCACCCCCAGTACTGCAAAAAAGAAGAAGAAAAAGACATTGTTGGGAAGGTCTTGTTAGAAATTACTCCTGTTGGATCCAAATGTGGACCAGCAGTTTCCAGAGGCAAACAAGTCAGCCCAGATGCTGCAGCTTGAAAGATGCTGCAACTTGAAAGTTCCTGCAGTCCAGGCAAAGACGTGAGTCCTTTTGCGATGTAGTCACGACTGAGTACTATCTGCTCAGGACCCAGGGTGTTTCTCAGCAAACTCAAGAAGCTGTGAGGAGAGGATAATTCAAGACTTAAGCAGAGTTCTTGCTAAACGTGGCTGTGCCCTGAAGCAATACCACCATGTGACCACCACAAACACTATTTACATTTCAGACGCCTTTCCACATTTCCTTTTATGGTTGCTCTCCTAGGTGTTTTCAATACACGCAAAGCATAGTCTTCATGAAAAGGCTTCTGTAGGAACTGTAAAATATTTTATGTCTTTGTTTGGAAAAGCCCTTTGTGATTCCTTGAGGAGAGTCTTGTGAGGAGTATAGGATGCAGGTCACGATGCAGGGGCAGAAAGTAAGTAGAATAGTAGGTTAAGAGGTAAGAGGTGGAAAATATAATGAGAAGAAAAAGACAAAATAGCATAGTAAACAGCAAGAGAGCATACAATGGGTTGACAAGGAGACGAGTAAGATTAATTCTTGCTGCTCAGCACCGCTACCCGTGAACTGAGACACCTACACCACCAGGAGTAAATTACAGCATTGCAGTTGGCGTTGCTTTTTCATCAGAGGAGTGATTAAATTGCATGTTTCATAACATTGCTTATTATCCTTTCTATAAATGCTGCATCGTGTTATTATCCTTAAAAATGCACTTGTTGTTTCTGCGCAAGGGTAAAAGAGTGCCTTTCTGTGTTTCCATGGAGACAACACCCAGGATCTGGCACTGGGCCCACAGGTGGGACACTGTACGTGACCGTTGTCGGTCAGGAACCTTGACTATCACAGCTGGGGGACAACCTCTAGCATATATTTTCTCTGAAATTCTAGGTCACAGATCTTTATATCCAAATAGTAGAGGGTTAGGTTTCAAGTTAAGAAAAAACATTTATTGGGCACCAACTGTATTCGAGTATTTTGCAAACTTCTGGGGACTAAAAGGCCCATGAGCTGTGACTTCCACTCTTTGGGGATGTGTGAATCTAGAACTGTGGAGATGAAGCCAGAATAAGCCTTTGTGCAGGATTCGAATGCATCTGTCACCCTCCTAGGTCAGAGTCCCTGCAGGTGTGTGGCACCCAGAGCTGATCAGTAGCAGAGTCTGAGCAGTGACTAGCAAGAGCCCAACTCACAAGAGGTTCCTGTCACTGCCTTCTTCCTTCCCTGTATGCTTTGTCATCCCGGTAGACACTGGTCTCACATGATGACTATGTCAAAGATCATTGTGGGGTGGGGGGAGCAGAAAGTATCCTTGCTTTAGAAACATGTCTTTTATCTCATCATAGATTGTCTGATGCAACTTTTTGTGTATGCCTCCATTGTTGTTTTTACGTGCTGTCCAGTCTGGTTTGATTCATAGCAACCCTATGTATAACAGAACAAAACACTCCCAGACCCTGTGCCATGCCTGGCACGATGTCAGTGTTGCTCTGCTATTCATAGGGTTTTCAATGGCAGATTATTTTTGTTTTTGTTTTTGTTTTTGTTTGGGGGGGGAGTGGGTTGTCGGGTCCTTCTCCCAAGCCTACAGCACCTGGTGTTCCCAAGCGGTCTCCCATCCAAGTACTAACCAGGCTGACCCTGCTTAGCTCCTAAGATCAGACTAGATCTGATGCCGGGTGGTACGGATGTAGGTATATGCCTCTGAGGAGGAAAATATGTGACTAGTCATAACTGTAAGATGCCATCGACCACATGATAGGTCTGGATGTCTGGAATGTTAAGATGTAAAAACAAATGTGTACGTCAGAATCAAGTAAACGTGGTCACTCCTGGAGCAAATCTTTGACTAGCCACCAATTGAAATTCATCTCATGGGACTAGAGAAGCAGGAACGATAATTCATATAAATATAGATCGTCCCTAACTTGCGATAGTATGACTTAGAGATTTGTCAGTTTTCTAGTAGTGCGAAAGCAATGCCCGTTCAGTATATAGTGTCAGTAGTAGTCTGGATTTTGACCTTTCCCTGGCTGGAGAGATGCAGTGAGATATCTTTGTAAGTCATGCAATATAGGGGTAAGCAGCCAATACTCTACAGTGTTTTTGTTAACAAGGGTATTTTGAATATGATGTTCTATGTTTTTGAATACCACAATGTCTGCAAAATGCCCATCTGCATCCACAAGCGATATCCTGTATTTTATTATGAAGTAGGCTTTGCGTTACATGGTTTTGCCCAACTGGAGGCTAGTGTAAGCGCTCTTATCACCTTTAAGGAATTCTAAACTATGCTAAACTAGGCTAAAATATGCCTGCAGCCGTAGCCCTGTGGCATCCGATCCCGTCAGATCTCAGAAGCTAAGCAGGGTCGGGCCTGGTTAGTACCTGGATGGGAGACCGCCTGGGAACACCAGAAGCTGTAGGCTTGGGAGAAGGACCTGGCAACCCCCTCCCAAAAATCAATCTGCCATTGAAAACCCTATGCACAGCAGAGAAGCCCTGACAATAGTGTTTCCCCTGTTGTACAGAGGGTCGCTATGAGTCAGATACCGACTCGACGGCACCTAACAACAACAACAACAAACTATGCTATGGTGTTTTATAGGTTAAGCGTATTAAATGCCCTTTTGACTTAATGCTATTTTCAACTTATGAGGGCATTTATCAGAACCTAACCCCATCCAAGTCAAGAAACATCTGTATAGTAATTTAAAATTTTACAAAGGAATTCATTTATATTCACTAATATTTTTATTGGGCTGGGATTTAGCTCAATTGGTAGAGCGCTGCGTTGCAGTCTCTGAGGTACCGAGTTCGATTCCCAGCACTGCAAAAATGGGAGAAGGACCTAGCAATCCACTCCCAAGGCAATCCCGAAAACAGTCAGCCATTGAAAACCCTATGAGGGTCTCTATGAGTCAGATACCGACTCGACGGCCCTAACAACAACAACAACAACAATATTTTTATTGGAAAAAATAAAATTTTAAAAACCACTATAATATGGCAGGCGGGCTGGGATTTAGCTCAGTTGGTAGAGCGCCACTCTGCAGTCTCTGAGGTCCCAAGTTTGATTCCCAGCACTGCAAAAATGGGAGAAGGACGTGGCAACTCACTCCCAAGGCAATCCGAAACAATCAGCCATTGAAAACCCTATAAGGGTCTTTATGAGTCTGACACGACTCAACGGCACCTAACCACAACAACAACAACAACAACAACATAATATGGCAGAGCCCCATTTACCAGCCAGTCCACCATGTTGACAGCTAAATTCTTCAGTCATACTTAGGATACTTTGTGATATTGAGTGCCATGATGATTCCTCCAAGAACTCAGCCTAATGGTTGTATTAGATCCCTTCTTCTCACTTCTTTCCTCTTCCCAATCTGTACTTCTTCCCCAAATTATCCCATTCTCTTGTCATCAATTTCAATAGTTACCACATACTAGTAATCCCCAAATTTCTCTCTCTAGTTACAACTCCCCCCTGCCCTCCAGAAGTAAACCTTGAGAAAACTTCTGCCTCCCCACATGTTCCTAATGGGCATTTCCTGCTTCACACGTCCAAACCCAGGGGCTCAAGGCTTCTGCCCCGTCTTCCTCGCCTCCATCCATAGGCACACCCCTGTGCCTTGCCTCCATGTGGCCTTGACTCCTTCATCTCCCCACACACAGGCTGCCCATCAGCAAGTCCTCCAGACACTCCTCCACAGCCCCTTCCAGAACCCCACCCCTGCTCCTACTCTAGTCCAAGCTTCTGTGGGCTCTTGCCTGGGTAACTACAGCAGCCTCTCAGCTGATCTCCCAGCTCACTGCCTGTCTGCTCCCTGTCCTTCTAGTCTGGCCTCCAAACTGATCATTTTAAAGTTTAAATCAGATAATGGCCCTCCTCTGCTCAAACACCTTCTAGAGCTTCTCAGCTGCCTTCGAATAAGCAGAAATAGAGTATATGTGAGGCTGGTGTGCTCTGGCCCCTGCTGGGTCACTGCCTGGCTCCAGATCTCCTCCTAAACCTCAAGTCTGTTTCCCTCTTGGGGTATCCACGCCTCTTTCTTAGTGTCTGGGGTGCTTTCCCATTTCCATAAGGCTCACGTCCTCACTTTGTTTGGGTCTCTGCTCAGAAGTGCCTTTATCATGGCGGTCTTCTCCAAGGATACGGCACCCCCAGCAGGTGTGCCTTCCCCTTGCTGTACAGCACCATCACCAGGTGACTTCACACGTTCACTTGGCCGTTGTTGGCAGCCTTCATCATGTTTTCTTTCTCTCCTTCTTGATGGAAGGACCCTGAGGGTACTGCCTAGAGACTGCCTCCAGGTTATCCACTCTGCGTCCCTAGTGCTGGGCACAGGGCCAGGCTGAGTGAACAGCACTTTGAAGGAATGAGCAGTTATGAAGAGCAGTTCCACAGCCCCTTTATTTCACAGCTGTGAAGGACCTAACCAGTGGCCATCTAGACTCTTCCAGGTAGCACAGGTTCCATTAACATTGACATTATCATTTTATGCCTGGGGGTAGGAGACTCATTAAACATGTTTTATAATTTTAATTCTGGATGATTCTGGAATAAGCCAGAAACTCAAGATTTCTAGTGTCGGAAGTTGTTGACAGATTCATACAGGAAAGGCCTTATTTGATTTTAGTGTTTTTTAATTTTAAGTTGAGCATGTGCTGTGACACCTGTGAGGTTAGTAGTAGCGTTCTATAGCGTGGATGAGTGACAAACTTGTTGAAGCTAATTACTAAGAAATAGATCTGGGGGTTATTTGCAGTCATTGCAGTTCCATTTCGACATTTACATAGGTTGTTTATCATCCAGCATTGGCATATTTTAAGGGCACATATGGCTAGTTAATGGGGTTCAGGGTTTTCTGCTTGTTTGTTTTTCCCACCACTTAACGCACTTGGATTCCGAATGTTATCTGCATCGCCTTACCTTTGTTAGAAACAAGACTGCACTGCCTAGACTTGTGGCCTGCTGAGTGGTATTCATGTAACCCACAGGTTAAATAATTTATTAGTGGGTTTAATTTGTCTTCAAGCATCACTGAGAGAGCTGAACTCAGCTCACTCTAGCATCCCATCCCTGCCTGAACAAAGGGACTGCGGGTCACACAGAACTTGGGTGGCTCCCAGTCAGGGGTTCCCAGGATTTCACTGCAATTTCCAAAACCATCAGTGGTCCTGTGGAGTAATAGAACTGCATATCAAATTTCTGCTAGATCTCACTGAGACAAACATGCTTCTGGAATAAAACGTTGAAGATGATAGCAAGCAGAAGCCAAGGCCACGAAGGGCCTGGTAGTGATATTGACTGAAGAAGACTACAGCACTGTTTATTTCTATCAATACTTCGTTTTGTCTCTTTCCTCTCTTTTCAGTTTATGATTGCATCCTCAGAGAAAAAAAAAAAGTAATGGGATATGAAAATTAGAATTCCTCAGCATAAGTCCTGAAATCCTATGCTTGCTTTACAGCTTTGCTCTTTTGGCTGTTCTTTGTTTTTATGGGTTGGCCAGCTCGATTCTCCCTGTGAACAGGGAAGGGACACTGAAAAGGTCAAATTTATCAAAGCTCCATTTATTGACATGTTGTTGTTGTCAGGTGCCATGGAGTTGTGTCCGACTCATAGCGACCCTCATAGGGTTTTCAATGGCTGTTTCGGGATTGCCTTGGGAGTGGGTTGCCATGTCCTTCTCCCATTTTGCAGTGCTGGGAATCAAACTCGGGACCTCAGAGACTGCAGAACAGTCATTGCAGTTCCATTTCGACATTTACATAGGTTGTTTATCATCCAGCATTGGCATATTTTAAGGGCACATACGGCTAGTTAATGGGGTTCAATGCCAACTGAGCTAAATTTAGCTCATTTATTGACATGTTATGTTATGTTATGTTAGATGCCGTTGAGTCGTGTCTGACTCATAGCAACCCTCATAGGGTTTTCCATGGCTGACTGTTTCAGGATTGCCTTGGGAGTGGATTGCCACATCCTTCTCCCATTTTGCAGTGCTGGGAATCAAACTCAGGACCTCAGAGACTGCAGAGCGGTGCTCTACCAACTGAGCTAAATCCCAGCCCCTTTATTGACATATGAAGCATTAAAATGTTGAGTGTTCTCCAAGCCTGGATGGTAACAGAAACAGGAAGTGCCACAATCTTGGTGTGCGTTCTCAGATGATAATGTGGCAGGCAGGCTGTGGTGCGCCCCTGAGAGCTTCTTATTTCAGTGTGAGGAACAGCAGCCTCCTTCCCCATGAGGTGGTGTGATTGGGAGGCATTTGCAGTTTAGACAGGCCTTGGGACAAGACACCAGTCACTTCCCTTTATTTTTCTCCTTCTGATCGCTCCTCTAGTAACTGGTATGCACGTGCCTGGAGGTGAGAGAATGCAGTGACACGCTGGGGACCACACACAGGAATGCTGGGAAGTCCTGGGAGGGTCTGTTGCTCTGGAAAATCCGTTCTTGAAGCCCACCTTGTGGTCTGTACTTCCCAACCCACAGCGCCAACACATCCAAAGCAAGGCACACGGGCAAGACTGTGAAATGCCTCCCCCACGTCCCTCCTGCCTCTTGGGTCCTCAGTCACCTCTAGCACAGTCACCTGGCACTAAACCTGACACCAAGAGCAAGAGATTCTGGAAAACCAGACGCTTCCCACCTTCAAGGCTTGGTGAGGGCAGTGAGTGCAGGGCTTGAGAGCCTGGTGTGCGGCCCACCTGCCCCAGCTCAGGTGCTTCCTAGCTCTGTAACAATAGACGTGGACAGTGAGATGGATCGAATAACAACTGTGAGTCCAAAGTTCGTGGCACAGATTGCAGGAAGTGGTGCATTGTGCAGAGCCACGGCTGAGTACCCATTTAGCTGGGGTTCCTGCCACGCGTGGACGGCATCGCTCTTGGAAGCTGAGAAGCCCTGGAGGGTAAAGCAAAAGAGCCCTCTTAAAGAGAGGCCCATGGACCTACTTGTCAGTGGTAGGCATAGGAACTCAAAAGAATCCTTAGCAAACTGTGCTTTCATCACAGTGACACCTAGAAGCACAAAATCCCAGATGGATGAAAATGTCATGATAAGCCAAGGGGTAGTCGTTTCCTGAAAGCAGTGCTCCAAACCCCAACAAGAAAGGCACTGGCTGGGGCCGACTCCTGAACAAAAACTAGCTGGGAAGGCTGGGAGTAGACCACAGGGGGGCAGAAGAGACGGTCACAGGAGCTGTGGGGCTTCATCCATTCAGGATGCTGCACCAACAAACCATGAACTTGGTGGCTAAGAGGCAGCAAGCATGTCTTTTTCGAGGTTCTGCAGGCTATGAAACTCAGGCCAGGATACTGGGATCTTTGGTGTCCATGGAGGGCTGCTTCCTGGTTTCAAGAGCCTTTTCCCTTCAACCTGGCAGGGTGGAAGAGGCAGAGGAGCTCTGGGGAGCCTCCATTATCAGGGCACTGATCTACTCATGAGACATCCACTCTATCCACTCTTACAACCAAAATGCCTCCCAAATACCCAGCCCCAATACCATCACCTCAGGGGCCAGGAGGTCAACCTACAGACTTAGGGGAGGCACAGACATTAAGACTAAGCACAGACACCAGCAGAGAAGAGGGCTGGAAATGGGGCAGGACAGCCTAATAGGTTCTCATTTAGTCAGTCTCCACAACACGCTTATTAACATCTTCCTGATTAGGCTGACTGAGCCCTATGTAATGTGCCACGGGAGTGTTAATTAACTAATTCATTAATTAATATTGATTACATGTCTTTTCCCCCACGTGTCTGTCAGCTTCTCATGCTGTGAGGGCTTGAGTTTTGCTGTGGTGCTGAAAGTTACTCCACTGCTATTGCAGACACCAGCAGGGCCACCCGTGGTGGACAGAGTTCACCTGACCTTCCAGATTAAGACAAACTAGGGAGAAGGACACAGAAGCCCACTCCTGAAGCAGTTGGCCATTGAAAACCCTATGAATAGCAGAGAAGCACTGTCAAACTTTGTGCCATAAAATGAGCCTGCCAGGTTGGAAGGCCTTCAGAAGATGACTGGATAAGAGTTGCCTCCTCAAAGTAGAGTCTACCTTAGTAATGGGAATGAAGTAGTGCTCCAGGACCTCCACTTGCTGATGTGGCACAGCTCAAAATGAGAAGAAGCACAGTGGCTACAACAATGGACTCAAACATAAAGAAAGATCATGTGAATGGCACAGTGTCACATAGTGTTTTATCAAGCAGCTAAAGTAAAAGGACGACATGATGAAGTTAAAGAACTAAACAGAAGATTTCAAAGGGCAGCTCGAGAAGACAAAATCAAATGATGACATGTGCAAAGAGCTATAGATAGAAAACCAGAAGGAAAGAACACTCTGTGTTTTATTCAAGCTTAAAGAATTGAAGAAATAATTCAAGCCTCAAGGGTAATAGTGAAGGGTTCTACAGAGAAAATATTTAAACAAGGCAAGAAACATCAAAAGAAAATGGAAGGAATATACAGAGTCATTACGCCAAAAAGAATTGTTGGATGACCAACCATTTCAAGAGGTTCCATGTGATCAGGAACCAATGGTCCTGAAGGATAAGATGGAAGCCGCCTTGAAGGAACTGGCAAAACTACAAGGCTCCAGGAATTGACAGAGTACCAAGAGAGATGTTTCAACAAACAGATGCAGCCCTAGAAGTGTTTATTTGTTTATTCCAAGAGATCTGGAAAACAACTACCTGTCCAACTAACTGGAAAAGATCCATATTTGTGCCTATTCTCAAGAAAGGGGATCCAATCAAATGTGGAAGTTATTGAACAATATCATTAACAAACTCTAGCAAGTGAAATTTTGCTAAAGGTCATTCAAAAGAGACTGCAGCAGTATATTTACAAGGAACTGCTGAAATATCAAGCTGGATTCAGAAGAGGGTATGAAACCAGGGACATCTTGCTGATTTCAGATGGACTTTAGCCAAAAGCAGAGAATACCAGAAAGATGCCTATCTGTGTTTTATTGACTATGCAAAGGCATTGACTGTGTAGATCACAACAACTTACAGATAACATTACGAAGAATGGGAATATCAAAGAACTTAATTACACTGATGAGAAATCTGTACATGGACCTGGAGGCAATTGTTCAAACAGGACAAGAAAATACTGCCTGTTTTAAACTCAAGAAAGGTATGTTGTTGTTGTTGTTAGGTGCTGTCAAGTTGGTATCTGACTCATAGTGACCCTCTGTACAACAGGGGAAACACTATTGTCAGGGCTTCTCTGCTGTTCATAGGGTTTTCAATGGCAGACTGATTTTTGGGAGGGGGTTGCCAGGTCCTTCTCCCAAGCCTACAGCTTCTGGTGTTCCCAGGCGGTCTCCCATCCAGGTACTCACCAGGCCCGACCCTGCTTAGCTTCTGAGATCTGACGGGATTGGATGCCACAGGGCTACCTCTGCAGGCTCTTAAGAAAGGTATACATCAGGGCTATATCTTTTCACCATACCTTTTCAATCTCTGTGTGGAGCAAATAATCTTAGAAGCTGGACTTTATGAAGAAGATTGTGACCTCAGGATTGGAGAACGACTCATTAACAACTTGTGTTATGCAAATGACATGATTTTGCTTGCTGAAAGTGAAGAGAATTTGAAAGATTTACTGATGAAGATCAAAGAACACAGCTTTCAGTATGGATTGCACTCGAACATCAAGAAAACAAAAATCCTTACAACTGGGTCAGCAAGTAACTTCATGATAAATAGAGAAAAGATTGTTATTATCCAAGATGTTGCTTTACTTGGTTCTAAAATCAACACCCATGGAAGTAGCAGTCAAGAAATCAAAAGACACATTGCATTTGGGAAAGCTATTGCAAAAGACCTTTTTAAAGTGTCGAAAAGTAAGATGTGACATGAAGATGAAGGTATGCCTGACTCATGCCATGGTATTTTCAATTGCATCACACGCTTCTGAAAGCTGGACATTGAGTAAGAGAGACAGGAGGAGAACTGATGCTTTAAATTATGGTGCTAGAGACGAATATTGAATATACCATGGACTGCCAAAAGAACCAACAGATCCATCCTAGAAGAAGTGCAACCAGAGTGCTCCTTGGAAGCAAGGATGGTGAGACTGCATCTTATGTAGTTTGGACATATTGTCAGGAGGGACCAATCCCTGGAGAAGGACATCATGTTTGGGAGAGTGGCAAGTCAATGAAAATAAAAAAGGAATATCCTGAAATAGCTGAACTGACACAGCATCTGCAACAATGGGCTTAAACATAAAAAAAGATCATGTGCATGACACAGTGTTGAGGAGTGTTTTGTTCTGTTGTACATACAGTTGCTTGAGTAGTACCCAACAGCATCTAACAACAAGAGTCACACCAGACTCAATGGCACCTAACAACAACCCATCTTCTACACGTTAGATGTTTTTAAGAATAACGTGTTTTCCTTGTGATGTTGATAACTATAAAAGAAACCATTGCCATCCCTGTTATGTAGACCCACACCTCCTGCGCTCCACAGACCCTCACTAGGTACATATAGAAGAATCAGTGGAGCTCCATTTCTTAGGGACCACGTTGTTAGTCTTTCTTCTCAGTATGACTAGGGACACTATAACATGCCCTAAAGTGGAAATGTTTGATGACTAACATATGATGGCCGTACATCAGTCTTTCTCATACTCATGAATCTGCTTTGCTCATTATAATTTATACTTTAAGTAAAAAGCCAACCTTGCAATATATTTAAAATCATACGTGCTTTTTCTCCTGAAAATAAGATCTCTACCCAGTTATTATGGGACCTTGGTTTTGACAATTAATTTCAATATGCCAGCAGTACTGAAGTCTTTTATATTTTTACAAACCTAATTTCTTTAGAAACAAAAGGTATTATTTCTGAGCTAAAGGTCCTGCTAGAAAGTTGCTTAGTGTTACATTTTAGTAAGTGTCAGCATATAATACTAAAGATTTATTTTCAGCTACATGAGCGAGACTTATAGCTGTGAAATACTGGAACCACTTAAGCTAATGAATTAGGACAGAATGAATTAACAAAACATACACTACATTTTAGAGAATTGCCTAAGTAACCTGTATTATCCTAAGCCTTACGTTCCCCAGAGAAAATTGTAGGTCCTGTACCATTTATTAGGAAAGGCTAACAAGAGTAGTTAACATTATTTGATGGTCTGAAATGTCATATAAATAAACTCTGAGTTTTTTCTGTCTCATTCATTCTCTAAGATTAGTGCTAGGATGTAACATTTGGAAATGAAGAAAAGGTTAAATATTGTAATGAAAATGTCCTGTAATTCTACGACCTAGATTTAATGAACGGTTAATGTTTTATGTCATTATGTATTGTCTTTTTTGCCCTCTAACATGAAATTTAAAGCATAGTAGTCTTTCTATCATTTGTTTAGCTGACACGTGGCAGTTGGTTGTCTAGGATATACCTGGAGCCAGGAAGATGAGAAGGCTGCAGGGAGGAGTGAAACGTACTCTCGATCCCCAGGAACGTGTGTTGTTGTTAGGTGCCATTGAGTTGGATCTGACTCATAGTAACCCTAGGTATAACAGAAGGAAACACTGACACTGTGCCATGCCCAGCACTATGTCAGTGCTTCTCTGCTATTCACAGAGTTTTTGATGGCTGATTATTTCAAGATTGTTTTGGGAGTAGACTACCAGGTTCTTCTCCCATTTTTGTGGTGCTGGGGATCAAAACAGGGGCCTCAGAGACTTCTGAGCAGCACTCTACAAACTAGGCTAAACCCAACCCCTGAGGAGCTAATGTTGTTGTTGTTGTTAGGTGCCGTCGAGTCGGTATTCAACTCATAGCGACCCTCATAGGATTTTCAATGACTGACTGTTTCGGGATTGCTTTGGGAGTGGGTTGCCACATCCTTCTACCTGAGGAGCTAATAGTGGGCTATAATTAGGAAACTATCCAAGAAAACCTCTAATAATGATACACACACACACACACACAAAAATTTCCAGTAGTCCAGGCAAGAGAATGAACTCTGCATGAAGGAGGGGAGAAAGCCCCACAGGAGAACGACCTACAGGAGGGAGAAGGGGAGAGGAGGCAGGAGCCTGGACATGCAGAGCTTGCAGATGGAGTCAGACACACGCCAGAAGATGCTCTGGCCGTGTGGGGTGGAGGTGAAGTCTCGGAGGCCAGTGCAGAGCTGTGTCAGTCAAGAAGCACCAGGAAGAACTGAAGACGAGGTTGCAGGGGACAGCCTTGTGGCCCGAGCTAGGGGTGGGGCAGGGAGATTACTGCACAGTGGTCCAGAGTCCCCAGTTATGATATGAATATGGTGAAGGCCTTTTGTATGGTGTGGCTGACCTTTGCTGAGTGTCGTCTACGTGACACATTGAGTTGAGGTGGGCTTGGGAAGGCTCAGGCTTGCAGCTCACACTGGCTGCCAAACTAGCGTCCCAATAGGGTTGCTGTCTCTCTTTGGTCCAGACCTTGCTTGGTTATGGTAATCATAAAGAGACACACATTTCAAGATACATGAGATAGACAAAGGGACTCCCTCATTGTCCTCTTTGGTCTCATAAAGTGCAGCACAGCGTGGGTCGTGGATGACACTCAGGGGACCTGCTGTCTCCCAGGAGCTGTGGATCTCATCGTGTGAGTGGTCCAGGGTCCCAGGCCTGGCTCAGGCCACTCAGGGGCTGGTAATGGAGAGGGTGTGAGGGTCTCGCGATGGAGCTGCTCCTAGCAAAACCTGCACCATGGCAAAGCACTCTGGGGAGTGTTCTGAGTCCTCTTACTGCTTTCTGCAGGGCAGAAATTATGGACCTGGACTCACATCTAATGGAAAAGTTGAATATTCAGAACAGTGGGGGCAGAGGTGTTTCTTTTTCTTTAACAAAATCTATGGGAGGTACAAACTCAATATTGACAAAGTCAGACATTTTGGATTGATTTACCGATGACATACACACCTCTTCTTGTTGTTGTTGTTAGGTGCCGTCGAGTCGGTATCCCACTCATAGCGACCTTTTGTACAACAGGGGAAACACTATTGTCAGTGCTTCTCTGCTGTTCATAGGGTTTTCAATGGCAGATTGATTTTTGGGAGTGGGTTGCCAGGTCCTTCTCCCACACACCTCTTCTATATATTACTTAAAGCTAATAGGCAACAGATATGTCCGTTCTTCCCCAGAGCTTGGTGTGAGTTTCAGAGAACCAAAGATCCTACAGAGGGCTTGCTCAAGGATATCCCAAAATGGATGTTATTATGTACTCTCTGTTTTAGAGATGCAGAAACAGGGATAAAGAGGCCCACATGACTGTCTGCCTGTGGAAGGCTAGGCAGCCATTCAGCTGGGGTGAAATCTAGGCAGTTCTGTCCCCTGGGCTTCACACACTGTACCCCAGGAGGCTAACCAAGGACAGGAGGCTGAATCAGATGGCCAGACTGGGGTGGGCTGCAGTGGGCAGACACCTGGCCAGGGAAACAAGTCAAGGGACCCTTACAGTTGCTCCATCCATGGTGACCATGCCTCGAGGCTGTCAAAAGAGTGAATGGGCTCTTCATGTCTGTGTGTCACATAAGGAATGTTATAGATTAGTTAGAAAAAAACGTTTTGTTATTGTTGTCATTGTTGAGTTTGAACATAACTACTAGAGATCAAAATCGCTACCCTTCCCTAAAGGGATAGACGCCAATGCAGCATCGATGGGGCCAAGTTCCAAAAGACTTTTGGAAGTAGGGTGGACAAGGCTGGGTTGAGCCATTGCACACACAAGGTGGATACCGGAGTATGAAATCATCATTTAGACAGTAAGAAAGAATGTTCTTTGTTTTTTTGCCATTGAGCTAAACCTTTTTTGAGTTTATAGACTTAGCCATCCTTTTTTAATAAGATAACCTCACATTTTTTTCACCAACTCTTTTACTGGTTAGTTTTGTTTTGAATTGACTTAGTTTTTTAAAACTCAGATGGAGATTTTTTTTCGGTATTTGGAAAATGTCCACCTGCCAGTTTATAAACAAGCCAATTAGTGCAGACGCTGACATGGATGTGTTGTCAGGAACACCTTTGTTTTATTTTGTGGCCAGTCACGATGTGATTTTCTACTCTCGGCTTTCTTTGCCATCTGGCCTTAGCGGAACACTGTATTTCAGAGGATGCCAGCTCTAAAAGGTTGTCATAACTTTACATAAAGTGACGATTACTTGGACAAATGCGCTACACTGAGGCACCAGCTTGCCGGCCTAGGAAGCCTGAACAGAACCACGTTATACGCCTTTGACAATCGGGACAAATCAGTCTTGACCTCAGTCCCATCTCCATACCTCTTCTCCCTAATTGCAGTAACATTTTGCTCCAATTGCCTCCACCTGAGGAATCTAAACTATGTGAGGAGCTGTATGACTTTTTTTCCTCTGAAAAGTGCGCGTTTCTTGGCCTTCCTGGCAAGTCCCCTGCCGCTGGATGCTTGGAGTCACTTCACGTAACCCAGTGTGAAGGTACTCAGAGCAGTTAGACTCCTCCACAGCCTCTGCCTTATGGCCCGAGAAGCTTCCCTTCCAGGGGGCAACTGAGAGGGGACAGGGCTCAAATTTATAAGTGGGATGGGTTAGGGACAAGATAGGAGTGGAAGAGGATCCTGGAGAGAGATGTACTGGCCCGCTCTAAGCCCTCCTTGTACTTCCGCCTTCTAAGCCCTCATTGTACTTCCGCCTTCTAGGCCCTCATTGTACTTCCGCCTCTTAGGCACTCATTGTACTTCCGCCTTCTAAGCCCTCATTGTACTTCCGCCTCCTAGGCCCTCATTGTACTTCCGCCTCCTAGGCCCTCATTGTACTTCCGCCTCTTAGTCACTCATTGTACTTCCGCCCCCTAGGCACTCATTGTACTTCCGCCTTCACCTCATTTTGAAGGCTCGAGTAGGGTGGGGGGCACGCAGCGTTCTTCTTGGGAGCTTCCAACCCAGAACCAACCTGCTCCATCCAGACTGTTCTTTCATGTGCAGTCACCTGGTCTCTTCCAAATGGGCTGCTTTTCCCATTCCATGACCAGCCCTCCCATGGGCCTGGCCATCACCCTTGAGGCTGAGAGTCTCACAAGAAGAAAGGAGGTGAAGAAAGCACAGTGAGCAAACAGTTTAACTTCGGCTAAGCCTAGTGGAATATTATTATTTAACATCAGAAATAAAAGGAAATCCCATGCATTTTCATGAAAAGGATAAGTGTTTAAATGCATTAGCCCAACAATAAGATAAGATCCTCCCACAAGTGTCCGTCAGTTTGCCACACTGTGGGGGCTTGTGTGTTGCTGGGATGCTGAAAGCTGTGCCACTGCTATTTCAGATACCAGCAGGGCCACCCATGGTGGACAGGTTTCACCTGAGCTTGCAGACTAAGACACGTTAGGAAGAAGGACTCGGCAGCCCATTCCCAAAATAATTAGCCACTGAAAACCCTATGACTAGTAGAGAAGCACTGTCAAACATAGTGCCAGTAAATGAGCCCCTCAGAATGGAAGGCATTCAAGAAACAACTAAGGAAGAGTTGTCTCCTCAAAATAGAGTCAACCTTAATGACAGTAGTGGAGTAAAGCCCCTGGGAGCTTCTTTTGCTGATGTGACAAGACTCAAAATGAGACGAACCATGCTGTTGTTGTTAGGTGCCGTCGAGTCGGTATCCAACTCATAGCGACCCTCATAGGGTTTTCAATGGCTGACTGTTTCGGGATTGCCTTGGGAGTGGGTTGCCAGGCCCTTCTCCCATTTTGGGGGTGCTGGGAATTGAACTCGGGACCTCAGAGACTGCAGCACAGCACTCTACCCACTGATCCAAATCCCAGCCCAGAAGAACCATAGTGGCTGCAAAAACAAACTCACATAAAAAGATCATATGCATGGCACAGTATCAGATAGAATTTCCTTCTGTTGAGCATAGGGTCACTATGAGTCAGATCTGAGTCAACAGCACCTGATAATGACAAGATAAGATCTAATATTTGAGTCCTTTGGAGACAAAACTTACCTGACCTGAGCTCTTGGTGGCAAAACCTAAAATGAACCAGTGTTAGGCAATTCATGTCCTCCATTCACCCACCAGTCTGGGTATCCACACATTTCATTGCAGATATAGGCAGATGCTTGACTAGGCACTGTGGGAGAGGTGCGTAATATAAGATATGGACACTGAGTTACCTTCCCAAAATCTGTAAAATTCTGATACGTCAGACCTCAGATCAAGGTGATAGGCCTGTACAATCACATTCCCATTTTACAGATGGTGAAGCAATGGCAGAAGTGGTTAAGGACTTGTAGCTGCACTCATCACCCCCAGATGTCACCACTGGCCAGGTAGTCCCTATACGTTCATGGCATATAAGCAAATAAACATGACCACCACCACTATGTCTCCCTCTAAACCACAAAACCTCACCCTCATTGCAGTCACTGTGGACGCTGCTGGCGTGAATTAGGTTAGCGAATGGGTGTGCATGCTAGCCAGCAAAGGGAGAGGCAGAGGACCTGTCCCTGAGCAGAAGAGATGCTAAGCAGTAAATCCCACTGCAAAGTGACACATTCCTCTTCAGAATCATTGCTGCTTGCATTTTTTGAGCTTTCTAATTCCGTCTCTTTTGGCTTACTGAAGGAGTTTTTGCTAAATACTAACCTTTTCAACTTTCCTGCTATGCACCTCTTCCATCATGCTTTTGTGTAAAATATAGTAATTATATGTTTTTAAAATTGTGCCCCATTCTTATGGGACAAGGAAGTGGCAACCCACTCCCAAGGCAACCCCGAACAATCAGCTATTGAAAACCCTATGAGGGTTGCTATGAGTTGGACACAACTTGACGGCACCTAACAACAACAGCAACAACCCCATTCTTACTGAATATTTGTCTGTCAGATACTCTTCCAGACATTGGAGATATACTTGTAAATAATACAGTGACTCTGCCCTCAGAGAACTTGCACTTTGAGAGTGAAAATGAACAATAAATTAATAAAGAAGTAAATAAACAGGAAATGGAAGACATGCTATGGAAAAAAGGAACACGGAGGCTACAGAGGCTAGGGTGCATTGTGGAGGGGAAGGGTGTTCTTGCATTGTGCAAGGTGGTAAGGGAAGGTCTTGTGGTAGGTGATATTTGAGTGTCGGTCCCAAGGAGCTGGGATGGTAGCCATGGAGGGGTCTGGGGAGGGAAACTCCAGGCAGCATGAACAACACATGCAAATATCCTGAGGTAGGAGCAAGCTCTGCGAGTGGTCTGAGCAATTGGTTGTAACCAACCAGAGCAGAGTAAGGGAGAAGAGTGGTCGGAGATGCGTGCACTGAGTTCACAGAGCCTGGCTGGACTCTGTGAGGATCTCGGCCTTTACTTTCCATGGGTGAGAAGGGACTGAAGCAGTCAAAGCAGAAAGCTACCTTCAACTCAGTGAGCTGCTTTGTTAGGTGCGGTTGTTCTGTAGATGGAACCAAGATGGCTACCCAGCGGTCTCTGGCAGGAATCTGGATCGGAGGTGACGGTGGCCTCAGCCAAGTGGCCATGGTGGAGTCAAAGGAATGGCCAGCTTGTGGACACACGTGAGACATACAAATTAGTCAAGGGCAGTCAGAATGACACTGCGGAATTGGATGCAAGTCACAGAGGATGGGGTGTCCACTTAGCGAGACCCAGGGGGCAGGGGAGGCGCAGGTCTGGAGGAAGATTCAATAGCTCGAGATTCCGCATTCAAGCAGAAATGGGGTGGGCAGATGAATGTCCCACAGCCACCTTCAATGGAGGCACCATCATGCGCCGGCAGGAGGCCTTTACAGGGAGGAAGAAAGATGGCAGCATGAAGGGGCATGGGCAAGCGAAGGCAAGGCCCGAGGGGTGGGCCTGGCAGGACAGGATGCAGGAACACTCTTCAGAGAGAGCGTGGCCCTAGGGCCACCTATAGTGCGGGTTTCCTTCTTATTTTCACAGCCAAACTCACTTATAAGAAATGGCCCTTGCTCATCTGTTTTTCTCCTTGAAAATCTTTAGCTGTTTGTCTTTGATCTTCACAGAAATCACCTTTTAGTTTTGATTCAGTCCCTTGTTTTTCCTTTGAAGTGTTTTTTTTTTTCTTTTTGAGAATTACCCCCATCTTTTCAAGTTTCATCACCACCCTAATGATCCCAGCCCTCCCTACTCTTAATCGAGTTACTGAAGCAGACTCTGATTTCTGGAATCTTCCGCTTTCTCTCAGGCAGTCCAAAGACTGAGACCTTAGGAGGCTTTGGAGCCAGTTCTCCATCTGATTCCCCCGAACAGCCCTGCATTGGTTGCCACTTGAATCAAAACCAAACCCCGCCCCCCATTTTACCAGAGCAAGGCCCTCCATCCAGAATTCTCCTTACTGCCATAGCATCTGTGTGGTGGGACCAGCAGCAGTACTCCAACGCGTTCTGAGACCACACCATGTCCCAGGCACTGGCACTCACACACACTGTCTTGTTTAATCATTGGACAACTCTATGAAGAACCATGGTTCCCGGGGTCCCTTTGTACTTGAACACTCGCTGTATGAACTCAGTGACCAAACAGATGGAGAGAATAGGTCCCTGGCCAGCCTCACTATCTGACACCCTGTGATTGGGTCACCCCCATCGGTGAGGACAGAGAGGCTTAGAAAGACTGAGTATCACTTACCAAGGACACAAAGTCAGTAGCCATGGACCTGGAATCCATCTACCCTTGGCCGTGCTGACTCCACGGCTGGTTCCCTGCTCTTGCCCACCTGCCCTGTGTCACGCTTCCTCTCACCTCTCCAGGGGACCCACTGCCCTTCTCCACAAGCATCTTCCCCCAGTGTCTTCATTCAGCTGCAGCACCCCCAGCCCAATGCCTTCTGTCCACCCCATACCTTCCATGGTCCTGCATCCCCGACAGTGACATAGCCTTCCAGAAAGCACTGCACTTCACCCTCGTGACCACGTGGACAAACAGGGAAGTAGTCTGGACCACCACACCACCTCCTGTCTCTACATCTTTGCCTCGTGCTGGTCGGTGACCATCTGAGCTCAGGTGCATTGAGCGCCACAGTCTGCTAGGTGTGTCCATCTTGGTTTGGCTCACAGCAGGCTCTGAGTCAGTCACTCAGTTTCCCAGGGATCTGGGGTAAAAAGGTACCTAAGTACTTGTAGCATTTAGGCTGGATCACAAGTGTTCAAAAGTAATTATATAGAATTCTGTCCCATGATGGGTGTCCAACATCTGTCTCTTTGAGGACTCTGAATTGTTCTTCTCAAGCCTAGTGGGATGCAGGATATGCTGCAAATGACTTACTGTGAATGCAGAAATCAACCAGTGAGTTTTGCTGCTAGGCACACCCTGGGTTCCAGGGCCTCATTCCTGAATTCCCTGAGTCCTCAGTCTCTTCTGTGTCCTCTGAGATGGCTTCGGAATCTTCTAGACAGAAGGAATTAATGAATAAAAGAATGAATCATCACACGTAGAATATTTAATCGACAGGACATAAGGGATTAAAGTAGCGACCATTTTAACATCTCCTCACTCTTGACATTCACATCTTTTATTCGGTCCTGAAATAGTTAAGTGTCTAAACATCACATCACTTTCCTGCTGAATTTTCTTTAATTTCTGCTCCAAAATGACAAGATATTTATAAAATTTGGGAGCTGGCCAGAGGCCTATTATTTCACAGGTTGCCAAGCTCCACTTCCGGTCATTTTATGAACCAGTAAAGACAGCCATGATTTGTGACATTGGAAACCATTGTGATTAAAATATGGCCTTACCACAAATCCTGCAGCAGAGGCACTTAGGAACCTTCTAAGGCTCCCCAGCCACAGAAGTTGGTAGCCAAGTACCCCCACTGGCCACTCTCAGAGATGATGTCTAGTTGTCAGTGATCAGCTTTGCTAGAGGGCGGTAGGTTGCTGGATTGAGACTGGTAGTTGTAGGTGGAAGACCAGCAGACAAAGGCCCTTCCCTCTATTGAAAGGTGACACAATCTCCTGTCATAACTGACCAATGCTTCCAATTAATGGAGCATGGCTTGTATATAATGCAATTATTCTTTTGATTAAAGTGACCTCAGAATTGCATTTCTGAAAACAATGATTGAATATACACACGCCAGAGTAAAGGTCCTTTCCTTGTGTTGATGGAGTTTATCATCCAGGGTAAATGGAGATGAGAAACTTCTGTGACATGGCCAATACTTGTGGGACAACATTTTAAATGTGAATAGTTTTAACTTCTGTACCCATTGTTAATTCCTGCTTCAAACTGAGCTGCAAGAGAAGCCAAGCTATTTTTTTTTTAAAGCACGTGAATCTAACAAGAAAAATGAAAAGGAATATATATTCCCAGCCTCAAACTGGTGGCTTGTCAAGAACATGGTGGCTGTAACATCGAACAGTTTGGAATGGAGTCCTGTCTCTTCAGAAACAGGTGTCTGGGGGATTTACAAAGTTAGTTATAAAAATCTAAAGCATAAGACTCTGGGGAGGAAAGGCCAGACTGTGCCCATGATGTTTTCGAGAGATGCAGGCTGTGGTCTAGGAGCAGTGGAAGTCACTGGGGACTCTAAATGAGAAAATATCATAACCGTATTAGCCATGAAAAAATAAATAGGGCTACTGTGTGGAAGAGAGTTTAACGGAGGCAATCATAGAGAAGGCTGTCGCAGAAACCTATGTGAGGCAGTACAAGAGAGCTAGAACTATAAGACACGTGGACAAATTGAAGAGGAAATTTTGATGAAACGTGGGGATAAGAAAGAGGAGTTAAGGCAATTCTTGGGCATGTGGATTTGGTGACTGGAAGCTAGTAGTGCCCTTGACTTATGATTAAGCAGACCGAAAATAGCAGGGAACCATCAGGAACTCAATTTTGGGCTGAAATTGTAGTGTCTGAGAGATGTCCAAGTGAAAATGTCAAGTGGACCCCTGGTACGTAGGTCAGTGAGTCTGCAACTCAGTATGTTTTGAGAATTTACTGGTGCCAAGTACCATTGTAGTGTCAGGAATACAAAACCTGCAAGTCTGTATCCTCCATTAATGTACATGGACAATTGCATCTTCTATTTGACCTTAAAATGATATTGTGTATCTTAGAATACCACATCACTTTTCTGCTGAGGTGGGGAGGTAGGGGGAAGATACAGAGAACATGAGAACAGATAAATAAGGTAATCTTAGATAAGCATTTTGATAAGTATTTTGGAGGAGATAAATGATGGCGCTGTTGTCGAGAATGATTTATGGGTGAAAGGGTGGGAACTACTATTCCAAGTTCAGAGAAGCCTCTGTGAAGCCTTTGCCAGGCTCTGGAATTCAGATGGAAGACAGGGGCTGCAGACCGAGATTTGGAGTTATCATTGAGGCTGTATTGGGACGGTAATGTTCCGCTGGCTTTAGGAGCGTGGACAGTGCTTCATGAGAGTGCAGATACCTGAAATGCTCTGCAGGCCTCCCCTCGGGGTCCACCCAGAGCACCTGAGTGTGGGTCAGGCCACTGTGGAGGTCCCTCTCCTGTGGGAAGTGCCTGTGAAACCCACTAGCAGAGGTCTGGCTGTTGGATTCTGGAAGAGGCAGAAAATCAAAGCCAGCGCAGCTTATGTGTAATCAGAACACCAGTCCAAGGGCATGCAGAATTGGGGTCTTAGGGCAGAAAAGACCCATCAGAGGAACGGATGAGTGGAAGAGCAGTCAGGTGGGCAGATCTGGAAGTGGTCTAAAGATGAGGCAGGGCCCCGTGTGCTGACTGTATTCTTTGCTCCCATCCCTGAGTGCTTTGTCATTGACAGCATCTTTTGAAGAATAAGTCTTCTTGCAAAGTATCACGTCTCCACAATTTAATATTCTGAAGTTTGAAATATGTGAAGCAGAGACGCAAGCTCTGAAGTTATCTGAACTGCCACAATCAGCCGTCCGCCCCTCCTCATCTAGAAAGCCGTAACAAACACAGTTTATTCTGGAAGCAACCAGGCAGGTGCTCAATTGCTTTCTTATTTATACCACACACAGAAGTGAAAAGATGTGACTGAAATATCTACACATATAACTGAGCGAGCCAGAGTGCGGGGGGCAAGTTTGAATGGGAAGCCAACATCAACACGTGCAAATTCACTTTGCTTTCCTTAATTCTGCTTTGACAAGCTGCCATTTTCTCTCCACAGTGGGAGAACTCAATTCAGTCCAGCCCAGCAAACTCAGTGGAATCATTTTATCGCCACTTTGGTTTATAACCTAGACTCTGTTTGCCGGCATCTTTGCCTACTTGAATCAAGTATTGTCACTCTGTTGGACATTGTTCACAGCTCAAAGCATGTCACTTCCTGAGCATAGCAGGGCTGAGCTCCACGCAGAGTGGGCTTCCTGGGGAGGCCTCTTTCCCTCCTTCTCTCATTCTGTACCTACGTGTGGCCCGCGCTGATGGGAGCAGGAGGCTGGGAGGGCATGGGCACAGGGCCATCTCTGTGACTGTTGCATCTTGGACAAGGCACAAGGCATGGACTGACCCACGGTGGCTCTGGTGGCCTCTGTCTTCATTGTTTGATTTCAAGCAACAGAGGTCCTACGCCTAGCCATTAAGCTGGGTGGCCCATGGGCGGTCACACATCCTGTCCACCCATGTCCAGACAAGGCTGTGCCCTGGCAGAGCCGGCCTCCCCCAACTCTTCTGCAAAGGGTTCCCCCAGGGGTGGGGGCAGCTGGCTCTGTGCCCTGGCAGAGGCCAGCCTCCCCCAACTCTTCTGCAAAGGGTTCCCCCAGGGGTGGGGGCAGCTGGCTCTGCCCAGCACCCCCCACTGGCCTCCTCCTGGCCATGGGAACCTGATGTGTCCTGACAGGGGGGCCTGCCCTGGACTCACTGTGCCCCTGGTTCTTCTCCACATGCCATCCTTCTAAATGGGCCAAAAGTGTCTCTCCTCTGGGACAAACTTCTGCTTTCCGGTGTGTCCAGCCAGGCAGGAAACGAGGAAAAGCATGGAGGCTCGGCCTCCGGCCTTTCCTTGCTCATTCTGCCGTCCCTGTCCCTCCCAGCTCGGAAGGACAGCTCCTTTTCTTCTGTTGCTGTCACCAGCTTCCCCGGGAGGTGGTGGTGGCTCTCCCTTTCCCTGGGCCCACAAGATCTGTGAGGCTTCAGGGATACATGATTTCATACTTTTCAGAACAGCCATAGCATCAACTTGTACATCTGCACCCTGCCCAAAGGCAAAGGGAACATAACATAATTATGTTTAACAAGATGACTCTTTGGATGTCAAATTTCGCTACATTTTTAGTGACGTCATGTCGGGAGCCATAGGCCCGACATGAGCTAAGGCAATGCCTGCACAAATGGCTACGTGACAGATGTGACCATAGCAGGAAGCTCTGCTACCTGTGGAATGAGGAAACAACACATCAGAGGCTCTGCTGAACTTTGTTGTCTCTTTAGCTACTATATTAACATGAGTATAGATCTGAACTTTGTTCCTTGACTGTATCTTTAGGATTAATCTGTTACTGGAAAGCTAAGTTGATTGTAAACTTTATGACTGTTACAAAGTCCATTGCACTGCAGTTACCTTTGTGAGCTGTTTTTAGTATCTCCTTGAGTTACTATATAAGCATGAGTATAGAGAATAAAGTGGAGCTCAAGACCATCAGTCTTGGCCTCTTCGTCTCCTTCATCCTCGGCTCCCCTTCACCCGCCTGGGCCCCGGCAACCTCATTTTGATTTCTCCCTCATTTTTAAAGATATATCTTATTTGCCTACCAAAATACCACTTAGATAATCAGCTCACAAAGGTCCAATGGGATTCTGTTCCATTGAGGTAGTGGGGCACCACAGGTCTGCTGTGAGATTCCTCTCTGAAGCTTGGCTGGCGGCTTACAGTGGAATTTTCCTCTTCTGAGCGTTGGCAGTTATCCTGGAGGATACTCGGTCAGGTATTGTCTCCCGTCTTCCGAATCTCACCTTTAATATCCACCAATACACACCAAACCTTTAAAGGCACACAATATACCACAGACCCATCAGAAAGAAATCAATAGGCGAAGTATTTACAGTTTGACAATGCACTGCTCTACAGCAGGGGTGGGCAGTGGGAGGTGTGAGCTCCAGGGGCCTCTGTGGCTAGAAAGAACATTGCAGTCAGCAAAGGGAAGCTCATGGAGGAACTGTGTGGGATTTGTGGCTGAACCTGCATGATATTAACTGGGAGTATTTCGGTGTGGGGCACCCAGCCTGGGGCCTGGAGTGTAGCACCATCACTTGCATCTTATACAGCAAATTCTTCTAAAGAGTCAGAGGTATCACTGGTCCTAATAAGTCAACATCGATTTCTCTGTTGAAGCAAGACATGTACAGTTATAGTAAAGGATTTATTGCTTGAGTTAAATACCAGTTGTTGTTAGGTGCCATTGAGTCGTGTCCAACTCATAGCAACCCTTATAGGGTTTTCAATGGCTGACTATTTCAGGATTGCCTTGGAAGTGGATTGCCAGGTCCTTCTCCCATTTTTGTGGTGCTGGGAATCGAACTCGGAACCTCAGAGACTGTAGAGCAGCACTCTACCAACTGAGCTAAATCCCAGCCCTTTAATGCCAGTTAGGTATTTGCAAATGTAAATTCAGTGTTTATAACTTTGGATCACCTGGTCTTCTTTGGAAGTGTCCTTTCAAGTATTTCCAAGTTTGCCATCTCCTCTAAACTTTTAATAGCTGCTTTGGTTGTATTATAGCATTATTGTTGTTGTTGTTGTTAGGTGCCGTCAAGTTGGTATCTGACTCATAGCGACCCTCAGAGGGTTTTCAATGGCTGACTGTTTCAGGATTGCCTTGGGAGTGGATTGCCAGGTCCTTCTCCCATTTTTGCAGTGCTGGAAATTGAACTCAGGACCTCAGAAACTGCAGCGCAGTGCTCTACCAACTGAGCTAAATCCCAGCCCCTTGTTAGGTGCCGTTGAGTCATGCTCGACTCATAGCGACCCTTATAGGGTTTTCAGTGGCTGATTATTTCGGGATTGTCTTGGGAGTGGCTTGCCAGGTCCTTCTCCCATTTTTTCGGTGCTGAGAATCGAACTCGGGACCTCAGAGATTGCAGAGTAGTGCTCTACCAACTGAGCTAAATCCCAGCCCATGGAAAAAGTAATTTACAATGTCACATAAATAGTTAAAGAGTATCGCAACGTATTCTCCACTAGAAACTTATATAATGTTTTTATGGGTTTATATCTACAGAAAGAAAGTATTTCTTACTTTCTATATTAACATTTATGTTATTTTCAAATTTTCTAACATTATGCTGTTGTTAAGTGCTGTTGAGTCGGGTTCAACTCATAGAGATCCTATGGACAAGAGAATAAAATACTCCCCAATACTGTGCCATGCCAGGCACTATTGTTGGTGCTTCTCTGCTATTCACAATTTTTTTTTTTTTTTTTTTTTTTTTTTTTGTGGTACTGGGGGTTGAACCCAGGGCCTCATGCCTGCATGCTTTGCAAGTGCTGGACCACTGAGCTGCATCTCCAGTCCATTTTTTTTTTTTTTTTTTACTTTTTGAGACAGGGTCTCACTAAATTACACAGGCTGCCTCTGGTCTTGAACTTGCAACCCTCCTACCTCCACCTCCCAAGCCTCTGGGATTACAGGTGTGCACCACTGTGCCCGGCTCTGTTCACAACATTTTCAGTGGCTGATTGTTTTGGGAATGGGCTGCCAGGTCCTTCTCCCAAGCCTACAGCACCTGGTATTCCCAGGCTATTTCCCATCCAAGTATTAACCAGGCCAACCTTGCTTAGCTTCTAAGATCTAACAAGATCAGACGCCAGGGTAGTATGGCTATAGAGTCTCTCTACAAATAGCTTATTATAAATATCAGTAATCCCTTGTCATTAAGCACCAACATAGCTCAGAAACTTACACTATTGTGGAATGGTGAAATGTAATAAGATGTACACTGCAACAAAACCCCTGTGTCTGGACACAAGGTGAAAATTTTCTTATGTCCTACTTAATGGACCTTCATTTCTAATTGACAGTTCAGCGATTATGTCAGAAGGGCATTAAACGGCAGCATCCAGGTACCTTCTCAGGCTGATTTTTGTGGCCACACCTTGACTTGCGTTTTCTTCTGACACTGATACATTAGTCCTGTCTGTCACGGCCCTGACTTTCTTTGATATAAATAACCCTGTCATCAGATATACATGTAAAACAAAAACCACATCTCCTGATGAAGCTAAGGCTGCCCCTGCTTCTCACTATGAGTGATTGAGATGCCTGGGGGTAGATGTCTGCATAAATTAAGGCACTGCACTGTGAAACTCGCTAGTCAGTCAGATTGATTGTGTCAAAAGAACACGTTGACTCTAGGTAGGATAATAAAATGAGGGATGAAAGTGATTTGCAAATTGGTTGGAAAAAGTGGCAAAGTGTCCTGAATTCTCTACTTAAGAGGCATCCAAAGGTGCGACTGCAAGGTGATGATGTCTTTATGGATACCACAGATGGCTGGTGTACGGGTTTATTAAATTTGCGTTATGTAATAGATGACTCATTGCCTTCGGTTTCCATTCGTGGGTCTCTTCTCAGGGTTCTTGGTAAAGGTGGGTAATTTATACAAAAGCAGTACATGCAGCCATCTGAAATCTCTTTTGACAAGAAAGTGTTTCACAATATCTAATATAGAAATGAACTTGAACAGGCACACAGCTTAGGCAGTAGCAAGAGTTTCTATTCGTCACCAAAAAGCTGTCCCATATTATGGTCGTTCTCTGTGCAAGCCCTATTGTCCTATCCACTATTCCAGGAGGGCAGTGGGGCGGGACCCTGAGAATAGGCCCTTGGTAAGGGTTTCTCATATAAACCTCAAAGACAACACAGGGAAAATGCCTAAGTGACTGTAGAACAAAATTTGTCAAATTAGATTTTGCATGAGAATTACTTGGTCTTCCCAGCAAAATGCAGACCCTGAGGCCCCACTTTCCAAGACTTACTCAGGAAAGATCTGCAGGTGGACAGCCATACCAGGACTAAACGCCAGTCAGCCCAGCCATGGTTGTTGTTGTTAGGTGCCATCGAGTCAGTATCTGACTCATAGGGACGCTCATAGGGTTTTCAATGGCTGACTATTTCAGGATTGCCGTGGGAGTGGATTGCCAGGTCCTTCTCCCATTTTGCAGTGCTGAGAATTGAGCTCGGGACCTCAGAGACTGCAGCACAGCACTCTACCAACTGAGCCAAATCCCAGCCCCCAGCCATGGTGGAAGGAACCATTTCAGAGAGCTAAGGGCATGTTGGCGCTTGGTGTTTGCCAGGCCCAGGGAGAGCACAAGTAATTAGGTGCAAGACAGAGAGAGGCATCAAGGGGGATAAAGTACACTTGATTTACTTGTTTTGACCCTGCTAATTGGACCTAATTAGTACATTCCAAACACAGACATTGAGTATCTCCTTACAGGGATAAATCTTACATGTATATGTCTTAATTAAACCTAAATCTCTCTCCTTAAAGATAAACATTAGATTTCTCTGTGATAACCAAGCCTTAATCCATTTCTTGTCATGTAATCTACTGGATAAAACACGGTTACATATGAAAATTAACTAAAGTGCAGATAACAGAGGACACAAAGGAGATTTTTTAATATGATAGGATATTGTGTAATTAATTCAGGATGCTAAACAAACACAGAATAGTAAACATTCTTTCAGGAAAACTTGACATTTTAGTCTCGGATGCTCTACTGGGAGTATTGAATGCATAGCCCTTGAAAGAACATGGACTTCACAAGCTCCTAGGTCCACTAGATATGAAACATACTGAAGGGCTGTGTTGGTCATATTACAGATTCAGAGTACATACCCATCAGGGCTAAGGACGTGAAGTGGATGTTTATAGAATGATCAATATCTCAGTCTCACTCTCTCTACCTCTCCATCTGTCTCTATTTCTTTCAGCTCATCTCTTCTTGTCTCTCTGTCTCTTTGAAGATGTCACAGTTTCTGGTGACATGAGTTTGCTTCTATATAGCATATTGCTTGTAGTGCTGAGAAGTGGTTAAAGAGAAATTTTATAAAGTACATAGCAATACCATGCTGACCATTCAGGCAGTAAATAAATAAACGTGCCTTAAATTACAAATGTCTAAAAGGACAATTCCTTATCATAACACTGTATCTTTAGGGTCTGGCACCTGAGCCATTCAATTCTTTATCTCTGAATAAGATCCTAGGAAGTAGTTAGTGAAAAATAAACCAAACCACAGCAGAGAGACATAAACAAGTAATGTATCATTCTCAAGACCTCTAACGGGCAGGAATCTCTGCAGGACCTATGGGATAGCTTGCCTGAGTTCCAAAATATCTGGGTTATTCCTTGGAAGGACCTGTATGTTAGGATAATTGATCTCTAGGATCATTATGATCTGAAGCCACCAGTGGACATTGGTGTTCTGCTGGAGCTTCAGCTGAGGCTGTGGGGTGGAACACCTCCATATGACTTGGGCTTCCTCTCAACATGGTGTCAAGTTCCAAGATGGAACCTCTCAAGGGAACAAGGTAGAAGTACATGACATGTTTACGACCTTAGCCTTGAAAGCCACATAGTATCATTTCCTCTGTAGTCTGTTGGTTGAGACACAGCATTCTGCCTGGATTCAAGGAGAGAGGACATTATCCCTATAGATCAATGGATAAGTGTCAACATGACACTGTCAGAAAAACATTGGAATGAGAAATATCATGGCAAATACCTTTGGAAAATGTAGTTGTCAACATTTTGGGTATGGAAACTTATAATTTAATTTATTCTCTCTGGGTAAAAGCCTTAAAAAATCACTTCGGAAGGGAAGGGAGAAGACACAAGTCTTCCATCTCCTCCTAGCATAATATACATCTATGAACTATGTTCCTAAACCATTCTGAACATGGCTTATATGTGCAGCTCATAGAAATGTATCCCAAATGCTTATCCACCATTGGGTGAAAGCAAACACTTCTTTTCTTTCATAAACACTCACATTGCAAATGCCTACAGCCATAGCACTATGGCGTCCAATCCTACCGGATCTCGGAAGCTAAGCAGGGTTGGACCTGGTTAGTACTTGGATGGGAGACCACCTGGGAATACCAGGTGCTGTATACTTGGGAGAAGAACCCGGCAGCCCACTCCCAAAAAACAATCAGCCATTGAAAACCCTATGAATTGCAGAAAAGCATTAACAATAGTGTTTCTGTTATACATAGACTCACTATGAGTCAGACATTGACTCAACAGCACCTAACAACAACAATATTGCAAACAGAGATACAGCATACAGATACAACATAAAACACTCAGTGTTTTCTGTAGACCAGAGAAATTACCTGACTTTTCAAGTGCTGCTTAACTGTGGCATCATGACAACAACAAGGCAAGTGCTCCTGGTTCTCAGGTAACACGGGAACACCCCACTCCAAGTGTAGAGTTAATACCACTCACCACAAGGAGCCTGAGTGAGAGCCTGAGGGCAGATAACCACGTTCTCTGATATGGATCCACCAGGTCTCTTTTATTTACCTCTAGTTTTGAGAAGAATCATCTTACTACTTTGTCAACATTCCAGCACACTTGACAAATCTTTTAGTGCTTTGTGATGGTACTGTTTTATAATAAACTGATAACTACAAGTAATATATGTAGCTCCTTGCATGCTCACAGATGGCTAGTGTGGTCTTAAGAATCCCTGAAGAAAGTCATATGTGTGGCTAAGGTCTTGCAGAAGGAGTAAAGCAGAAAAGTTAATTTCTGAACTGATGGTTTCATTGCTGGAGGGAATATGCTTGATAGCTTTGCATACTCTGGATGATTTTCCAATGTGTTGTTGGTTTCATGGCGATATTTTGGGCTCTGGGACATCCTGACATACTCTGAGATGTGTTCTAGACTCTGCTCGAATGCTTAAGTGTAGTGCAAAGAGTTATGCTTTTTATCTACTACAGACACCTGAACCTAAGCGTGAAATGTAAATAGTAGGTTTCATGAGGTGAATTAAAAAGGCAAACAGAAGCCATCCCTGTCCAAAGAATGAGTTGTACATCACAGTGAAAACCGGAAACTAGGGGAAGGGAGGATTTTCTAAGGCTACTCTTAATGGTGAGTAATAACTCTAAATTACACTGTTTAATTATATGATAATCCATGATGATAATTAAGACCCACAGAGTTGGCCCTATGGACAATTGCAGGCAAGTCTACAGGCTATTCTGACCCCATACAAACAGGGGTATGAGTGTTTCTTCTCTGTCCTACTGCTTCATTAAGTTCTAATGGAAAAAGACCCTTGTCCCCAAATTGTTGATCATTTATATACTAAGATAATGGGCAGAAGTGATGTATGTTCAGCAAATCCTGCCCGATGGAGCAAAGCTTTATCTACAACTTACTGAGCTGTTGCCTTTGAGGCTTTCATTATATTTTCACAATATAAAAATGCATTGTGTGCCATGGGTGAGCTGTGAGTTAAAAAATAATAAAAAGGCAAAATAACACTTTCTTTTGGCCACTGTCTTAATACTCAATTTGTGTGTCACTGTGGCAGAGTATCTGGCGGAAACAAACTTATGGGAGGAATGATTGATGGGGGCTCACGGTCAGAGGATCTCTGTCCACAGAGGCTGGTCAGGCATGGCAGCCAGGCAGGTGTCAGGGCCTCATTCATGGACCTCATTCATGGAGATCAGGAGCAAAGAGTGGTCACTGGAACCAGAGGTCCAGGTAGAACCTCCAAAGGCCCACCCTAGTGGCCTCCCTCCATAAAGCTAGGTGCCACCTCTAAAGTTCCACAGCCTCCCATGTCAGCACTACCACCTGGGGACCAAACATTCAGACATATGGTCTTTGGGGGACATTTTAGATTCAAATCATAATAGCCAATGACCTTGAAACAAGATCACATGAACATCTTGAGGATGGCAGTTCTTGTACTGAAAGAGCAAGCTTATTTTGTGTCCATCTGAATAACCCCTGGCTGGTAGAGAATGGGAAGATGTTCAAATTCAGTATTTCTACCCACTCTGAGCATCACATAGGTAATAAAATCCCAAGTAAAGAAACAAAAATGAAAAAGGAATGCTTCTTGAATGGATTTTATTTAAGCAAATCACATAACATATTAAATTTCTTAGAAGCATGACAATATCATCTTTATTGCTCAGTTTAATTATGTTCTTTGCATGCTAACCCTTCTTAATAAATAGAAATGATCCAAAAGGATTAAAATTAATATGACTTTTCCTAATGCTAAAAGCATTCCTGTGACACAATGTGGTTAACATGAAATAAATAAATAAGTTATATCCCAGAATTATATCCCAGGATAGGAAGACTTAGAACACTAGAAAACTTCCTCATTTAGATGACTAACATGGTCTTCCAAATGATTTTCTGAGAATGCTTGTATCAGCACTCCCCAAATCTGAAAACTCTTCCTATTTATATTGACTGAAAAAATGCTGATGAGGGAGCTATTCTCTGAAGATGGGCCCATCCCCCATTATACTCTTAAACCCAGGTGGTTTCTGTTGGCATCAGGATTTAATGGACTGAATTGTCATGTTGGCTCTTCTTGTCATCTCTGCTCACTTTGATCTGTCTTTAAAAATTCATTGATTTTACATGCATTGCAAAAAATGGCGGATGGGGGACCTCAGCACTGACTGATGATACCATTGTTGGGTGGGGAGGGTCAGAGACCCACACCTGCAAATGACATGTTCATAAGAGAATTCTGCTCTGCCCTTATGGTCAGCCCTGAACTGATCTTTCTCTTATTTTGTGTCACATAATGTTTAGATTAGTTTACAATTGGAAATGATAGTTAAACATTCGAAATAGAAGTCCTTAGAGATAAGGATGTGCGTTCCAGGGAGATTAGGTGAATCACTGCAGGTCATACAGCTAACTGGGAACAGGTCCAGGACACCAGTCAGCAACTGACCATTACCCCAGTCTCCACTGCACCATGTTAAATAATTAGCTCAATTTCTTCCTTATGGTCAGAAGCTTTAGAGTGCCAGAACTGCAGGAGTCTATGGATTCCAGACAATAGGTCCCAGTCATGTTTGAGGTCACCATATCCAATCCAAATTCTGACTGAGGCTAACTAATGAGGCTCATTTGCATATGTATCAGTGAGTCAGGAGGCTGCAGAAAGCACCATCTATACATGCAATGACCCTGTAACTACCACCTCCCTAAACTACCACCAGCATCAACATGACATAGATGCTTCCCATCACCCTGGTCAGTGGTGTTCTTAATGGACATGTTGGCATGATTTTGAAAGGTGTAACAACTCTGAAGGGCACACAGTGCTCTTCTGACCTTAAGCACTGTGCCCCTGTAGTACAAAGTGTTAGACACTTCATTGTGAGCTTATTGATTAATTAAGGGAAGGTTTAATTAGGCAACAATTCCATATGCCCACACAGCTAGGACATTAACATCTGAAATAAGATAAATTGAGCAAAAAAATTGTAAAGTGATCAAATGGGAATAAAATAAAATTAATCAAGCTACTTTATAGGATGTTTACAGCCATACCACCCTGGGGTCTGATCTCAGAAGCTAAGCAAGGTTGGGGCTGGTAAGTCCTTGGAGGGGTGACTGCCTGGGAATACTGGGTGCTGTAGGCTTGGAAGAAGGACCTGGCATCCCACTCCAGAAACAATCAAGCATTGGAAATCTTATGAATAGCAGAGAAGCATTAGCATAAAGCTAGGCATGGCACATTGTCAGGTAGTGTTTTGTTCTGTTTTACATGGGGTCACTAGGAGTAGGACCCAACTTGACAGCACCTAACAACAACAACTTTATAGGATTATGGACTATATAAGACTTTAATGAGAATTTTCATTTTATAAACTTTTAAGTCAACTGTTTTAAAATTATTGTTTTAATGACCACAATGATTTTTCAGGAATTCAGAAATCCAGTAATGTTATTTATTCTAATGATTAAATGAGATCAATAATTCACACTGAATTCACTGAGCTTGCCTGAACATAGCTTTCTCAGGTAAATTTCAGGTCATGGTTGAGCAGCTGAGTGGTATCTGTGGGTAAACTGTTGTTGTTATTGTTGTTAGGTGCCCTCGAGTCTGTATAAAACTCACAGCGACCCTCATAGGGTTTTCAATGGCTGACTGTTTCGGGATTACCTTGGGAGTGGATTGCCAGGTCCTTCTCCCATTTTAGTAGGTAAACTAAAGCATCTATATTTTAAAAATATTGATTAGTATATTAATTCTTTGGGCAAGGTAGGGGTTGTTTATTAAGGCAATCAGTTCTGAGGTTTATTTCTTTTTCCTGGAGGTATAAAACTTCATCAGTTACATAGCCTGAACAATTATAATGCAAAGTATGGAGTCAGAATGCCTGGGGTATATTTTAGTCACTGCTCTGCCAAGTACTAATCACCCAATATTGGACAATATACTTTATCTCTTTGAAGTTTTTATTTTTTCTCATCAATCGAATGACATGGTAATAAAACCCAACCTATTTTACTTTCTTCGTGGGCTGGTTGTAAGGATAAGTGATACATAGTTTCGTGAGGATAGGTTCCAGGTCTTACTTCTCCCTCCTCCTGCTTCCACTCTGGCTATATTTATCAGAATTTTCTCAGTTGTCAGGATGGAATCTGTTGTTGTTAGGTGCCATCAAGTCGAGTCTGACTCATAGCGACCCTCATAGGGTTTTCAATAGCTGATTGTTTTGGGATTGCCTTGGGAGTGGGTTACCACATCCTTCTCCCATTTTGTGGTACTGGGAATCGAACTTGGGACCTCAGAGACTGCAGAGCAGTGCTCTACCAAGTGAGCTAAATCCCAGCCCGTATGGAATCTAGTGAACATTAAATGGCAGCGGGGGGGAGTGGGATATGAGTGAAAATGAACATGAATTAGTTGTTCATGTGCCTTAGTAGATGAAGGCAGCCCTGGCCATCAGCTTGACTGGATCCAGGTTGTTGAAGATGTCTTCTTGAAGCTGTCTTTCCTTCCTTCACTCAGCTCTGACTGCCCCCCACCCCCCCCACCAGCCACATTCACTGTCCTTGAATAGGCTCTTGTGGTGGCAAAGATGACCACAGGGAGGGCCTGACTTACTGATTTCTAGTTCACTGGCTTACCCAAAGGCATACATCCAAAACCACAGCAGCCACAAAGAGGTGCAGAGATCTGATTGGCCATGCCTGGCTCTGATGCCCACCCTGGGATTAGGAGATGGGTAACCTTACCTGAATCAAATGAACAGTGAAAAAATCTATGGCTGCCCAAAGAGTTGCTGGGCACCCAACATCTACCCCCTTTCCCTGCAGGCTCCTCAGAGTCCACAGAAGCTGTCCTCTCATTTACAAACCTTCAACCAATACCTGTGCCTGATATGCAACTGTCTCCTATGCAGCATTACCCCAAACAGCAATATCTTTAAAACTGATGTGCATTTCTTAACCTAACCTATTGTTGTTGTTGTTGTTGTTATTGTTGTTGTTGTTGTTGTTGTTGTTAGGTGCCATTGAGTTGAGTCTGACTCATAGCGACCCTATGTACAGTAGATTGAAACACTTCCAGATTCTGTATCAGGCACATGATCTTATTTATGTTTAAGCCCATTGTTGCAAACACTGTGTCAATCCATCTGCTGAAGGGTTTTCCTTTTTTTCACTGACCTGCCATTCTCCCAAACATGATGTCTTTCTCCAGGGATTGGTCTTTCCTGACTACATGTCCAAAATATGTAAGATTCAGTCCTAGCCATCCTTGCTTCCAAGGAGCACTCTGGTTGTACTTCTTCTAGGATGAATCTGTTGGTTCTTTTGGCAGTCCATGGTATATTCAATAGATGTCTCCAGCACCATAATTCAAAAGCATCAATTCTTCTCCTGTCTCCCTTGTTTAATGTCCAGCTTTCACAACCATAGGATGCGACTAAAAATACCATGGCATGAGTCAGGCACACCTTCATCTTCAATGTGACATCTTTACTTTTCAATACTCTAAAGAGATCTTTTGCCACAGCTTTTCCCAGAGCAATGCATCTTTTGATTTCTTGACTGCTGCTTCCACGGGTGTTGATTATAGAGCCAAGCAAAGCAAAATCTTGGACAACCTCAATCTTTTCTTCATTTATTGTAAAGTTGCATGCTGACCCAGTTGTAAGGGTTTTTGTTTTGTTGATTTTTAGTTGCAACTCATACTGAAGCCTAACCTAGACATAGTTTTTTACAGACGACCAGTCTATGGTCAAGTGCTCTAATCTTATCCCATGTTAATTTCTGACTTTGTACCCAACAGACAGGTAAGCCTAAAGCAGAGAATCTGGTTTTTCAAACCTAATTCGCTGACTCCTCATCAGCTGAGTGCCAGATGTCTCACTGCTCACAGCAAAGAGTTAGAACCCCTCTAAGAAATGCTATATATTTTTCCCTTTATGATTTTAGGAGCCATCGTAGAGGGAAGCTCATCTCTCTCCTTCAGGACTTACTATTTGGCATGTGCATGCACACACACACACACACACACACACACACACACAAAAAAAAAAAAAAAAAAAAAAAAAAAAAAAAAAAAAAAAAAAAAAAAAAACAAGCACAAATGTCAGTAGTTTTCTACCATTTCCCCTAGTATGATAAATAGTGGTCTCTTGAGAGATCTTGTTGTTGCTAGGTGTTACCGAGGAGTTGGGTCTGATTCATACCGACCCTATGTATAACAGAATAAGACATTACCCAACATTGCGCCATACACATGATCTTTTTTATGTTTGAGCGCATTGTTGCAGTCACTGTTTCTTCTCATAAGAGATCTTAGGCAGGCTAAAAGAAAGTCACATGTCTACTAAACTGGAATATTTGTTAGGTGCCATCAAGTCAAATCCAACTCAGAGTGATCCTATGTACAACAGAATGAAGCACTACCAGTACTGTGCCACGCACACAATCTTTTTACCTTTTGAGCCATTGTTGTGGTCACTGTTCCTTCTCATTTTGAGTAGAGCTTCTCTGCCATTTATAGGGTTTTCGATGGCTAATTGCTTCAGGAGTGGGCTGCCAGGTCCTTCTCCCTAATCTGTCTTAGTCTGAAAACTCAGTTGAATCCTGTCCACCATGAGTGGCCCTGCTGGTATCTGAAATACCAGTGGTATAGCTTTCAGCATCACAGCAATACACAAGCCCCTACAGTATGACAAACTGCCAGACAAGTGGAGGTTATTTATCTTAGCAATGTAAAAAATGGGTTGCAGAGAGATTAATAAGAATAAGGTCATATAAACTCAAAGTTTAGTTAATTTTTGAGATGAGACTGATGTCCCTCTCTATCTGAATTCATTATCCAAATTTGAGAACTGAATCATCTAAACAATCAAGAGATGATTGTAAGCTATCTACAGAACCCACAAATAAAGAAGGTCACAAGATAAACTTTCCAACATCAAACCACTGGGCTGGGTTTAACCCAAATTTAACCTTTTGAATAAAGATGTCCACTTAAAGTATTTTCTTTTTCCAAAAGACAACACTGTTGAGTTAGTTATCTAAGTTTAACCACATAAAGAATGTTCTTCCAGCAATGATTACAGAGAAGGCTCGCAGAGTTGACCAGCACCTTTCAGCCATTCTGAAATGCATTCCACCCAACACCCACAGTGCACTGAACCCTGGAGGCCAATGATTTTCAACCTTTCTGCCCCTCCCATTTGACTGTTGCAACAAGTCAGTGTGGTTGCTTCCAGACCTGCTTTGGCTAACATGTGCTCAATATTGAATTCCTTGATTTAATTAAAAGTCATGTAAGCCAAAGAAACATCAATGCAAAGAGAATTGTTTCTACAGAAAGCTAAGTTGAATGATTTGCAGAGATTTAATAAAGCATGTTTGTTAGAAAATTATCAAATTATTTATATAAAGAATAATTATAAAAATGGAAGAAAAAAATTTGACAACTTTCTAAATCCTAAAAATTCTCAAAAGCAATTCTGCCTTTCAACTGCTTTGCTAGTATGTCCTTCTTTTATTTTAAATTTAAAAATAAATTCAAACTGGAAACTGTAGGAAAACTGAGTATAAAAGAATGATGATTTGACACTCTGTTAACAGACTTGTTTTAGAAAAATAAAAAAAGACTTTGATCCACCATCAAAATAAGTCCATACCCTCTATATTTACATGTTTTAAAAATATTGAAACATGCACCGATTTTCTGATTAACCTACCAAATTTACATCACAGTTGGGCGTTCCTCTGCCCTAGGTTCCACCTGTTCTCATCAGAGCATCTCATTTGGACTTTGTCCCAAAGTCCTCTTCCAACTTCCCCCAATTTCTCTGCTGCCATTTGAGAATCTGCTGTTGATACCGCACCCTTTAGGATTTGTCTTTTCCTAAAAAGTTAGTGGGGCTGGGGTTTAGCTCAGTTGGTAGAGCACTGCGCTGCACTCTCTGAGGCCCTTGGTTCAATCCCCAGCACTGCAAAAACAGGAGAAGGATGTGGCATTCCACTCCAGAAGCAAGCCCAAAACAATCAGCTACTGAAAACCCTATAAGACGCCACCTAATGGCATCAACAAGAAGTTAGTGCCCGGAAACTTAACTAAGGCTCCTTTTTATTTGCCAAAAGATAAGGTGTTCTTGTCCATGTCAGATATACTATATTACATCCCATAAACATCACAGTAATTCCAGAAAGAGATTAATTTTTTATTAAACAAGCATTGCAATCATTTTTCTATTACATACCAAGAAACACAGTAAGGGAGATATCTGAATATCCATGTCTAATTTACATTTGCATTAATTCAAGTTTAAGGTATGCTTGATCATGAAAACTCTAAATCTCTTTTTTAATTTGATGACTTTATATTCTATATTGCCTGCAGTCATAGCCTTGTGGCATCTGATCCCATCAGATCTGGGAAGCTAAGCAGGGTCCAGCCTGGTTAGTACTTGGATGGGAGACTGCCTGGGAACACCAGGTGCTGTAGGCTTGGGAGAAGGACCTGGCAACCCACTCCCAAAAAATCAATCAGCCATTGAAAACCCTATGAAAAGCAGAGAAGCACTGACAATAGTGTTTTCACCTGTTGTAGGCGGGGTCACTATGAGTCAGATACTGACTCCATGGAACCTAACAACAACATACCCCATATTATTGCATTTATAGACAAAACTAATTCCTCACTAGGAACAGATGACTAAATTATTACCTAGTGGATTTTCAATTCAGGTCGCAAAGTTTTTTTTGTTTGTTTGTTTGTTTTGTGTTGTTGTTGTTGCAGTTGTAGTTTTAACTTTCAGTGTGATAAGCCCTTCACTTCCTATTGCATTATACAAGATAATTTAGCCCAGAGTTAGGGCAGGGGAACCTTATTATTTCATGCCAGCCAGAAGTTTATAAATTCAACTTTTTGCTTAATTGGTTTTACGCACTCAAGAAAATCTGTAAAATTTTTATACCAGCAGAAACTTCAGGATTATTGGGAGATGTTTGGTAATGAGCTTAGTTCATGGAGCATCAGATGCTCGCCTTGCAGTTTGGGCTATGATAGACTTTGGAAAGGGATGCTGAGACCTGGCCCATCAGGATGGCATATGGTGCAGCAGTTCTAAAGTACCACATGGCACTTTCCGTTCATTATTCTCCTTGCCTTGGGCTGTGAAAGGATTCTCAACATAATGCCAAATACTGGATGAAGAGTGTGGATGGCTCCCCAGGAGGGCATCATCCTGCAGCCAGCCAGTTTTCTAGCCTTCTAGTGGCAAGGGTTTCCAAAGCTCCTTGGTTGTACCCTTCCTACAAAGTTACTCCATTTAGCATGGCGCCCTTGAAGCTGCATTTTTATCCCTCAGAAAAGTAACTTTATTTTTCCCTAGTCAACCACATTAACCTGAGAAAGCTATATAAATAAAGGTAATTCTTTTCCCCCCCTTTATTTATAAATGTTGGTGGGGTGCAGAGTAGTAAGACTTTTGCTGTTTCCACGATGCGACTATTACATCACTTTTGCTATACTTTCATCAACTTACATATTTTTCAGAACCATTTGATTAACATGTAATGAAAATTGCCTGCAGTCATGGATTATACTCTCATTGATGTTCTTCCCTTCCCCTGTTTTCTCAAATGAAAGTAATTCCATAAGCTATTCCTGAGGTAGTTTCAGTGGGGACACAGATGGTACCTTCCATACAACCCACCTGAATAGCTTTCCCTCACTTCTTCTCTTTCCTGGAAGAAGCCCTGATGGTAAACGCAGGGGCACAGTCTGTCAACTGAAAGGTCTCGTCCACTGCAGCAAGAGTCCCAACAGGTTCTATGCCCATTTCACCCTGGAGCTGAAGAGGTAGACCATTACGGGAGCCAACATTTTCATATTTTGTGTCTCTTTGTACCTCACGCCAGTTTAGACTAATTGGCACTAATAATCGCATCTGTTTGTGCAACATAGCTAAGCATAAAGTGGCTCCATGAAAGCCCTTGACTACCTTGTGTGTGCTTTCAAGACCATAAGAAATTCAATTGCTTCATAAAGTTTTAGGCTTTTCGCTTTATCTGTGTGTGTCTTAGAAGCCAATGAAAAGCAAGTTTGTGGAATGGAGGAAGGTCGCTTTCCATATATGAAACAAGTCTCACTGATTTTAGGAATAAAATGATAATCTGTAAGATGCTGGTGGGAGAGAATAAAATATATTTTGTATGAACAAAGAAAATCAGCCTTTTGCATAATTTTAATGAGGAAGGGATTAAGAGGTTGGAAATGAGTGGAAAGTACAAAAGGAGAGTAAAATGCACAAAGCATAAGCAAGCCTACATGAGTGGCGTTTGCGGCAGCTAGTCACCAGGTCAGGAGCCCAAGGTCACTAATGAATGGAGCGCCTGAGGCTTGCCAGCAGTCCCAAATGACGTAGATGGCCCCTGGCCATCTGGGAAAGGTTTGATGACCACCGTCAGACCCAGACCATTGGCTAAGCAAGATTTTTTCACCTTCCTCTGGCCCGGACCATTGGCAAGGAAACAGCTCAACTCTTTTGGCCCAGATCTTTGACCACCAACAAGGAAAGAGCCCGTTCTCACCCAGACCACAGATGAGGAAACAGCTTTCCCTCTCTGTCGCCCAGACCTTCAGTGAGGAAAGAACATTCTCCCCGCAGCAACCATCAACAAGGAAAGAACCCACTCTCCGTCTGATCACTGATGAAGCAACAGCTGTCTCCTCGTGACCACCAAGACCACCAACACAGGTGTTTGCCCCTAGAAGGCAGAAGCACCTGAGGCTTTTCCTCTCTCCCATCTCCGCCATCCCCAGGGCTGCAGGAGTCTGCGCCCCTCACCTGAGGGTCCCGAGTGAATTGTGTTTAGTATCTGTGTGCATGACAGCACCGCCCATCCGAACCTCCAGGCAGGACGGGAGCCATGAGGCCCACATAGAGTTGGAGTTGCAGAGGAGCTCAGTCCACAGCCACCAGCAGAGTACAGCATGGTGGGGTGGGAAACCCTGATTGTGCAGAAATACCTGCACTGTGTGTGCCTGGGTGAGGGCACAGGGAGCAGCCCCTCCCACTGCCTAAGTTCACAATCACGGGGGGGGGGGGGGGGGGGGCATTGATTAGGATCCAAGCGGGTGGCGATGGAGAATATGGTGACAAGCAGTGACATTGAGCCCCACCCCAGGCCCCTGGAGGGCTGGCGTCACAGGCCTCCCTCTCTGTACTGCGCTGCCCAGACAGCAGATAGCACAGACTGGCAGGACCAGGGAAGAGGAGGGACAGGGCTGACATTACCAAAATTTAGCAACAAGTGCTCCTTCCTGCTGTCCTGGGGAGAGGAGGTGAGGAGCGAGAGAGGGGACTGGCATGGCTAGATCCACAGATAAAGGAGATGGGGTCTTCATCCTTGGTACCCAAGGGACACTTTCAAGACATGCTTTGGGGTCCATAATAGCTCCAGGAGTAGAGAGAAGAAAACATAAACTGTCCTGTAGAAACCTGGCAGGCAATTTGTGATGCAGGTTAGCACGAGACGCTCTTGCTTCTACATTACTAGACTTTTCTTTTCTCTGGGTTGGAACTTGGGGATCTGTAGACATTAACTTATGTGGACATTTCCATGACTTCTTTTTCTCTTCCTTTTTTTTCCTTTTTCTTCACCACAGGAATAAAAAAAGAAATCATTGTTCTTACATGATTTTGTCCTTGACAATTTAATCAGGGAAAACGTATTGCAGCCATTTGACATTTATTTATGGTAATGGCATGGGTTCTGATCATGTGACTTCCTCCATCCTGAGCCCTGATGTGCTCCCCAAATTCCAGGGAGGCCACTTAAGTGGCAGCCCAACACGGTGTTGTCAGCAAGGAAAAGGGAACTCAGAAGCATTTTGTATGGGAATGAATAACTTTTAAAAACTGATGATCCTCGGTAGACCACTTCCAATTCCAGTGTGATTTAGTGCTTCATAAAAGTGTCTCGCCTCTTCCACCAACGCAGGTTTACTTGAGCTTCATCCCAAGCCTTTTATGAGGTTGTCCGCCATCAGCCCTCAGAGATGCTGTCTACTGTTGCAGTGGCTGATAAATCCTGATGAGGCAGTTTATGGGATGGCACGGCACTTTGGGTAACTGGTGTTATTTTTCTGCAAAACTTCGTCTAAAATGAACGTTAATGGACATGAGTGTTCTGGCTGTCCGTCTCAAACAGCTTTATGTTCTCGACCTCAGTTCCCATCATCCCTCCTGCCCTCCTGTGTGCTGGATTGGAGCTTTAAAGCACCCCATATGGGTGGAGGGTTTTTATCGCTATTTCTAACACTGTTTCTGTCCCTTTTCCATCCTGACTTTGGGCTTTGTTCCTTACTGCGGCCATCCTTCACGTGGGCTTTCCAAATGAGCGACAGGTGGCTTTCTCACTGGAGACAGTTACTCTGGGGGGTCATTGCATGCCAGGGAGACCGAGCTTTCACAGTGGAACACACACCATTCTTTCCAGGCACTTCGGCCCCACACCAGGAGCAGTATCATGAACGATGAGGCTATCTTCAGCGGGAAAGTCTGGTCGCCTGTGTTTCTATGGTGCACAGTCCCCTGTGCAGGGTGCTAAGGAGATCCTTGTTTGTCCCACAGGTCACCTCTCCCCCACCCCAGCCTTTTCTCCCAGCCTCCTGGCCTATGCATCAGGGCTGGGTGACAGCAGTGTGCATTATCCTTGGGTGCTGTCATTAGACTGTGGATAGAGGTGGGGTCCTTCCTTCCAGCCACCCTGTGCTAACCCGGATGGCCTCGTCTTCAGTTCTGCACAGCCCTCCCCACAATGTCCTGCCCCAAGAGCCTGGGAAAGCCGAGTGGTGGAGGATTTGTGTTGCAGAGGAAGCACGAGATGCAGAGGACGAAGAGGAGATGGTGGGAGAGCACCAGAGCCCTGGGAGGCGTGTGGGACGACAGGCATCTCTCTGTGCTCTTAACCCTTTGTGGCCACATCCAAGCTCATAGAGTTTCTTCCTACTGCACAGATTCAAAGAGATACAGAAAAGGCAGTACCGCATTATTTTAATTTTACATAGAGTTTGTCCATAAGGTCCAGGGACATATATTACTGAAAGTGCTGAGTTATCCTTTGTCATTAATTCCCCAGCAATTCCAGCCTGGCCTTTAGCTTCCTCTACTTGGGACTTCTGGGCTCCCCATTTCCCTCCCCACCTCTGCACTTCTGCAACTTCTCAACCTTCCTTCCATCGACACCCCTCCTTGGCAGAAAAAGAGCAATGAAATAAAATCAAATCAAGGAAGCTTTGCACAAAACCTAGTATTTTTAAAACTCAAAAGCATCCAATTATGGTCAATAGTGTCTTTTGACAAATTACTGCCAGTGCCTGTGTACCAATGTCCTCACAACACTGGTTGCTTCCCAGCTGCACAGGGACGGGGTAGTCTTGCCAAGGGGTTCGGGTTGACTAGGACTTGTCCTCAGAAAGGCAGCGCATGCTCGCTGTGGACCATCTGTCAGCATGTGTGAATTGCTTCATTTGCTAAGACCAGATGTTCCCATAGAATTCAATGAAACAGGAGTCTACCTGTTCTTTAATTGTAGTCAGTTATGGGAAGAAGTAACTCCAGTATATTACAAAGTGACTTGTCTCGGCTTCTAAATTTTTGGCATGATGGCTTTTACTTTTTATTTTTACCTTAAAAATAAAAACGGGGGGGCTGGAATTTAGCTCAGTTGTTAGAGCAATGCTCTGCAGTCTCTGAGGTCCCAAGTTCAATTCCCAGCACCACAACAATGGGAGAAAAACTTGGCAACCCACTCCCAAGGCAATCCCTAAATAATCAGCCATTGAAAACCCTATGAGGGTCGCTATGAATCGGACACAACTTGACGGCACTTAACAACAACAACAAGGAAAAGAGCTCTAGAGTAGGAATCAGAAAACTGCTTTCTCTTTTTTACCCACCACATTTGGGTTTGGTACATTATCAATGACCACTGGCTTTGGTGTCCCGTAGAAGTGGACATCGTTGGATGAAATGATTCCCAAGGTGTCCTCAGCAACTGGGCAGGCCGGGCTTTCTAACCCCGGCCCCAAGGGAGGAGCACCACCTTTCCACCTGCAGCACCTAACAGTTGCTGTCCTAGCCTCAGCTGCTTTGACCATCATGGGGCTGATGCACAAACATAGCCTGGCTCTGAAGATAGGGCCTGGAGACAGTATTGGGACAGGGCCAGCCACTAAGCAGAGCCTGAATTCTTCTCTTCCTTTCTCTTAGTTAGGAAAATGCACTTCAAAAGAAAAGGACGTACTAACATTTGTGAATTAATTTGACTTGAGTTCTCCTTACCCAGTTGAGACCTAATAATGTGGAAAAGAACCTATAATGAAAACAATATACCACCAGGTGGGGTGGCGCATGCCTGTAATCCCAGCGACTCGGGAGGCAGAGGCAGGAGGATCGCAAGTTCAAGACCAGAGGCAGTCTGCATAATTTAGTGAGACCCTGTCTCAAAAAGTTAAAAAAAAAAAAAGTGGGCTGGGCGTGCAGCTCGGTGGTCCAGCACTTGCAAAGCATGCAAGCGTGAGGTCCTGAGTTAACCCCCAGTACCGTACACACACAAAAAGAAATTAGTAGACCCAAGGGAGACAAGGGACAACCTCCAAGTAAATCTCATGGCTTGTCTCTTCTGGAAAGCACAGTCCCAAAAGGACAGTGAGCCAGCCTAAGACTCCCTAAACCCTCCCATCCTCTGGAGAGCAGGTATTGGGAGCATTTCTGACTCCCAAGGCAGGAAGCTCCCTGGTGCTCACACGCTAGCTGGGCTACCTGCAAAAAGAATGGACTTCCTTTCCTGTGAATGGGACAGTCATAGCACCAAATGAGACACCCCAGGGAAGGTCAGCACAGTCCATTACTTATGTGCAGGTGGCCCACAGTGCTGTCCCCTGTGGCCGTCTCCCTTATGGCTGAAGGGTCCTCAGGCTGAGGCGCTCTCCCACCGCCACCAGCCGGGCTTTCAAGGAGACCAAGGTAGTGGAGGCCACCCATTCAGACACTCCATAGGTGGGTCTGGGACTCTGTTTATCCATCGCATCCGGGACTCTCTTTATCCAGTGCATCTGGGACTCTCTTTATCCAGTGCATCTAGGCCTCAAGGCAAAGGCCCACAGTGGGTGGCACTTGCCTGCCTCCGATGCATTGTCTTGCCCCTCTGACTCACTGAAGAGTGTGACCTATTCCAGTCAGGACTGGTGATTCACAGTCTCATGGTTGCCAAAAAGCTGTGGGATTTTTAGGGGTGGGAGACCTGTGTGGCTTTTCAAGTTCTCTGAGTGACTAAAGCCCATCGCCTGTATGTTCCCACATTCGCGCGCATACCCACGTGCGCGCACACACACACACACACACACACACACACACACACACACACACACAAGCTTCAGCACCCAGCCTGCACCCATAATAATTCTAATTCACCTGACAGGAGCTATTTGAGGCCAAGGGATCTCCCATCATGCCATGGAAGCAGCCCTGCCCCTCCACCCACTTGTTGTTAGGTGCCCTCGAGTCATGTCCAACTCATAGCGACCTTCATAGGGTTTTCAATGGCTGACTGTTTCAGGATCGGCTCAGGAGTGGATTACCAGGCCCTTCTCCCATTTTGGGGGTGCTGGGAATAGAACTCGGGACCTCAGAGACTGCAGAGCAGCGCTCTACCAACTGAGCTAAATCCCAGCCCCCTCCACCCGCAGTTTAGTCTAAATTACAGAAACTGAAGGCTATGCTTCCATCAGCTGCTTTGGCTCCCATGAGCATGGCCGGGCACTGTGATTAAATCATGGCAGTTTCGGGAAGCAGATACCACCTGTAGAGTGGAGACACATGTTCACCTCTATGAAAGATTCCCTGGGCAGCAGAAAAGAGATCAGAGCCAGGCCCCTGGCCTCACCACCACAGCCCCCTTCCCTAAGCCACCCCTGCCATGCCACCCGGAGAGCTGAATGCTCGCAGAGGCTTCCGCCGGGCAGCCTGGTGTGGCTTTTGCAGGATTCCAGTGATATTTTACCCAATTCTCTACAGTCCCTGTTTAAAAGTCAATAATGTTAATTTGTTTGATAAATTTCCACAAATCCCAACCTAATTGTGCTGTTATCTTAATGCACCTGACTTTTAACAGATGTCTTAAGGATTTAATGTCACTAAAGGGAATATGGTCTGGATTGAAGTCGACTCTTTAGAACATTTTTAGGTACAACATCTTCCAGCGGAAGGAAGCTAAAAATACACTGATGAACTAGAACCGTGAGGGTAGATCAACAGTGTAGTCAGCAGAGAAATGTATTTACCAATAAGAAAACCAACAAAATGAACTCCTCTGGGTTTGTGTGTGTGTGTGTCTTATGTGTGCACACGTGTTCTCAAGTGTATCTCAGACCTTTACATTTTCAAGAGTAAATATTTTAGCTTTAATTTCTATTACACCAAATAAATATACTATTGTTTGGACAGCAAAGCCTAGGTAGAAATTTAATGATGAACCTTCATTTTTATAGAGGGAGACAGTTGATGGTCTACCAAGGTTTAAATGTCTTATTTAATAGTTAGAAACAAGACACATTTTCCAGACAGTTGAATGTATTTTGACTTTCATTGTTTCAAAGTGACTAAAAAGCAAAGTGAAACTCTTTCCTAAATTCATATTGAAGAAAATAGTGAGATCAATGAATCCAGGTGCAATTTCACCCACATTTGTTAATATGGGGAGAAGGACCTGGCAACCCACCCCCAGAAATCAATCCACCAATGAAAACCCTATAAACAGCAGAGAAGCACTGACAATAGTGTTTCCCCTGTTGTATGTGGGGTCACTATGAGTCAGATACCGACTCAATGGCACCTAACGACAACAACAACGTTAATATGAGGCATAAGGTGGACAGGTAATGCTTTGGCAATTATTTGTAGTCTAATTACTAAGTAAATGCAGAAATTCCATTGCTGGAAACATTCATGGATCTTGGTGTTTTGAAGTTTCTATTCTATTCACTTGCTTCTGTGATGGAAATCATTAGTCTTATGGATGAGAAAGCTCAGCTGATGAAAGAGTGAGGCAGGACCCTGGGGAAGACATGTCAGGTGGGGCCTGCCTGAAGGACTTCAAGGCAGGGCTGGGAGAGCCTGGAAAGGGAGGCTGCTCCTCGGTGCCAGCGCCCTCACACTGCCTTCCATGAAGAGCACTGGTCCTCAGGGAGGAGGATTGCAGGGCATAAGGAGTCCCACCCTGCGGCACAGGCAGCTTGGCATAGACCACTAGTGTGAGATGATGCACACCATGAAAAACAAAAAAGACAGAAAGCCTCGCACCCCGGAGATCCTGAGCGCGTTGGTCACCATAACAAAGCATCACAGCCCTGGTGGTTAAAACAACAGAGTTTATTTTCTCACAATTCGGAAAGCCAGATGTGTAAGACCGAGGTGTGGGCAGTTCTACCTTCTCCTGCGGCCTCTCTTTTTGACTGGTAATGGCCACCGTCTCATCTCTGTGTGTCCCCACGTTTCTCTCTGTCTCCAGATGTCAAAATTTCCTCTTCTTACAAGGACAGCCATCATATTGGATTAGGGTCCACTCCTGTGACCTCTTTTTAACCTTCATTATCTCCTTAAAGACCCCAACTTCGAATACAGTCACATTCTGGGGTACTTGCTGTTGTTGTGCGGTGCCTCGAGTCAGATCCGACTCATAATGACCCTAAGTACAGCAGGACGAGACACTACCCAATGCTGTGCCATGCACACGACCTATTTATGTTTGAGCCCAGTGTTGCAGCCACTATGTTTCTTCTCATTTTGAGTCATGCCTGTCATGGTGTGGAGGCTTGTGTGTTGCTGTGATGCTGAAAGCTATGCCACTGGTATTTCAGATACCAGCAGGGCCATTCAGGGTGGACAGGTTTCAACTGAGCTACCAGACTAAGACACATTAGGGAGAAGGATCTGGCAGCCTACTCCTGAAATAATTAGCCATTGAAAACCCTATGAATAGCAGAGAAGCACTGTCAAATATAGTGCTGGAAAATGAGCCCTCCAGACAAGGCATTCAAGAGACACCTGGAGAAGAGTTGCCTCCTCGAAGTAGAGTCGACCTTAATGATGACAATGGAGTAAGCCCTAGGGCCCTCCTTTTGCTGATGTGGCACGACTCAAAATGAGAAGAAACCTTCTGAGGTACTTGTTGTTGTTGTTGTTAGGTGCCATCGAGTCGGTATCCGACTCATAGCGACCCTCTGTATAACAGGGGAAACACTATTGTCAGTGCTTCTCTGCCGTTCATAGGGTTTTCAATGGCAGATTGATTTTTGGGAGGGGGTTGCCAGGTCCTTCTCCCAAGCCTACAGCTTCTGGTGTTCCCAGGCGGTCTCCCATCCAGGTACTAACCAGGCCCGACCCTGCTTAGCTTCCGAGATCTGACGGAATCAGATGCCACAGGGCTACAGCTGCAGGCTCTGAGGTACTAGGGATTATGAATTGTGAGTACATAACTCAAACCATAACAGCACCCACATTTTTTTAAAATTCTACAAATGATTTTAAAGTCAGCTGAGGCGGAGAGCCCCTGGCATGCCCATAGCAGTCCCTGTGAAACAGCATCCCATAATTAGAGCCCTACCTGTGTGGGGATCCAAGCGACAGAGGTCAACATCCTGGCTCTGCTCGTTCCTGGCTGTGAAGCCTGCCCAAGTGTTTACCTCACTTTTTACTTCTGCTTCCTGGAGGATTGGTGAAGTACCCACCGCATACAATGGTTGGGAGGGTTAACAGGGCCGTTGCACAGGAGCAGTGCTGGGCCAAATTAGGAGATTAGTGCCAGTTTTATAGTCCAGGCTTTCTTTTTTACAAAGAGAGTAAGGATGAGGATGATTGAGAGTCTAAATCAACGGTCAGAAACTATGGCCTACTGGCCAAATGTAGCCCACGCCTGTTGTTATAAGTCAAGTTGAGCAGAAAACAGTCTCCTACACTTGTTTGTGTGTTGTCTGAGGCTGCTTCCTTGCTATGAGAGAAGAGCAGAGCTCTCACAACAAAGCCTAAAATACTTACTCTCTGGGCCTTTATAGAAAACCCTTAATTATACTCAATCTGCCATTGAAAACCCTAAGCAGAGAAGCACTGACAATAGTGTTTCGCCTGTTGTACTTAGGGTTGCTATGAGTTGGATACCGACTCGATGGCACCTAACAACAATAACAACAAGTCAATATGTACATGACATTTGCTATGTTTAGGAGCCTGGCTATAAGGGGCCTCATTGTTCTTTGCTGGAATTTTAGCTCAACTATTGGCTGTGTGACTTGGGCCATTTATACAGATAATTTCTTTGTGGTTTAGGTCAGGTCCTCACATGTAAAATAAGGTTAGTAGTAGAAGTGTTTTTCGCTCCGGACTCATTTGCTTCCTGAGTTAGTTTCATGAAATCAGAGAATGAGAGACATATATTATCCCAAAATGCTTGGTTTCTCAGAATAAGGTCAACAGCGATAAAACTGGTGAAATCCAAATAAAATATTTAGTTTAGTTAATGGAATCATACCAGTGTTAATATCTTAGTTTTAACAAATATTATATGAGATGTTAACATTAAAGGATGCTAGGGAAAGGGCATGTGGACATGTGGGATAATTTTGCAACTTTTTAACAGTTCTAAAATTATTCCAAAGAAAAAAAATATTTGAACAAGTTTAATACACACACACACACACACACACACACACACACACATATATACATTGTTGTTGTTGTTAGGTGCTGTCGAGTTGGTATCCAACTCATAGCGACCCTCTGTACAACAGGGGAAACACTATTGTCAGTGCTTCTCTGCTGTGCATAGGGTTTTCAATGGCAGATTGATTTTTGGGAGGGGGTTGCCAGGTCCTTCTCCCAAGCCTACAGCACCTGGTGTTCCTAGGTGGTCTCCCATCCAAGTACTAACCAGGCCCAACTCTGCTTAGCTTCCGAGATCTGATGGGATCAGATGCCACAGGGCTATGGCTGCAGGCCATATACATACATACATACATACATACATACATACATACATACATACACACACACACACATACATGCATACATGTGGTTCTTATGTTCTGGATAGCAAATTAAAAAAAAAAAAGTCATCTCAAAAATGGGATCCAAGTCCGTCCACTCCAGGGTTGGAGGGTTGAGGGCAGTTTTAAGTATCCCATGATAATATGTAGAAACCCATAGCCTAGTGCCCAGGCTGTGGCTGACACTCAACACGTGTCAGCAGAAAGAACAGCCTGGCGTGGCTGCTGTTCTCGGGGGAATTGGTATGGGGAGGCTGGCCCCACGGATGTCCTCCTTACCCGTGATGTGGCCACTAGCCTGCCACTCTGGGTAACCCATCTACAAAGCTGAGGTTGGCAGGCAAACTTTACAGCACCCAAAGCAGGGGAAGAAAATAATAAACCAACAACAACCGGGTAAATACATAAAACTGATGCAAAATCCTCGTTACGTTCTTTCTTCGTTCTCCTAGAAGCACCAGCAGTGGTGTTGAAGCCGTGGGGCTGGGGGCGCAGGGAAGCCAGGGCTGCACATGCGCTCTGGAGGGGATCAGACGCGAGCTCAGGCGCAGGCTCTGCACTGCTCTTGATGTTTGAGGTGCACAGACCAGCCACGCACGTGGCCCTCTGCCGAGCCTGGCAAGCATGTCTATCTGGACCCTTGTCCCAGGGTGCTGAGGTCTCCTTTCCAGTGTGCAGGTGAGAATTCTGTGACCTGGGCACACTGCACCACCAAAGGGTAGTTGGGGTTCAAACCCCTTTCCACCTCTTTCCCAGGTTGCATATGAGCGCCTCAGAAAGAAAAGCACTCGTGTCACATAAGCAAAAAGGACTCTTGTTGTCCCCCCACAACAGTTAGGGCCTTGTTGTTAGGTGCTGTCAAGTCGGTATCCGACTCATAGTGACCCTCATAGGATTTTCAATGGCTGTTTCTGGATTGCCTTGGGAGTGGACTGCCAGGTCCTTCTCCCATTTTTGTGGTGCTGGGAATTGAACTTGGGACCTCAGAGACTGCAGCGCAGTGCTCTACCAACTGAGCTAAATCCCAGCCCTTTGGGCCTTATAATGGACAGCTTTTCCCAGGTGACTCCCTTGTCACCTGCTAATGGCTCCCTTGATAGGACTCTGTGGATGCCTCAGAAGAGGGGCGTGTGGTGGACCCCACCCCTTCTCCTGCCTTGCCCTTCCTCACAGTGAGCTGATGGCACCAGGCAGGGTCCTGGTCACAGCAGGCCATCCCTCCCACTAGATGCTGGTGGGTGACATGCAAGCAGCTGTCAGTAGACCACTTTACCCCAGGGAAGAGAAGAACTGACCCCAGGTGGTGGCAGTACTAGGTGCTTTTGAATCAGGTCTGACTCATAACAACCCTATGTACAACAGAAAAAACCCCACTCAACATGGTGCCAGGCACATGGTCATTTTTATGCTTAAGCCATTGTTGCAGCCACTGTGTCAGTCCCTCTAGTTGAGGGTCTTCCTTTTTTTCACTGACCTGCCACTTTCCCAGACATGATGTCCTTCTCCAGGGACTGGTCCCTCCTGACAACATGTCCAAAATACATCAGATGCAGTCCAGCCATCCTTGCCCATCGGGGCTGTATCTGAAAGACAGGAACTAGTCTCTGGGCTCTTGTCTGGCTGCCCGTGCTGATGGAGGGTGGTATACGGTACAGAGAGTACACTGCCTCTCCAGCTTGCCACAGCCTGGCTCTCACCAATGCCCCACTGCAGCCCCTCCATTGGGGTGGCCTTGGGAAAAGTGGCCACAGTGCCGCTGGCTCCCAGTTCAATAGAGCAGAGTCTGATGGGGAGGTCTGGTTTTCAGAGAATCATATTCTATTCTGTCCTTCCAGAAGAAATGAAATCGAAGGTGGTGGAATTACAGCCACGGTGGCTAGCACTTTTAGAAGGCGACGTTGTGGGTATTAGAGAAGAGATTTGTCAGGCAAAGCTTTCAGATCACCTGTGGTCCACGGGGCTCACAGCACCGCGTGCAGCTGGAACGCCGTTTGTAGAACTTCTCTCCAATAAATTCTAGCAGAGCTACCCACACAATTAAGGATGGTTCCTTGCACAGCTTTTGTAACCTTAGGCCTCATCTATGCTAATGAACAAAAACATGTGACGTGATGACTGTCATTAAAACTGAAATGAAGACTTAACAAAATAAATCAGACCTCCACGTCCTGTGGAGCCAGGAGGCACCCGTTCCACAGGATGTCTCTCTTCATTGGCAGCAGGAGCTGTGCTCTGACATTGATATGCAGACTCCGTCTGGTTTATTTTAATGCCCTTTGAATGTCGAAGCCATCAATTCAAACAGCCCATTTTGATGTACTGCTGGAGGGTAAGTAGAATTCTAACAGGAGATCGTTAACTACGCACACTTTTTGTTCATTAGTTTTTCTTCCCAGATAGTTTCCATAGTCTGAAAGGGGATAAATTGGGTAAGAATGTATGTCGGGGGTACATTTTTATGTCAGTCCTGTTTGTAGACACTAGACTTTATTCCCTTCTTGCTTCTTGCAAATTTCCAATGGCTAAAAAGCCCTGGGGAATCACCGTGGGTGTGTGCAAGTGTACATGGATGCACACACCCCTAGCAACAGGTGTATAGGAAATGGAATAGAAATGCAAGAAGGAGAAAATACCTCTCCAACCACAACATGTTAGGAGCAAAACAACATGTTAGAAAGCATTTCATGAGCTACAGGTTTAGCCCAGTGGGAGAGCTGCTTGTACCTAGTGGCTCGACCCCAGAAAAATACTCCAAGACACAAACAAGTGGATCAGGAGCAGAAAAGTTTATTTAGAATGGCCTGCTGGCTACTTTCAGTCCCAAAAGTGGACTTTCAGAAAGCAGCAGCCGACTCACATTGGTTAGGGGCTTTATAGAGTAGGGGCAGAGAAGCAGAATTAGAGAATCAGAAAGTTTTTTTGCGGTAAAAGCGTAAGGGTACAAAATACAAAGTAAGTTTGCGTTCTCCAGAGTTTAGCCCTTTGCAGGAATTCCCTGAATTTGACCATTTACAAAGTTATCTAGCGACCATTTACAAAGTTATCTAGCACCACCACATTTTTCTTAATTCAGCCCTTGCGCAGGCCCAGCCCAGCCATCTCATAACACACCTGCCCTTATCAGCTTTTATTGAGGGCTAGTTTTAAGGAACCAGAGTGATTTTGAAGTGACCTAGGCCTGCTGTCACAAGTTCTTGTGTAGCATGCACGAGGCTCTGGGTACAATCCCCAGCATGGCAAAAAATAAAAATAAAAAATAAAGATAGATAAAATAAATCATGTTTCCATTACGTGGAAACTGCAGTAAGTCCTTAGCCACCTCATGTCATCCTCACACTGGCATGGGTATGTTTTTATTTTTATTTTTTCTTTTAAACACTAGATGCCTTCAGGCAGTGAGATATTATTATAGCTTTTGTTTTCTACCTATTATTTTTGAATGCCTGCAGTATTTGGGCCATGGATGTGCTCTGCCTGCCGCTTGGCCTCTGCATGGAACTCACTGAAAAGCCCTACCCGTCTCGTCTTAACTCCCCAGTCTGACCACGAGCTACGTGAGGGCCCCACATGACTTAGGGGTGCGTCAGGGCTCTGCCAATGTTAAGCACCCAACAAAGGATTTGTTTCCCTTACAAAACCAGAAAAAAATTCCTAGAAGAGATTCCACTCTTGGAAAGTCACAGTTCTGAGGCACTAAGGCAGCCCTGGGCCCAGCTTGCCCTGGTAGGCATTCCTGTTTGCTGCCTGGGTCTCATCCACACATCCCTGCTTCTAGCTGCACCGTGGCTTGGCTCCTACCCTCTGCTCCTCTCCATTACCATGGTTGGGAGCATGAGGTCCAAGATGGCAGAACTCTTGCACCTACCCAGACACCAGGGCCCCATTTTCTTTGGGCAGGGCTATCTGAAGACACCCTTGGAGATGCAGGAGGCAGTCCCTACAGGGTCTCTCTTTATCTTAACCAGCATTTAGGAAGAAAGCAATGTTTGTTTTTAGATAGTTGAACTTGCTGTGTCTCTTGGCTGTCTTGCGAGTGGGTGGTGACCGCTGTGTCTGAGGATAAGCCTTTTGTTAACAGGTGCCACGTGTCTTTTCTGATTGATTACTGCTTCCCTTCTGGAGTCCCTAGTACAGGGCTCCACACAGTGGGTGGCAAATGTCTTCATTGATGAAAAGACAGCAAGAGAAAGCGTTGGATGCATGCTGAGAGATGGCATCCAAGGAGCTGTAACTTTTAAGGGATGGATATAGTAGGACCAGGTCTGCATCTGCGTTCCTTTCATTCTAGTAAAGGTCATTGGCAATGACCTTTAATTTTAAAATTGCTTTTAAAGACAATTTAAAACAATATAGTTCTTAGAACACAGGGAGATTTAAGACACTGTTTTTGGAAACTCACTACAATTAAGTACATTGATTTGGTTTAACTTATTAGTTTTGAAATTTACTGTGATGACCATACTGTGAATTATAATGTCTGCAGTGATTGCCATGAGTTGAGAACATACCATGTGCATCCTACAAACGCCAGTCCCCTCAAAGCATCTCATCTGAATGTCACTAAACCTCTACAAGGAGACAGAGCCACTGGGCACTGGCTCGACTTCCCCAGTTTTCAAAAGAAGAAGTTCCTGGTGGGTGTCAGGCAGGGGCAATGGGCAGGTGGGGTGGTGTTGTCAGGCATTTGGCTATGAACTTTCCACACCCGAGGGCTCTGCTTTCCACATTCCATTCCAAGCTTCCCCGGGCAGAATGGGATTCATGCAAGCACATGGTAAAAATAGATGCCTTCTCAAGGCGTGACTCAATCAAAGGGGAAATGGAAAAGCTCTTGTGATTCTGCTCTCTGGAGTGACTGAACACAATGAGGCACGGGGAGCTCTTGACACAGTTCTATTCTGAGTGCCCAAAGCCCTCTGAACTCCTTCCGCTGAAAACCTGAAAGCATTTCACAAAGCCTTAAGCAAGAGACAGACCTTGCTCGGTTGTCTGGAGTGGATGCAAAGTGCTTTTGAAAGGGGTTTCAACAAAGCCTTTATCATCATTAGCAGAGCTCAGAAATGTGGGTCACTGTGTAACCACTATCACCTCAAGGCCTTAGGCCTGCTCCATTCTCCATTCGAGTTAACTGGATTCTAAAAGGAAAGTCACAGTCGGCCACGCTGGGGAGGGGCAGCAGGCAGGCTGGGAGGGCGGGCAGAGCCAGGTCATGACCGGTCCTGGGTGGCCAACTGGAGCATTGCAACTGGTAGGTCAGGAAGCGAAGGCTTTCAGGAAAAAGCTTAATATGGCTATGTTTTAGGAAAGTGTTGACGCAAGGTGGAACAAGCAAGCGTTAGGAGAGGAAGGGGTGATGCGGGAGCTGCTGCTGGGGGGCAGGGGAGCGGCCTGCTGTGCAGCCTTCTCACTGGCCCCCAGGATCTGCTGTCCCATCCCTTGAGCTGCTGTGGCCTTCAGTCTCCATTGAGGGAGCAAGTGGCCACCTCCAGCCTCATTGGAATGGACGCCTGTGCTGGTTCTCAACTGACTCTGCCCACTTTGTTCTTGTTATAAGGTGCCATCAAGTCAGTATCTGACTCATGGCGACCCTCATAGGGTTTTTCAATGGCTGACTGTTTCGGGATTGCCTTGGGAGTGGATTGCCAGGCCCTGCTCCCATTTTTGCGGTGCTGGGAATCGAACTGAGGACCTCAGAGACTGCAGCGCAGTGCTCTACCAACTGAGCTAAATCCCAGCTCCTCTGCCCACTTAGCATTGCCTAAATCTCTCCTGAGCCAGGTCTCCCTCCTTACTTCACAGGAGACCTTGCCTCACACCCATTCAGATCACATCCCATCTTTGATCAGACCCTTTCCAAGGCTCTTCATTGCCCAAATTCCTTGAGCTTCCATTGCTGGCCTCCACCAGCCTCCTCCACTGCCCCTTGACTCAGCCCAGGCCCAACAGGATGCTGTGCCTGCCATGCATCTTCCTCCTGGGCCCACATCTCCTTGGCTCTCTCTTGCTTCCCTTCTTTGCCATCCCATAATGCTTAAATACCAGTTTACATGATATCCTTTCTAGAAGAGTCTCCTCAACTCTAAGTTACCCATTCTTTACAACCTTACAAAGCTGTGTGTACCGCCAGCTGTTGTTTCCCTCCACTACCCCACTGCCCAGTCACGTGCATCCATTTTCCACTACTGGCTTCTTCACCTCAAGGGCCCACATAGTGCCCACCTAGGCATTCCTATGTGATAAAGACCCCAACATTCCCCTACATGTTGTTCTTTGGTGTGGTGAGTCGGTATCCAACTCATAGCAACCCTATGTACAACAGACAAAACACTATTGTCAGTGTTTCTCTGTTATCCATAGGGTTTTCAACTGCTGATTGTTTTTTGATGGGGAGTGGGTTCCCAGGTCCTTCTCCCAACTTGCTCTACATAGTAAATACCTATTGAATGAATGAGTAGATCCATGAACTAATTAACTAATTAATCAATGGATCCATAGTAAGCACTGAGCATTAGGCAGGACCAGTTCTGGAGTTGCCAAACAATCTGTTTTAAGTGGTGTCCATCCCATTCTCTTGAAGGTCTGGCTCATGGCTGTCATGCCCAGTTGGAACGTCACCCTCTAACAAGCACATATTCAAGACGAAGAGCTTAGCCATTGCTCCAAGATGAATGTTTATGGCCCCCCAAAATTCAAATGTTGCGACCCTAGCCTCTAATGTACAGTATTAGGACACAGGACCTCTGGGAGGTGAGTAGATTATGAGGTTGGAGCCCTCCTCAGTGAGCTTGTTGTTGTTGTTGTTGTTGTTAGGTGCCGTCGAGTGAGTCATGGCCAACTCATAGTGACCCTCATAGGGTTTTCAATGGCAGATGATTTCAGGATTGCCTTGGGAGTGGGTTGCCATGTCCTTCTCCCATTTTTGCGGTGCTGGGAATAGAACTTGGGACCTCAGAGACTGCAGAGCGGCGCTCTACCAACTGAGCCAAATCCCAGCCCCTGAGTGAGTTTAGCACCTTTATAATAGGGACCTTGGAGAGCACCTTCACATCCTGTGAGGATACAGCAGGAGGACACCTCTGCCAGTCACCAGATCTGCTACCACCGAGACCTATCAGCCTCCAGACTATGAGAAATAAATTTCTGTCATTCAAGCCACTCAGTCTGTGGCTCTCTGTCATAGCAGGCCGAACAGACTCAGACACCCATTTCCTCAAAGTCGACAAGACGAACAGCCAGGTTATTACTGCTGTTTACTAGCCTGATGTTGCATGAATGACAGTGCATTTTTACTCTAGTTTTTCTACAGAAAAGGAAGAGACAGCTGGGCGTGGTGGCTCATGCTTACAATCCCAGCAGCTTGGGAGGCAGAGCCAGGAGGATCGCAAGTTCGAGACCAGAGGAAGTCTGCATAACTTAGTGAGACCCTGTCTCAAAAAGTAAAAAAAAAAAAATGGACTGGGGGTGCAGCTCAGTGCTCCAGTACTTGCAGAGCATGCAAGCGTGAGGCCCTGGGTTGAACTCCCAGTACCGCCAAAAAAAAAAAAAAAAGAAGAAAGAAAAGGAAGAGAAAGGAAAGCGATAACTCAATATTTAGAAATACGGAGTACTTCCATCATTTAACAGTGCTCTCATTGACATGATATGCAGCGCAATCCTTTTTTTGTTTGTTTTTTAATTCCTACTCTTTCTTGGATGATGCTGATTTTGTAGTTGCTCACAAAGCACACACTTATGAGCCAAGTCAGAGGAGGGTAAATTCCCCAAGGCGTCTTGTTGTTGTTGTTAGGTGCTGTCGAGTCGAGTCCGACTCATAGCGACCCTATGTACAGCAGATCGAAACTCTCGCCGATTCTGTGCCAGGCAAACCATCTTATTTATGTTTAAGCCCATTGTTGCAGACACTGTGTTAATCCATCTGATGGAGGGTTTTCCTCTTTTGCGTTGACCTGCCACTCTCCCAAACATGATGTCCTTCTCCAGGGATTGATCTCTCCTGACTACATGTCCGAAATATGTAAGACGCAGTCTGGCCATTCTTGCTTCCAAGGAGCACTCTGGTTGCACTTCTTCTAGGACAGATTTGTTGGTTCTTTGGCCATTATAAACCCATGAAACCAAACGCAGCCCCAAGTGAAGTCTCTGACTGAGAACCTCTGACTCAGTGTCACTGCTGCACAGAGCCCAAACTGATGCAGCCCAAGTACCTTGAGGGTCCCTGGAGTCACCTGGTGGCCTGGAAGTGGTGGTGTGGCAGGAGTTGGCTGGCGCTAATGGAGCCCATACCAGGGTATGGCCACTTGCTCCCCAAATGGGCAGCAAGGGGAAGGGACATCATTTGGATTTGCCTGAGAAGCAGCACATCTTTTGATAGGGGTCCCACCCATCTTCCCTCAGACTCCATATCCAAATACCTTCAGAGCTCATGACTCACTGTGTGGTGACAGTCTTCATGAGAGTATTCAATGACTCAACACTCATCTTGCCCTCAGAGGAGGAAAGAGTTTTTCATAAAAATATATGTTTGCAATCAATCTTCAGTAGCATATAAATCGCAGGCCACCTCTCCTTTGACATGGTGACATGCACACCATGCTCCATGTGGCTTTTTGGTCACCTAGGTCAAGTTATTGCAGAAAACAGTGCATAGGTTTTAATTGCCCTTTGGTTGAGAAAAATAAAACTTTGCCGAATTGTTTCTCTAAAAACTTACAGGCTTGCTTAGATCATATACTAGCAAGATCCTATTTGTACCCCTAAGATCCACTCTGAGTGTATGGTGAGGCCCACCCGGGCTCTTTGTCCTGTAGTTTCCCCCCATGCTGTTTCCTTCTGGAATTGTGATTGAGACAGGGCCTCCACCAGCCATGCTGGAGAAATCGGTGGCAGCAGTCAGAGTGTAGCCTCTTCAGTTTTTACCAGGCACAGAAGCTCTGTGTTCTTTGAACTTAGCAACAACATATGCCATAGGACTCCACAGTAAAGCAGGACCCAGGTGACACACGAGGGTACAGGTGTGTTCCCTTTATTTATCTAAAACTGTTGAGCAAAGGCTTTGGTACTGTTAAAGTCCCATTAAAAAGACCTAAGGGCTGGGATTTAGCTCAGCTGGTAGAGCATTGCGCTGCAGTCTCTGAGGTCCCGAGTTCAATTCCCAGCACCGCAAAAGTGGGAGAAGGGCCTGGCAATCCACTCCCAAGGCAATGCCAAAACAGCCATTGAAAAGCCTATGAGGGTCGCTATGAGTCGGATACCGACTCGACGGCACCTAACAACAACAACAAAAAGACCTAAAGTGCCATTAGCCCCAGACCTTGTAATCCCACGCAAGAGTTGTCCCCTGCTCTTCCCATGGTGTGAGACTTCTGGGACCAGCCTTTGGTAAACCCAGTACAGAGCAGAAAGCCACAGGAAATCAGAGGTCTGTCAGAGTGCAGCCACTAACGCCGTTGTACCACAGGGCCAGTTCCCTGTGTTGCTCACTGAATAACAGTGTCTGGGCGTGGCTCTGTCCTGGCACTGTATACTGTGTACAGGCTGCGGACGCAGGCAAGCCACGTTGGGAATATGCCAGATCCTCGCGGCCCCATTGAGCCTCTCTAGGACCCAATTTCCTCATCAGAAAAGAGGAAATTAGATCACGTCCAAACTTAAACCACTACCATCAATCCACATTTAATTTAACTTTGTTGTCTTTATGTGCCATCGAGTTGCTGTCCAACTTATAGTGACCCGACAAACAACAGGTGAAACACTGTTGTCAGTGCTTCTCTGCTATTCGTAGAGTTTTCAATGGTGGGTTGTTTTTTGGGAGTGGGTTGCCGGGTCCTCCTCCCAACCCTGCAGCACTTGGTGTTCCCAGGCGATCTCCTAGCCAATTACTAACCAGGCCTGATGCTGCTTAGCTTCTGAGATCTGATGGGATCAGATGCCACAGGACTACAGCTGCAGGCCAAGTTTACTTTGTTGTTGTTGTTGTTAGGTGCCGTCGAGTCCGCATCTGACTCATAGCGACCCTCATAGGGTTTTCAATGGCTGAGTATTTCGGGATTGCCTTGGGAGTGGATTGCCAGGTCCTTCTCCCATTTTTGCGGTGCTGGGAATTGAACTCGGGACCTCAGAGACTGCAGCGCAGCGCTCTACCCACTGAGCCAAATCCCAGCCCAAAGTTTACTTTAGATTGTAGTAAAACCAAGTCCTCATTCTGGACTGTGGATAGGTCTGTGAAGGTGGCAGCCAGACATTTGGCTTGCAACTGCCATTATTATTCCCTGGTCTCTTTGTAAGGAAATGCATGTGGTTGGTGGAGGGGGACTGATGAGTTCTGGCGTTTCAAAGATACTTGTGCACTGTGCTCACACGCACAGTCAAACTGCTTACTCCCCACAAGGGTCAGCTATTACTCAAGCTGTTAAGGAGTGGTTCTATTGGGCACTTCCACTACACTTGGAGCTCAGCCCCAGGGATGAGGTACAGGCAGAGGAAATACTTGAAAAATCATGGACTTAGAAAAGGGAGCAGAGCTTTTCCTGGGGAAGAGTTCTGCATAAGGAATGTGCATGAATTGATGCTTTTGAATTGTGGTGCTGGAGACGTCTATTGAATATACCATGGACTGCCAAAAGAACCAACAGATCTGTCCTAGAAGAAGTGCAACCAGAGTGCTCCTTGGAAGCAAGAATGGCCAGACTGCGTCTTACATATTTCGGACATGTAGTCAGGAGAGATCAATCCCTGGAGAAGGACATCATGTTTGGGAGAGTGGCAGGTCAAC